>JAJMKU010000011.1:0-235306 GCA_030563965.1 Pichia cactophila
AGTTTGAATTGAATTATACAGCTGAATATGAACAAAAGTTTGGAAAGGGTTCCCAAATTATTTTGAGTTACGCATGGAGGAGTATAAAGGAATCCTCAAATATGCTTGAAATCCTGCTTTCTCATAATCATTGTCCACTATCAGATGAGCAGATTCTCGTTTTGGGTTCTGTTTTGCTAGAACAGTTAGCAACGATTAGACATCCAGGTGCATTCTCGTCTGTTTATCCTACATTTGTTTCCTGTTGCGTTTTATGTTCTTCAAGGAAATCTATCCAACATATTCCAGAAACATGGCTTGCAGAAAACTTGAAACTAGTACAGACTAGATCGAACTATATTACCAGAAGGTCAGCTGGTATTCCATATTTGATTACGGCAATTTTAAGTAGCAACAAGTCTTTGATTAAGCCAACTTTTTTTGAATTGGTAGAAGTTGCAGATTCTTATGTGGAGGAAAAAAATGCGGTTCTTGAAAATGTCAACTTACCTCAGGTTAATGCATTTAACTGTATCAAAGCAATTTTTGTTGATGCTAAATTATCCGAAGAATCTATATTATATGTCGATCAAGCATTTGCATTGACATTGCATTCTTTTGCTTCTCCTTACTGGGCGATCAGAAACTGTGCTGTGATGTTATTTACAGCCCTTCAGAACAGATTGTTTAGTAGCAAAAAAGTTAAAGCAAATTACATGCCAACTTATCCAGCAAGATTGTTCTTTGAAAAATTCACAACTATCAGAACACTATTTCTAGAAACATTGAAGGATAGTCTTTCAAAGGGTCTAATGAATCAAGCTGAAATTGAAAAGGTATTTCCGGTCTTAACTATTATGGGTAGATTGGAGCCTACACCTGGTTACAATGGACTAGACGCTTTTGTTCCAATTTTGATTGAGATTTTGGGTAATAAGATTTGGAAAGTTAGAGAGATGGCTTCTCGTAGTTTACCTTCATTGATCTCCAACGGTGAAAAATTTGATAAAATAATCAATCTATTAATTGATACGATACAAAATGATGAAGAAAACTATAACAAAATGCAAGGATCCTTGCTTGCAGTTAGAGAAATTATACTAAAATTTCGGAGCTTAACCTCAAATGATTCAATCTATTATGCCAACAGATTGCTTGACCCTTTAAATGAAACTAGAGCTAAAATACTCACCAAGAACGAAATTATTTTAGTCAATACACATTGTTATCCGATAAAGCTTGCTTACTTACAAATATTAAATCTACTGAATTTCACAGAAAGCACTACAACAGTTGATCATTTGGCAAAATGGTTTAGCACTGAAAATTTTACAGCCAAGACTTTGAATGGTAGTAGGCATTTGACCATTAAAGAAGCCGCAAATCTACTTCTTCAAACTCAACACAGTGATGATATAAGGTTTATTGAAAGTTTATTGGGCTCGACTCTTTATGAGGTCCAATTAAGTTGTATCAATCATTTCAATAAAAATTGTAACTCCTTAAGCAATGAAAGAAAACAAATTTTGACTGAAAAATTATGGATTCTAGTAGAGAATGATACTACTTGGTCTTATGTTAAATCACAAGCATTACAATTATTACAACATTTAATTGCTGAAAGTAGTACAATGGAAAAAATCGATGAGCTTGTTAGACATACGGAGCAACTCATTAAACTTTGTAATACTGAGCTAAATGAAGATATCAAACTAAGTGCAGTTGAAGCATTAGGATCATATGTTTCAAAGTTGATGATTATTGATCAACTAAAATATAAAACGTTATATGATACATGGATTGGTTACGTCAAGAACATGATTGCGGATGATTTGGAATTTAGAATCAGAAATACTGCATTGAAGTCATTTACGGCATTTCACAAAGTTTATAGTAATATTGGAAGCAATGATAAAATCAAGTTAAACATCGAGGCTTATTTGTTTCACTTTTTAAGTGATGATGATGAATCCATTCAAAGAGCTACTTCACATCATCTTGTGAAATATGTCTTCAAACAAAACAATGTTGAACTGGTTCCAGTGATAGTTGAAAAGAAAATGCTAAGCTATTTTGCAGAACTTCAGGATCTGGAAATGTTAGAATTGCTCATAAGTCATGAGGCTATCAAATTCTATGATGTAAAATCAAGCATTTCTGATCTTGTTCAAGTGGATTCGTTGTTGTTTGGAGCAGAGAAAGAAAATATGGAGAGGAATTGTGTTTTGAGAATCCAGGAGCTCATTTTTCTCATTCATAACTCTAAGTTGAAATACCATAAGACAGCTTTTGAAAATATTGCAACTAGATTGCAAGAAAATATACTTGAAGTGACAAATTATATTGTGAATAACAATATTGTTGATGGGTGCTTTGGAATATTGAGTAATGAAACTATATTTGATTTTGTTGCATGTCAAATACTTTTGTTTAAATCACTTAAAAAGTTTCAACTCATTGATTTTGATATTGAAAATTTCAAAGAAGTACTTCAAAGTCCAAAAATACAATTACATCCTTATATCGTTAGCATGTTGTAAGTGAAGATTAAGTAATTTAAATGTTTATAGATATTAAAAAGAAACGGTTTGAAGGATATCATAAGCAAGGTGCTAAACAAGTTTGAGAACTAAATTAAGACAACTAATCTACTCAGGCTAAGGAATCTTGTTCCACTTTATTCTGATTTCTTCTTATCTTGAAGAATCTGATACCTGAGCCCTCATGTTGCTGTGTTGCATTTTGGTCGTCATTTGGTGGAACATATGCAGGTGTAGTAGCTGTTGCTGGTACTGGGTTCGATTCCATATATTCGTCTTGGGATTTCTTGGCCTTACGGATTACAGCAAAACAAGAAGCTAATCCCAAAACCATCAATATGAAGGTAGATGCCCAAACTAAACCAAAACCAGATGCGTTAAGTTTTGCTGGATAACCAGCATCCTTGAAATGGTTTCTTGTCAATGCTGATACTGCTGTAATTAAACATGCACCAACAGTACAAAATAAGCAGCCCAAACCAATCATTACAAATGAAGCTTGTTTCATAGACTTAGAGCAAATAGCAAAGATGTTCAACAGTAATGCAACACCTGTAAATATCAACGCAAGTAAAAGAAATGGGAATGAGAATCTTGAAAGATAGTAGTATGTATCTCTATTGGTGATGAAATCTTGAGGAATACCGGTGGAGTTACCAAAGTTATCAAGTGGAGAAATTGGAACATCGGCACCCAAACCTGGACAGTTGTTAGTTCCAGCTTGGAAATAGGAATCAGGATGGCAAATACCCCAGAAGGTCCACCTTGTAACGTCTGCATTGGCGGAAGGAATTCCAGATGTATCAGCTTGAACCCAATAAAACCTATTGAATGGAAAGTGTTCAATAGACCCTGCGAAAACAGTGAACAACAACATCAAAGTTGCACCCGCAAGTAAAATTAGAGCTGCGAATCTATGTAAAACTTTGAAAATGAACATTAGATTTGTTTGTTTGTTTGTTCCTTTAATGATGAATTAGACTGAACGGAAAAACAGACAGGTGGCAGAAGCAAGAAGAAAAGGAATCAGAGATATAAATAATTGTATATAATTCTTTTAAGACAAGCTAAATCGGGGCTGATGCAGATGTCCAAACATTTTTGGCAGTTTACAAAATCATGACAGTTCTATAATTGGGGCCTCAGCTCTGTCCAAGACAGACAATAAAAACATTGAACTTTCCTGATTGGAAACAATGAAAAGCGGAAACTCTTGTTCGCTGTTTACCTCTTGCCCAAAGCGGCAAACGTCCCCAAAACATGTGCGACGACCGACGCAAGACGCAATTCTTCACTGGGTACGCGTATAGAAGGGAACAAACCCTAACCAAAACAATTTCATCACTGAGTCCTTCTTAAGAACACTGAAATGGTATATAATCATAGGTCCTGTGATGAATTCTAGTATAATTATACTGGACTCAGATGAAGAAATTGGTTTAGCAGCATATGACAAAGAGAATATTTCGAAACATGAAATGAGAAAAAATCCTACTGATGAACACCAAAATGAAGAATTTGGTGAATTTGCAGATGTAACAGCCCCAGATGACAACGAGGACACTTTCTTACACAGTTTGGGATTACCTACAATTTCAGCCAAAAGTGATCACTGTCAGAACCCTGAACAAGCGTCTTCCGCGCATGTTATATGCATAGATGATGAGGATGAAGCTATAGCAGATGAAAGTTTCATTGATTTATCCAACATAAACGACTTTCCATCGTCACCTAAAGTAACTGATAACTACTGTAGTATAAACAGCTCGGATGAGGAAATAATAATAGACTCAAATAGACCCAAGTCAATGCTAGAATTGACAACAAACATTTGTCATTCAACATTGCATTCTATCGCCAATTCTTCTAATAACACTCACTTGAAACATTTACCCAAGGATTGGAGCAACAAACCTAAAGGAACGAAACGAACGAGAAGCGAAAGCGATGTAACATCTTCAAGTATAGGGATCATTCATGTTCCTTCACACAAACCCCAATATATACAGAGCCCGAAAACATCAAAATCACAGCTACCAGAATCCTTCAAATCGCCCCTACGAGATGCGATCTTTGCAGGTTCCACTAACCGACCTTCTAAAGCAACGTCTAAAAGGAACAGTCACATAGTTAGTCCCTTAATCAGGAGAAGCAAAGAATTTGATCATTCTTTTTCAGAACCGTCTGATATCACCAGTAGTATACATGATGCAAGTCTAGATTTTACAAATGATGAGATAAAACAGATGAAGAAAGCTATGAAAATGAGAGAGAAGCAAAAGCTTGATAATGTTAAAACAATCATATCTGATTTACGAAACGCCAGATCTGGGAAAGCGTCTCAAATAGAAAGAAACCCAAAAACTTCTACGAAAGCAATAAATACATCCGTAAGTGATATATCCAACACTTTGGTTGAATTGAAGAGAAGCAATGACATGTTCATGCAAGATGTGTTTGATTCGGTAGGATCATATACGGATGCCCAACTTGAGCTAATGTTTGAAAAAGCTAAACTTGAGGATCCTCAGGCTTTGCGAAAAGTGAACCAAACAACTGTTGGTAAAGACGCATTAACTGCAAGAACTACATGCTGCTTTTCCTCTTGTTTGGATGAATCTCTCAAAAAAATCAATTCAACATATCATAACCATATAAAACCTGCGCATTTTGAGGTTTTCGAAGATCACATCATTCCAATGATAAAGTTCAAAAGATACATTGACGCTGTGTACTATAAGGCCAAATGTACGATGGTGCCTTGCAAACCTAAAAAGATTTGGGAGGATTTTGTTATACTTGTCTATGAAGCTGAAAATTTACTAGACATGTTTGATAGATGTATTATTCAAAAGCATATAAAATCAATTAAAATGAAAAATCCTCAAACTAAATTTGCCGTTTGGATTCTCAAATATGATCAATATCTTTCACAACTAAAAAACAAAGCAAATAGACTACATAAGAGACAAGTTATGGAAAGTTTAGAGCCTACTGAGAATATTACGAGAAAGAGAAGGAAAAAGTCTGTTGAAGAAGAACTTCTGATTCATCCATCAGATATTGTTCAAAAATTGCTCAAATATGAGATACAATATGATTTTTCATTTCAATCGTTGAAAGGACTAAGTGATCTGATTGATTGGCTGATTGCAATTGCATATACCTTGAGTTCTAAGCACGTTGATTATATTGAGAGAAATGATGAATTTATGAATCTGGGTAAAGTCAAATCTGGTACTAATGCAAAAGATTGTCTGACTATCATGATGTCTCAAATAAAAGGTATAACTGAGCAAAGAGGGAAATCGTTTGTGACAAACGGTGGTTATTCATGTATTGGTGAAGTCTTTGAAGATGTGATGAAAGGTGTTGATTTCACAGCGAAAAAATTATTACGTACTGATCATGTTAAAATATTAGAAAAGTTGATGAAGGCATCAAATGGTGATCAGGCAATCTAGTCGGATTGTGAATTATGTATACTAGAATTTCAATATTGTACAAAGTAAAAGTTTATAGAGAAATTACAAAAATTGAGATAAGTGTTTGTAATCTTCTTGGTTGATTGACTCTTTGTCTGTAGTTGCCAAATTTTTCTTGACATTATCAGACTCACTTTCAGTAAATTTGTAGCCATGTTGTGAAAGATAGCCTAAGATATTTGCAACACGTTCCTTGATATCAAAGTGGACATCATTAAATAAGTATTTGGCTATTATATTGACCAAGTCAAATTTATTAACAAGTTCGAATCTATCAGCTCTAGAACTGGTAGCTTCTTTATTCTCCTCTGTTATCTCGTCATAAATCAAACTCTTCAATAGCCCAAGACATCTAAGTAGAAGTTTCCTATCTTCTCTATTATCCTCAAAATTTTGTGAAAGGATGGATGTTAAAAATTCCCATCCATTAACATCAACAAATAATTTATATATTTCACCATTATGTGCAACTAAACCAGACAAAGCGTAAAGAGCTCTTGCTCTTGTATTTTTAGCACCTGACTTAGACAGTTCAAGTAAATCTTTGATACCTTTAGAACCAACATTTTTCAAAAAATCATTCTGACATTTGGTGTTATTCTGTACAGCCGTACCTGTGATTAAAGCACCTAAACCTCTAAACTCATCTTGTTCTTCACCTTCATAAGTATACAACTTTGCAATTTCGGGCCAGATACCCATTGGTGAAATATTATTGGCATTGTCCAAATTTTGAACCAACATTTCGAAATCTTCTAAAGCGGTTAACTTATCATCAACTGTAATTCTTGGATCATCACATACCAAAACACTAATATCTTCCTTCATCAGAGTTGATTCATCCTTGCCAGTATTAGCACCTAAAACCTGTGCTAATATTTTTGGATCAGGAGCAGGCGCTCTGGATCTCACTTCCGGGTCATCTGATTGTTGTGCTGTAGACCACTGTAATAATTTTTCCATTTTTTGATAATTCCGATGAAGAAGAGGAATTCAAAAAGAAAGAAAGATTATCTTTCACAGATGGATGGAACTTAAATGAATCGCTGATAATCAAGGTTCTAGATCTCTGGAATCTTCTAGAAAAAGTCACGTGCAAACAGTAAAGTATTACATGAAATTTCACTCCACCTGCCCTGGCCTACATTCATATATCCTGGTTAACTTCACAAACACATATCAGTCTGACAGGAAACAATGGATGCTATTTCAGATAGAGCATTTGCTGATACTGCTACTGTGACAGCTCAAAATATACATAAAGCTATTGATGAATCGCCATCCCTACTCACAGTAATTCTAGACTTGCACCCTTTAAAATGGAAAATCTACAAGGAAACACATGAGGGAACATCATTTCGTGATGTGACATCAGCAACTTTGACAATGTTGAATTCTCATATTGCTTTGAATGGTGGAAATAGAGTATCGTTGTATGTTGCAAATAGTTTTCATCATGGCGCTAAAAGAGTATATCCAGAGGAAGAAGGAATCCAACATGTTGACCGTGAGGAATTTGATGAAGAAGATGAGATCAATGGTAACGGAATAAGACATGTGAAGAAAAGTCTTTTGAAAAGTGTAGGTATATACGGACAATTTAAAGTACTCGATGAAAGAATTTTAGAGACGCTAGATAATTTATTTCAAACAGAACCTGAGCGATTACGTGATATAATCAACAAAGAAAATGATTTTGTTAAAGGAACAATGACAGGAGCTATTTCTAGTGCATTGTGTAGTATCAATAAACTACAGAAATCAGAAGATACAATGAACATGAAAGCAAGAATAATGATTATAAGCGTGAGTGATGACACGACGTTACCCTATATATCTATGATGAATACAATTTTTGCGGCTCAAAAGATGAAAGTTTCAATTGATGTTTGTAAAGTTGGAGAGAGCTCGATTTTTTTACAACAAACATGTGATGCAACTAATGGAGTTTATATTGATATCAAACATCCAACAGGTCTAATTCAATATTTATGTAATGCATTATTTATTGAACCATTATTAAGACCAATTATGGTTTTACCTACAAATACAAGTGTTGATTTTAGAGCTTCATGTTTTGTGTCTAATAAGGTTGTTGATATCGGGTATGTTTGCTCAGTTTGTCTTTGTATTTTAAGTATGGTTCCAGCTGATGAAAAATGTCCTACTTGCTATTCTAAATTCGAACATAATTTGATTACCAGAATGAAACGAAAACCAAAGGTGTTACCTCTTGAAGTGAAAAAGAAGAAGAAGGTTGAAGAAAGTGCCTGAATTGTTGAAGAGATTAATATACACAGTATGAAAGAAGAAACATTATATAATTATGCTATAAACTAATTTGGAAAGATTCGCATCAGTTTGTGGATTCGATTATTTTTTCGGCAATTCTTGGACCAGACATTGCAGGGAAAATCAAATCCAAGTATGAAGTAACTAAAGCTATTAACGCAAAGAGGATTCTGAAACTTGGAGACTGAGATTCGTCACCAGGACGCTTGATAATTGGTCTATTGAGGTAGCTTTGCACGGCAAAGAACAAAGACGCCCATGCAAGCATTCTGTTCTTCAAAAACATTGCAGCCATTGGAAGGTTTGTAGACACAAAATCTGTAGCAACAAGCTTGTTTTCGGCAACAACGTGAACGTACTTTTTAACTTTATCCTCTCTAATAACGTCTTTACCCATACCTGCTGTGTAAATGTGATACCAAGAAAGACACCTGGTGAAAATGAAAGTCTTGATCTTCAATGGTTCTATTATTCACTTTCAACTTGAGAATCAAATTCCGCCCAGCGACGCCAGAAATTGAGCGACGCGTCGATCACTGTTTTGAAGATTCAAGGACACTCCTTCAGCTGAGCCTCCTCTGAGGTTCTCGTTCCGCTCGTTTCAATGCCCCACGCTAAGTTTTTCATTTGGCGTTTTTTTTTTTTCAGGCAAGCGTGTTTCCATTTTCCATTCATGGCGTTCCCCGCGTGTGGAAAGCGATTCTTTGGTAAGCTACTCCCAAAGACTGAGCATTCCCGCAGATTTCAGGTTCTCAACTCAAACAAGAACTTGTTGAATTCAAAGCTAAACTCCTGCAATTGAAACAGATCATTAGGTCGTTTATTTCTTGATTTAGGGAAACTGAAACATTTAGTTGCCGTGATTTTAAAGCTGAATATCTTCATTTACCAAAAGAATTATATTTAAAAACACCAATTGTACAAAGCATTTCAAAGCTAATCCAAAATTAAACATTAGTGACACATTGCAATGACTTACATTTTTTCAGATATTCCAGCAGGTTTAGCAAGAGTTTGCGCTACCAAACCGATTCATTTCATTGTTTCAATGGTTTTGCTTGCTTCCATTGCTTACCTGGCAATTTTTGACCAATATGCTGAAAGTAGTTATTCTAGCAATAATATCGAATCTGTCAACTTCTATCATTCTCCATATTCCTCTGATTGGCAACTTATAAAGTCAAATTCTGAGCTTGAAAAATACTCAAATGCTCAGCATTACTATGTAACACCGTTAAAGTTCAAAGGTATTTCTGACGAACTACCTACATATCCCGGTGTTATTATGGATGCTGAAAATGAGGGATTTTTACTTTCTCAGCATGAGTTGTCAGATTCTGAATTACTTCAGTCTTTGCAAACTTCTGATGGTAAATTGTTCAGACTAAAAGCATCTAACAATAAAATAGGTAAATACTTTGAATATTCAAAATCACTATTTGAAAAATTACTCAGTTTGGTTAAAGGTGCAGAACCTTTTGATATTTTCCTTGTTACAATCGCTTATATTGCCATGTGGTTTACATTTTTTCAACTGTTCTATGAAATGAGACAAATTGGGTCTAATTTCTGGTTGGCTTTTGGTTCTATTTTGTCTTCGTGTTTCGCATTTTTGTTTGCATTGGCTGCTACAACTGAAATTTTACATATAAAAGTTCCATTGGTCTCCTTAAGTGAGGGATTACCTTTCCTAGTCGCTACGATTGGCTTCAAACACAAGCTTGCATTTACTGCTCCTGTAATTGAGGCTTTAAATTTCAATTCTGATAAAGATATTGCAGAAATAATTGCGGATGTCGTCAAATCTAAAACTGCTGTTCCTTTGATTAGAGATCAGTTAATCATCTCTGTTTCTTTCCTCATTTGTTCATTTTTTATTCCAAACCTTGTTGGTTTAAGAAACTTCTGCATTCTATCATCAATCATCCTTGCGATTGATTTACTCTTTACTTTTACATTTTATGCCTCTATCCTTTCATTAAAAGCCCAAATCATGAAAGTTCACCGTGAAATAGAATTGAGAGCAGCCTTAGAGGAAGATGGAATCAGTGCTACTACTGCAAAAAATATTGCAGAGGGTTCTATTGATATTACCAAATCTTCCCTAAAAAACAATCGCAGCATCATTGGATTTAAAGTTTTCCTATTATTCGGGTTCATTGGAATTCACCTATTTGTTTTAGGTACTTCCTGGTTGTATGATGACTCTGCTGATTTTCAAAGTGTCACCCTGAATAATACACCTGTCATTACTAAAGCTATTACCGATGCTATCAAAAGCATCCCTCCAAATGGTGTTTTGGTTACATTATCCCCTGTCAAAGTTTATAGACAACATACTGCTTTTACAGAACTTGAACACTACATCGTTTTGGTTTTCTCTAAGCTTTCAACTGCAATTTCAGATCCATTAATATCTAAGTTTTTGTTTGTCATTGCAGGAATTTCTGTTGCTATCAATATCTACTTATTGAATGTCACTCATGATCACTTAAAAATGAGCCACTCGAACTCCAAATCAGACCTAACTTCAGAAAATTTGGCTCTTCAGCCAAATTTGTCGAAGAAGTCTAAGAGAAAAGCAAAGAGAAAGGCTATTGAAAAGAAAATTGAGGAGATTGTTACCATTGAGGATAATCGCGATAATGTAAAAGATGGACAAATCGTTGAAGAGAATTCAACTGATTCTTCCTACGAAGTTTCTGAAGAACTCCGTTCAATTGATGAGTTAGTGGAGATATTAAAGGCAGGAAACTTAAAGGATTGTAACAATGCTGAGGTTCTTGAATTAGTTGTCAAAGGTAAACTACCATTGTATGCTCTCGAAAAGCAATTGGGTGATAATTATCGTGCTGTTATTGTTAGAAGACAAGCTATTGCTAACTTTGCTAAAGCTCCAGTTTTACTAACAGAAAAGCTTCCTTATAAGAATTACGATTATGACAGAGTATTTGGTGCTTGTTGTGAAAACGTCATTGGTTATGTTCCAATCCCATTAGGAGTAGCCGGTCCTATCATTATTGATGGTAAACCATTTCACATCCCAGTTGCAACAACTGAAGGTTGTTTGGTTGCATCCACTATGAGGGGATGTAAAGCGATAAATGCCGGTGGTGGAGTTGAAACTGTTTTGACCGCCGATGGAATGACAAGGGGTCCTTGTGTTCAATTCCCTAATTTGACTAGAGCTGGTAAAGCCAAGAGTTGGTTGGATTCTGAAGAAGGTCAAAAGAAAATGAAAACTGCTTTCAACTCAACATCTAGATTTGCTCGTTTACAACACATCAAAACTGCAATCGCAGGTGATTCTTTGTACATTAGATTCAAAACTACAACTGGTGATGCAATGGGTATGAATATGATTTCTAAAGGTGTTGAGCACGCACTGAAATGTATGGCCGATGAATATGGTTTCGAAGATATGAGGGTTATTTCAACTTCTGGTAATTACTGTATTGACAAAAAAGCTGCTGCAATTAATTGGATTGATGGTCGTGGTAAAAGTATTGTTGCTTCTGCTGATGTCCCCGCAGATGTTGTTGAAAAAGTACTGAAATCTGATGTTGAAGCCTTGGTAGAATTAAATATTTCAAAGAATTTGGTGGGTTCTGCTTTAGCTGGTGCAATTGGTGGATTCAATGCACATGCAGCCAACTTATTAACTGCTATTTACATTGCTACAGGTCAAGATCCTGCCCAAAATGTTGAAAGTTCAAACTGTATGACTTTGATGAAAAAACTTCCAAATGGAGACTTAAGAATTTCTGTATCTATGCCTTCTATTGAAGTTGGAACTATTGGTGGTGGTACAGTATTAGATCCACAAGGTGCAATGTTAGAGTTACTTGGTATTAGAGGACCACATCCTACTGAGCCTGGTGCGAATGCAAGACAATTGGCAAAGGTTGTAGCTTCTGCTGTTTTAGCATCTGAACTTTCTTTATGTTCAGCTTTAGCAGCCGGACATTTGGTTCAATCACATATGCAACTCAATAGGAAAGCGGCAGTACCTGCTGATAATAATTCTACACCAGTCAAAGCTACATCAGATGCAGATATTGAAAGATTAAAGGAAGGTTCCAAAATCTGTATACGTTCATAATGAATTTTCCTCGACGCTTAATCTTCTTTGATTCATTATTCATTCATTTGTTTTGCTTAAATTTGCTACTTATAGATTAAATTGTTTTTTACATTAGATATTGGTGGAGTTTCTGCCATGTTGTACTTTAATATATTTCATTAGCATGGACAAAGGAAGTGCTGACTTGTGCATGGATTTTTCAACAATTTACATTGTTTAATGCTATTGTGCGACATTGTTCTCGTAAATTCTGACGTCTTCGTTCCAGTCCCTAAGAATGCGGACTGTTGTCGTGCATGTTCGGTCCGCCCACGACGTCATTTCTTTAACATATAACATAATCATAACAGTTGCTTATATAAGACTTTATCCTTTTAATCAGAATATATTTCTGTCATAAAAATTGCCTCTTCTACATAGCCATCTTGATCAATACACCAGTTGAAAGTTATGACTAAGATTGAACAACTGAAAGATTGGGTTTCTCCAAAGGACTTTCCCGCCGAACTCAACTTGAGCGGTCGCATTATCAATTGTATGACGCAATTGCCTTACACTATTACTAAGACTAAAGATGATTGGAACATTTCACCATTGCGTGGTTCGTCTGCTTTGTATGCAAGTAATAGATCTTTATCCGATGAATCCGAGTGGGAAACTCATTTAGTTGCATGGACAGGTGAAATTGAGACAGAACAACCAGTAAAAAAGTTAGATGACTTGAGCGAATCTGACCCATTATACTTATCAGAAGATGATAAAGAAACTATTTCTGAAAAGATTCACAACAGAAATGAACATGAACATATCCATCCCATATGGTTACTAAGAAGAGATCAAGAAAGGTGGAGAAAATATGCCGAGAATATCCTTTGGCCTGCATTTCATTACATGATTCATGAACCGGGAGATGGGAAAGAGGAAGCATCGTGGTGGTACGATTATGTCAAGTTTAATGAAGCTTACGCTTCAAAAATCAAAAAAATCGCAAAACCAGGTGATATCATTTGGATTCATGACTATTATCTACTTTTACTACCGCAGCTTTTAAGAATGGAATTGAAAGATGTCTACATTTGTCATTTTCTTCATATTCCATTCCCTTCTTCTGAATATTTCAGATGCTTACCTAAAAGAAAGATTTTGTTAGATGGTATGCTTGGTGCAAACCAACTAGGATTCCAAAGCTACTCATTTGCCAGACATTTTATCAGTTGCTGTTCTCGGATTAATGGTTACGAAACAACTCCAAACCAAGTTACGGTTCACACGTTTCATTCAAACGTCGTAACATTGCCGTTAGGTATTGACAGCAAAACACTAGAGAAGGAAGCCTTCACACCAAAAATTGAAGCTAAGATTGAAGCCTTGAAGAATCTCAATAAAAATAGGAAGATTATAATCGGAAGAGATAGATTAGACTCTGTGAGAGGTGTTGCTCAAAAATTGCAGGCCTTTGAAATGTTTCTTGATATATATCCAGAATGGAGAGAAAAAGTTGTTTTGATTCAAGTTTCCTTCACGCCAGCATTTCACAGTACAAAACTTGAGAAAACAGTTAACGATATAATTGCCAGTATCAATAGGAAATATTCTTCATTGGACTATTCTCCTATCCTTCACTACAATATGAGAGTAAGTAAAGATGAATACATGGCACTTTTAAGAGTTGCAGACCTTTGTTTGATAACATCTGTTAGAGATGGAATGAATACAACAGCCCTTGAATACATTGTTTGTCAGAAACAGAAATGTTCTCCATTAGTCTTATCGGAGTTCAGTGGTACAACTACTGTTCTACAGGATTCTATTCAAGTGAACCCATGGGATGCGGTCGGAGTTGCTAATGCTATGAACGAAAGTTTACTTTTATCAGATGAAAGAAAACATGCTTTAGAAGCCAAACTTTACAACGCGGTGATACAAAATACCAATAAAGATTGGACAAACAAAGTTATCATTAATTTATTAGAGTTCATCAAGACTCAAGCTGGATTCGAAGGTACCCCGTATTTGAACAGACCTCTGCTTCTAAAGAATTACCAGCAAGCTGAGAGAAGGTTATTTCTTTTTGATTACGATGGTACCTTAACTCCTATTGTTGGAGATCCAAATGCAGCGATTCCATCTGCAAGACTCAAAACCTTGTTAGAGGGTTTAGTAAAAGATCCTAAAAATGAAGTATGGATCATCAGTGGGCGTGATCAAGCTTTCTTGGAAAAATGGATTGGTTCCAACTACCCTGAAATAGGCTTGAGTGCGGAACATGGATGTTTCATGAAAAAAGCCAAACACGACAAGTGGATCAATCTTGCTGAAAGTTTTGATATGTCTTGGCAAGATGTAGTTGAGGAAATCTTTAGTAAATATACTGAAAAGACTCCAGGAACTTTTATTGAAAAGAAAAAGGTTGCTTTAACCTGGCATTATCGAAAGGCTGATCCAACATTGGGATCATTTCAGGCCGAAAAATGTCATAAAGAACTTGTTGAAAGATTGAAGGGTAAGTATGATGTTGAGGTTATGACTGGTAAAGCAAATTTGGAAGTTAGACCAAAATTTGTGAATAAGGGTGAAATTGTCAAAAGGTTGGTACTGTGCAAAGATCCGATCTTGCAGACAAGGAAGAAACTTTCCGAGCTCCCTAATTTTACCCTGTGTTTGGGTGATGATACTACAGATGAAGATATGTTTAGAGCAATGAACGAGATTGAAAGTCAATGGATAGCAGATAAAGTGTCAACGAATAACTTTGGAACTTATGGATTTTATCCAGTTACTGTTGGACCTGCTAACAAAATCACCGTAGCAAAAGCGTATTTAAGTGATCCAACACAGGTTATGGACACTATAGGTTTACTACTTGGAAAAGTCTCTCTATTTGAAACTGGTGGAACCGTTGAATTGGATGATCGTGGTCATGTTTTGAACAGTGATAGTGCAGTGATTTCTCAACAAAACAGGGTCGAGTACGAGCGCCAACAAAGCAGTAATAAAATCAACAATAGTATTTAGATTTACAACAAGGACGCTTTAACTTAGGTAGATAGACAATATATATACATGTAGATCTGAGATAGTCAACAAGCAGAGCTATATTATACGTTAATTTGGTTTGGGAAACCTGGCGCGATAGCTAAATTACATGGTCGCAATTTGCACCGGATTTGCGACCGACGTTTGGAAAATCATAGATTATGGACTGATTCAAGATGAGATGTCCCAAATTCATGTGTATTTGAATATTGATATTTCAAGCCAATTACAAGGATAAGTAATCATGAATTACTTAAAAGTTGCAGCGAAAAGATTGAGGCTTTTCGTTGTAAGACATAAGTTATTATTTTTGCTATTTACAATTGCATGGTTTACTACTTATCTGTCTATTTCGCCAACCTCATCGGGAAGAACCGAAATAACAAATAATAATGAACTGAAAAACTTTTTTAAAAGTTTTTCAAAGACCTTAGAATCATCAATGATAAAGAATGCAGAAAAGTTTAGTGTAGGAATACATGCCAATGGTGACTATGAAGGACTATATACGGATATCTCAAAGTTTGGATTGGAGGAACTAGCTCAATTTGACCAGACAATATTAAATCAAATGAAACAATTCCACAGAAATGTTGTTTCGAAGATCCCAAAAAATCCATTGATCTCTCTCTATAAAAAGAGAGGTTATGTTACTGTTGGTGGAGGTGAGAATGACTTTTCTGCACTGCTTTTGCTTAAACAGTTACGGAAAACAGGTGCAGATCGACCTCTTGAGGTTATGATACCTCCATTATTCAAGCGTAATCATGCGCTATGTGATGATGTATTTCCTAATCTGGGAGCAAAATGCATCATGATGGAAGGCGTCTTGGGAGCTAACAGTCTGAAAAGATTAAAGTATAATTCCAAGTTGATAAACACACTTGCAATAGTTTCTTCATCCTTTGATGATGTTCTGTTTCTTTCTCCCTCAACTATGCCATTACACAACCCCGATGGTTTGTTTGATAGCAAGGTTTTCCACAAGTTTGGAATAATTGTGTGGCCATCATATTACAGAAGCACAGTATCGCCTGCATATTATGATGTTGCTGGTATACATGTTGAAGATAGTCAGGTGCGAATATTGAACGATAAATGGACTCCCCTAGAATATTATAAAGATTATAGAAATACACAAATTTCAAAGGTAAAATTAACGAAACCTAACTTTCATGATCTGAAAGGTACATCTTCTGATTACGCGGCAGTTGACAGTGTCTTCATGATAAAAAAGTCGAGACATTTTGATGTTTTGCTACTAATGCTACATTATACCAACGACGGACCCTCCCGGTTTTTCCCACTACTAAATTTAGCTCACTTCAAGACAAATGGAGATTACATCACTGCAGCTGCACATTATTTCAAAAAAGTTGCTTACCAAAATATGAAGACTGCAGATAAGGTAGGTCAGATATTAGGTTCAGGAACTGCTGCAACTGCTCATTACAATCCTATTGAGGATTACGAATTAACAGTTGGGGAGCTTTGGTGGCTAAGAAATTCAAGAGCCGCACAAAAGGATAAATTCAAGTACGACTATTTTGCTCATATGAAAAGGCCGTTCAACATCTTCAATTCTACTCCTCTATTCTTTCATATTGAAGATCCTGGTCTTTTTCCTGGTAAAATCAAATCAATGGGACTTGCCTATGATGAGAATCAGTCGTTTAGACGATTATACGGTGAGCATACTCGATTTTATGGTACAGATTTTGAACTGGAAATAAATGAGTTATTGAGTGATGTTTTATGTGGAGACAAACTTGGAAACATCGCTTCTGATATTCTGCAACAAGATGAAGCTGTTTGCAAAGACTTTTTGCCTGAAAGGATAAGTTACCTATTGGGCAATACGATTGAGTTTTGGAACAAATTCAAATATCAGAAGAAACTTCCCCGCACAGTACCGAAAGATACGTCAGAAGAAATTGAAAGACTGTTGGCACAGGGTATATATGACTCTATGAATTATCAGAAAGATGAGGTAGAAAGAATAGACTGAATTAAACCGTGTGTATTATAGAAGATAGACTGCGCTGTCATTTTTGACCTTTAGTGCATAAGTCTCATGTTGAGTAAATTTTATTTAGCAAAACTGTGACACGCTCAACATGAAGATTGCGAGATCAAAATTTTTTGACGATAAAAACTTTCCTAACTTGGAGTTTTGTAAACAGCGAAATTGTTTTGAAAACATGATACGCATCTGACATGCATTATGAACATTTCATGTTTTATTGGAACTTTTCTAGACAAAGAAGATATTTCTCCGCCACCGGCGCTTTCATTAACATTTCTTACTGACCAATGGAATATGACAAGGCGAAACTCAGAAATTGGTGAAACAATAAAATCATCCTTTGATATCGAAATGTTTGAATCATCCATAAAAATTGATTTCATTCTAAATAGTTTAAAAGATGTGAATTTTGATGATAGTACCTATATAACAACGAATAAATCTTTGTTGAAGATTTTAGAGAATCTCAATGATCTAAAGCTACATTTGATTGAAATTGCTGAGACAGGTACCAGAAACAAATATGAAATAAGTTGGTTGATGTCAGGAAAAGATGAACTTGTTAAGATGTTCTCGATAATCGATTTGTTAGAGTTCAACATGAACACACTACTAAACGAGCTAGATCGTCATGAAGCAATCAAAACTGCCTCAATACTAGACACGCTTACCATGATATGTAACCACAATCTTTCCATAAAAGCAACTGCATACCCTTTAAGAATGAGGCTCAGTATTATCAATCATTTCAATGAGCTGAAAGATGAAGTTCTAGCTTCAGTTCATGATGAATTGATACGCTGCATTGAAAAGTTAGACGACCTGGACAAAAATGTTGATATACTAAGACTACCCGACACGATTAAAGATTACACATTGAAAAGATTGATTGACAAAAAACACGAGATCGAATCTTTGAGTGGTAGACTAGTACTAAACGGATTTATTCTTTTTTCAGAAGAGGATATTGAGATATATTCTGCCTACACGGATTTGCATGAAGGGTTATCTCCAATAGCTCAATCTCTCAAGATCATACCCACAGCATTGAATGATTTCTTTCATACTTCAAAACCATACTATAAAAGTTTGATAAAAAAGTGTGTTTTGATGTATGATAACATAATGAGATTGTATCGTAAATATACAGATAATTTGAGAAAGTTCAAATCAGAGTATATTTTAGAGAGAAATGATTTGATATGTGAGGTGATTTTTCATGAAATAGATATAACTGCTGATCAACCAAAAGAGATATTGGAGCATATAATATCTATTTTGAAACCACTAGATCAGAATTTCTGCTTGAGTGGTGAGTATCAAAAGTTGCTAAAAGATGTTGAGTACAAACTAAATTGTATTCAGCTTGAGGAGAATGTATTCAAAACACCTTTACCTAAATCCAATGGCAATCCCGTATGCCGCAGGAGTTTCAGCAATCCTTTGACTGATACGCTAAATATGAAACCTGTATTGAGTATATCAAGCTCTAAAAGTGATCAAGAATTTAAGATTTTTCATACCCCGAAATTATTTGATCAGGGCGTATTTTCGAATGAAAATAATGAAATAATAAGAAGAATAAAAATGGAAGTAGATTTTGAAAGAGAGAATGATTTCAATGGAAATACACCAAGTAGTGATAGATCTTTCACCAGTAGCAGTAGCTCTCCTGAAACTATGAGAGTTAAAAATATATTTGACTCGCCGGATCCTTTTGTGACTCCGAATAGTCAAAAATTTCAAAGGTCTAGGCTCCCCGTATCAACACCGCTAACGACACCCAGAATAACTCCAACGAAAAAATATGTTATGCTTCCAATAGACGAAGAACCAAGAGTTATAAATGACTGGAATAGTAAGAATCTCGCCCCGCAAAAACCTCTTTTGAGGTATGAACTGTCAACCGTTATAAAAGAGGAACATGTGACTGAAGAAGATACATCTAATAGTTCGAGTGATGATTCGCCCGAGGAGATACTCGTAACTCCTGGTGACATTGATGAACCTGGTATATATAGATCACCACCTATATCGAAAATTCCTTTACCTCTTCGACCTGAATCACGAATGAATTTACTAAGGTCGGCAAGCCGATTGGAGGTAGAAAGAGGTTGTCAAGATACCAACATAGTTAGACCAGATTCACGACTGGCAAATATGGCAACTAGTATATCGTCCAAGCTGGGAACTCCATCACCGGCAATGAACACTAAAGTATCATCAGTTAGTATGCTAAAATCGAGATCAAGTTCTGTCCTAACACATAGGGAGATAAACTCACGAAAAAATCGAAGTCTAATTGACAGATTGCCACAAAGACAGTATGGATTGAATATAGTCAAATCTAGAGGCATAAGCGCACTTGCGTCACGTTCAAATTCAAATGGATCAAGAATAACCACTTTATGACTACTACAACGTAATAAATTGTTTATCTCAAACTATTTACAAATGTAAGCAATTACAATTACTTTTCTCCGAAAAATCTAGTTAACCATGACTCTTTGAAATTTTTCACCTTTTCTTCATCCTCCCACTTTTTTATTGTACCATCAAGTGGATTAAACTCACCCTGTTGTATTTTTCTCTCGCCTCCTTGGTAAAGGCGTCGGTATAGTTCTAAACAAGGGACGATCAAAAAAACCGCACCAGCTATCATCATTTTATAGCCTCTCAATTTACGTAGCTGCTCTGGACTGAGTTCGGCTGTTTTGGTCTTGTAAGATGTTTTCTCTTCTGTTCTGGTTGGGTTAGAGTTTATCATTGTTTTGGAATCTTCTTAGATTGAACCGGAGTAAAGATATATTAAGCAGTATAGGCTTTGACTTGAAGATCAAAAATTCGAGCCACGAATTGAGCTGTACAGAGATCTGAAAAAATTCATGCACAAGCTGAAAAAAAAATTCCTCAAAAACCAGGAATTATACAGCTCCAGAGTAACTTAATTGATACATACAATGCCAAAAGCAGGTAAAAAGACATTTCATAATAACAAGCCGGACCCATCTGGAAGTTCTCAGATAAATAAAGTGTTCAAATTCAACACTGAACTTGGTCAACATATTTTGAAAAATCCATTAATTGCACAAGGTATCGTCGATAAAGCTGAGATCAAACCATCAGATGTTGTCTTGGAAATTGGTCCAGGTACTGGTAATTTGACTGTTCGTATACTTGAACAAGCAAAAAAAGTTTATGCTGTTGAAGTTGATCCAAAAATGGCGGCAGAATTAACTAAGCGTGTTCAAGGAACTCCGTTAGAAAAGAAACTTGAAATCATTATGGGAGATTTCATGAAAATCAAAGACTTACCATATTTTGATGTTTGTATCTCCAATACCCCATATCAAATATCTTCTGGAATTGTCTTCAGGATTTTGGAAATGCCAAGACCTCCACGGATTGCAGTTTTGATGTTTCAACGAGAATTTGCTTTGAATCTAACTGCAAGACCTGGTGAAACGCTTTATAATAGGTTATCAGCAAATGCACAAATGTGGTCAAATGTGAAACATGTAATGAAAGTGGGGAAGAACAATTTCAGACCACCTCCAAAAGTTGAGTCTAGTGTAGTGAAAATTGAACCAAAATTTCCAAAACCTAATATTGATTATAACGAATGGGATGGATTGCTTCGTTTTTGTTTCAATAGGAAAAATAAAACTTTACATGCAATCTTCAGAAATAACAAAATTTTAGATATTCTTGTTAAAAACTACAAGTTATACCTGCAGTTATTAAGCGAGCAAAGGGGACAGATGTTGTATGATGATATGAAAGATTACAATGAAATTGTTAAAGAGCTCGTTGACAAGGTGATGGAAGAAACTGGTTTTGGCGATAAGAGATCAGCAAAACTCGATCAAACTGATTTCCTCAAATTACTGTACGCTTTTCATCAAGTTGGTATACATTTTGCATAGGCTCTGCATTACTTTATCTTGATTGAAATTTATATAAATTCTTATTAATATGTATCTATAAACTTTAGTTTGTCTCAATGGAAAAGATATCATCTTCTCTTGGTGACCTTAGAAAAATCTTTCTCCACGATTGCCTCCACACCACTTTCCTCCATTTCTTCTTCTTCAAGTTGAATTGCTTCTCTTCTTTCCCACCATCTAGATTCTGCAAGTTCAAATGCCTTTGTTTTCAAATCTTTACCTCTGGAATCTCTGTTTTGATCAATAACCCATTTCAAAAATTCTGCACCTGTCCTGATATAGAAGTTACGTAAAGATTCAAAAACTTTAGGATGTGGTAACCATGGTCTATCGTCAGGAATTGCAGGCTCGACTTCCTGTATGTCTTCCTCTTCTTCCTCGGATTCATCCTCTGCGACAAGCTTTCGATCAGAAACCTCTTCTTCGTCATCATCTTCTTCATCTTCGTCATCATCTTCATCTTCATCGTCGGAATCATTGTTTGCTGCATAAATTTCAGACAAATCTTCCCAATAAGTGGTGATACCATCCATTTTAGAAACATCAACAGAATAGAATGAATCGAGGTTACATTCAACTTCACCATTTTCCCATATACCTCCATATATGTAGAGCAAATCGTCCATAATACAAGTTAAAGCATTAAATCGTTCATGTGGTAGTTGTGCTTTCACCGGATAAACCTTCTTTACTTCTTCTTCTTCTTCTTCATCTTCCTGTTTTGTGGCTCTTAGCTCTTCTTCATTATCATCATCGTCATCATTTAGGTTTGCCTTCTTCAAGATTTCATTCAACATGTCCTCCAATTCTTTATCTCTGTTTACCTTTTCTTTCTTCACAACTTCTCTCTTTTTCTGAGACTTAACCTTCAAATTGAACCACCTGTTCGTTTCACAGTTGTAACTCAACAATGTGTTGTAAAACTCTGAGCTCAAAGTTTCCTCTGTTTCATCCAAATCGTAAACCCCTCCGAAAACATAACCTCTACCTTTGTATTGTTGCATGGAACAACCTACTCTTGGTGTTGGTTGCCATCCTTGTTTTCTCTTTCTTTCCCATCTTAGTTGTTTAATGTCACTTTTCATTTTCATTGTCCACATATCAGTCAAAACCTTACCCTTTTGTAACCCCTTTCCAGCTTTAACAGTTGTGTAACCACCATAAAGAAAAAGTTCATCATCATAGCAAATGAAAGAATGACCAGATCTTGGATCAGGTCTACTCATAGTAGGTGGGAATTCAACCTGTTGCCATTTGTAACTCATCACGTCAAACAACCAAAAATCATTTAAATAAGTTGTTGATGTTCCAAGATCTTTGAAACCACCAAAAAGAATGACATAATTTTTCCAAACTGCCATTCTAGCACCTGAACGACCAGAAGGACCTTTCTTCTCTTCCACTTTTGCCCACTCTTTTGTCTCGACGTCCAAAATCCAAGTGTCAGAATAGTGATGGAAAGTACTTTGTTTGGGAGATGAAAATTCACCTCCGTGTAAAACCATTATACCTGAAGGATGATAGCACATAGCATGTGATGAACGAGGAAGTGGAGCATTTTTACTAACATATCTACGCCACGTATCCGAAGAAGGTGTGTAAACGCTCAAATCATTATGAAAATGAACAATACCTTGAGAATTTGCAGTTTCACCACCGAAAAGAATCAATTCCTTTCGTTGAGGACTTGGAGCAGCAACCAAAGTTGCATTTACCCTCTTTGTTGGTCTTTCAATATTTGTAACATTGACTGCTTCGAATTGTTCCTGCTCTAGAGCAAGTTGCTCCAAAAGTTGGTCAATATCGACATCATCTTCAATATCGTCACCTGCTTTTTTAGACTGTTTCTTCAGTTTGGTTTGACCCTTTGCTGCATTTTTTGCGGCCTTTGCTGCCTTTGCTGCTTTTTTAGCGTCGTTGTTCTTCTTATCCTTTTTAGCCATGACTGATAAGATACCTATAAACTATCATTTTTTCCTCTTAACTTGAGGCTGTCAAATTTGTTTTCATTCGATCTTTAATCTGAAAAAAAAATGGGGCTCAACCAATCAGATCAGTAATGACACAAAGTTTGACTAGTATATGAAACTAATGGTTTCAAAAGCAATCGAGATAATATTATATATGGAAAAGGTATAAAGATTAGAGCTAAATATTAAACTTCGGACACTATACAGAGTAAAAATAAAAAAATGGTCTGGTATAATGTAATGCAATGAGGTCATGAAACAAAGCATAAGGGATTTAGCAGAAAGTGAGTTGAGAAGACAGATGATATAGTTTTATTTGTCATCTTCGTCGTTATAATCCTCGCTCATTTCTGCTTCGTCCTCTTCGTATGACATTTGATCTTCGTCATCATCATCGTCGCTGTCATCCTCAAAGAACCATTCATCTTCCTCTTCTTGATTCCCTGTGTTGAGGAAAACGTTATCAGATGGAACTTCAAAATCTGAAGGTATATTCTGTTGAGATCTTTCGACAAACTTTTTAACTTGGGCGTTGTATGCTTCCCTATTATCCCTCCACAGATTACTTGCCTCAATATTTGCAGGAGATTGAATATTTGGATCATCAAGAAGAGAAATGATACTTAGTATAACAGATTCTACACCTTGTGCTGGGGACCAATTTTCATTGGATGGTTCATCTTGGTAAATATTACCAGCTTCATGTAGTATAGAGATGCAGAGGCGACCATCGGCATAAACATTAGGGTGTAAAATTGAAGGAGTAAATTTGAAACTTGGTGGAGAAAATGGGTAATTAGATGGAAATGTCATTTTTGCATTAAGGTAAGCATGGTTCCAAGGTGAATCTGGATTAACAATGTAAAGTCCTAAAGTCCAACTGAAAATATTGTCATTATCTAAACTTATGTGATAGGTAGGATTCCTTGAAAGTTCCTTCAACTCTTTTGCTAATAACTGTGCAGCAGACATGATTTATATTTCTGTTTATTACGTAGCTCAAATATGGGAAGTAACCTATTATATGCAAATATATAATGATGGATTGATGTGATTAGTAAAAACACGGAAATTAGTGAAAGTTGATGTCACGATAAAGTAATATTTCTACTATTTTTATGTTTCGGAGAGGGTTTCCAAAGGACAACACTTCTATAGAATTGGCAGTGTTCTTAGGAACTTGTGGGTTGGTATTTGGAAGAATTAGTCAAAAGAGCCCTGCTTGCAGAACACCAACAGCGTCAACTCGTCTCCCGAAGTTCTTTCCCCCAGCCACAGAGAAAAAGCAATCTAGCTAGCTGGCCAGCAAAAGCTGAACTCTCAAGCTAATTTTCGCGCATGACACTATAACGTTTTACTTTGTACAGGCTCTATCTATTTGAATCAGTCAACGGGTTACCCTTACAGTACTACTGTACTACAATACAAGTCTATACAGACACTCGGTGCGGTGGACTGTCTGGTTTCACTGGCTCCTCTGCAGCTACTTCTGTTGCCAAACTATCCTTTTCCTTCAATTCTTCCTCTTCCTTTTCCTTTTCAGTCTCATCCGTTTCTTTTTCGTCCTTGTTTTCATCACTTCGTTTGGTATTTAATAGTTTCCATAATCGGCTATTATGATCAGCCCATAGATCTCTGAATTTACCCTGTTCCACAATAGAACCGTCATATCCAAGAACGAGAATGTACTCGCATCTTTCAATAGTACTGAGTCTATGGGCAATGCTGATTGTTGTCATATTTCCGACTCTCATTAATCTTTCCAATGTTTGATTGATAGCAGATTCAGATTTACTATCTAATGCACTTGTTGCTTCGTCAAGAATCAAAACTGTTGGTTCCTTAATGAGACACCTAGCTAATGCTACCTTTTGTCTTTGACCACCTGATAGAAGAGAACCCCTCGGTCCAATGTTGGTATCAAACCCATCCGGTAACGTGTAGATAAAATCACAGTTGGCCTTTTGTGCGGCCCACTCTACATCAGATCTTTTGATCTTTTTGGAAAATCTAGGAGGTAAACCATACCTGATATTTTCTTCGATAGTACCTTCAATCAAAACAGGTTCTTGTTGCACAAATCCAAATGTTTGACGAATAGAATGCACTGAGAATTCATCGAGTTTATGACCATCAATCAAAATATCACCTTTGGAAGGTTTGTAAAATCTTAATAACAATGATGCAATAGTAGACTTACCCTTACCAGAGGGGCCAACAATACAAACATTTGAACCTGCTGGAATCTTGAAAGAGAGATCTTTGAAAATAATGTTGTCTGGTCTAGTCGGATAGGCAAATTCAACCTTATCGAAAACAATTTCTCCCTTACAAATGATTTCCTTACCTTCAACTGGATTTTTAGAAACATTTTTAACACTAACTAACTTCTTACCCTTTATAGGATCAATTTCTGGTTTAATATCAAGCATTTCAAACAATCTACTAGCTGCACCTGCACCTTTGAATAATTCGGTGTAGAAACTAGAAATACCAAAAGTAGCACCACCACAATATTCAGTATAAATAAGATATGCAGTTAAATCACCAACTGTCATTGAACCGTTCATAACAAATCTTGTACCCAAACCGAGAGTTAGTAAAAAGGTAATATTACCCAAGATACCAGTCGTACCAAAAAATGTAGCATTAGTAACAGCATCTTTGAAAGAGATTCTCCATACATGTCTAATTCTATCATTATACCTAGAAAGTTCTTTAGGTTCAGCAGTGAAAGATTGAATTGTTTTAATAGAATTCAATTGTTGCTCGCTAACTTTTGTGAGAGTACCAGTTGCTTCTTGTAATTGTCTTGAAATAGATCTAATTTTGATACCATAAAGATATGAAAAAAATAGTAAAGGTGGTGCAAATGATAGCATAATCATAGTTAATTTAGTTGATAAAACAAACATCATAGTTAAAGAAGTACCTAATACTAATGTATGTTTGATACCATCACTTGCATTTTGAGTTATAGATTTAGAAACAACATAAGCATCTGAACTTAATCTTGAAATCAAATCTCCAACTTTGTTTTTATCATAAAATGACATATCTTGTAAATATATCTTTTTCATAAAATTAGATCTTAATCTTGAAACAAGATTTTCACCAATAATTCTCATCAATATAATTCTACTGAATGTAGCTCCAGTTGATAAGAAAAGTAATCCACCCATTATGTATAAGAAATGATCAAGAGAAAAATCGTAGATAGTAATATTTTCCAAATCTGTAAAATTCTTTGTTGCATCTAAAATCATACCTGTAACTTTAGGAAGTGACATAATGATTGCAGCAGATAATGTTAGAAGAAGCATAGCTAAGGAAAATAAACCAAGATCTTTTTTAGCTAATTTCATCAATCTCCAAACCTCTTTAAAGGTAGCACTATTTGAATCATCTCTAGAGATTCCTAACCATCGTTCTTTCCATGTCTTCTTCTTTATTGAAATATCTGGGTTATCATTCTCCGATCGTATTCCTACTTCTTCAACTTTGTTGAATTTAGAACAAGATGTGGAGAAATAATTCACAGAGATAGATTCTAATTTGATGTTTTGAGGAATATTATAAATTTGTTTATTAGTAAAATGATTAATGTATCTAGATCGTGACTGCGGTATTATGTTGAAATGAGTAAATGATCTCACTATGTTTTTACTTCCCGTAAAAACATATTTTGAAGATAAACGGGGTAGTTGAAGTAATGGCATCATCAGAAATCTGAATCAAAGCAATATCTATAGTGAATAATGCTTCAATATACCAGATCTTTTGTGTGAGGTAAGAGATATGATGTGGAAGCTGTACAAACTGATTCTGACCGATACCAGCGAATTAAATTCATGAGTTAAGCGCTAGCTTAGTTTGTAGACTACGACAACCCCATGATTTATATCGTATAACTAAATCTTTTAATCACATAATAATGAACTAGATCTAGCCGATCTAGCAAAAAGTAAGACCTGGTCAATAAATAAATAATTTACTTTAGATAGAATATAAAAACAGTCGTAACGTTAAATTCGTCTCAAAACGTGATTAGTTCAAACTTATAAAACAAGTTCCTTACCAGTGGATAAATCAATAGCCTTTTGAACTTCACCGTTCTTGATGTATTGAGCCTTGACTTCAGTGATGAATCTTCTAGAAGCCTTTGCTTGTAATTCTGGCTTTAATGCCTTTGTAACAGTCTTTGCAGAGATTGAGAAATATTTGTTAGCACTGAGTGAAATGTTAACCCCTTCGGATCAAATTGACGGTATGAACAGTGGAAGATTGCGAACGTGTTGATGATGTATTTCATTTAACTTTCAAATTTATACTGCATGTCAAATTTACAGTAAAAAGTGGCAAAATGTAACAATTTGAGAGTGTCAATATTTGAATAAGTTCACATTCTTAGCAATAAATTGGTATTGTGACAATAATCGAGAAAAATGCATCAACTAAAACATGATCCTGTTCTACCGCCAATTCGAGACAAATACAATAGTCGGGGTGAAAATGTTAGTATTATAGTTCAAAGAGTGAATAGTAAAACCCTATGGGAAACATACGAGATTCCGGCCTTCTTCCAAGCAGACATTGTGTTGTGTGTGGTTTATTCTGTAGTATAAGTTGTCTGTGTAGAGAACGCAGTGCAAACAGTCGCCATTTTTGAGAACTGCTCTCTGAGCCCGTCGCCGTGCGCGCTGCGTAACCGCGCCTAATTTCTACGACGCGTCGATCGGGGCCGACGACTGGATCAACAAGATCGATTTGGCGATTTGGCGATTTGGCAGTGGAAAAATATTTGACACCCTGATTCGGATAACAGAGATATTTGATAATAGCAACATTTAAAAAACCAGCTTTCGTTTATGCCTGTGAGTAAGGATCATTACTACAGGTTGGCCTCCAACCTTCCAAAGGAAAGAATTCAAGCAGCTAGTTCATTGCTTCAAGAGCTTGAAAACGAGAATTCAACCTCCGATTTCAAATATGCTTTGCAGAGATTGATTTCAGGTCTAGCTTCCAATCATGATTCAGCACGTATAGGGTTCTCAATGTGTTTAACCGAATTGATCTCACTCTTGAGCAATAACAAAGATTTCAACTATACTGCGGAAGATTTCTTATCAGATCTTGAATTGAACTTGAATAAACAGATCAAAGATAAACAAAAGGGTAAAAACCTTAGAGCATATCTATTTGGTAAAATATTTGGTGTTCAATCATTAATCAACTCTAATCTTATAAAATCAGATGATGAGCAACTAATAATACAAATAATTGACTCTTTATTTGAAATTGCATTGACTAAATCATGGATAAGAGAAATTGCTATCGTTACAATTGTCAAACTAATTGGTAAGTTCCATCTGGAATCTAACAAGAAAATAATGCCTCATATATTGAGTAAGCTTGATGAAAATCATTTGCTCCTTTCAATGGATGGACTCTTAGTATATTTATCAATTCCAGTAACGGAACGTGAACAAATGTCTAACCTTGCAAAACTCAATAACCACTGGGTTAACGATAATCCTTTGAGTAAAGGAAATATACCCTTGTTGAAAGACTCTTTTCTTGATAGAATTGTTCCTGCAAGTAATGAAGAGGAGAAGAAAGAAAAAAATTCTATTCAAAAAGGTTCATGGAATCCTCAATTGCACTATGTTTGGGCACCTTTATTGTCTGAGCTCTTTACAAACGAAATCAACAACAAGAATAATGAGGAACCTAAATTGAAAAAACAGAAATCAAAAAAATCTTCAAGCAGTGGAACTTCAGTGTTACCTCTCACTGGATTTTGGCCAACATTTGACACCACATTCTTCTCTAATTCTGCATCACCTGAGCGTAAACATAGTGGACTTCAGATCTTAGAATTATGTTTCAAATTACCTAACTTCAAAGCTGCAGTTTTTTCCCATCATTTTCAGTGATAACTTAACACGTTCTTTGATCAATCATGTTTCCAAAAAAGATCGTGTACTTCACAATCTTGCTCAAAAAGTACTTTCGAATGCTGTTGAAACGGCTAGAGCTATACCAAATGGCAGAGTAGAGTTGATTAAAGCACTTGAATCTCACTGTATCTTATTTGATAGACTCACCAAAACGAGAACAGTTAAAGACCTCATGTCAAATATCTCATCGGACAACATTAAAACTGATTTAGATGAATGGGTTGCCATTACGGATTGGGTACTAAATTCTGATAATGAATTGATAGGTAGAGTTCACAAAAATGATATTAATACTGCTAAGCATGACGTACAAATATTTAAATTTGACTCATTATTATCACTCATACGTGGGAACAAAAAACTTATCAGAAATGTAGTTTCACCTGGTAATGAAGAATTATCTCTCATTTTTGCAAACTACGCAAGTAAAATCTTAGAATACTTTGCAACTATAGTTTATGTCATGTCAGCTTCTGATATCAAAGAAACAGATATCAAAATTGCCAAAGATCGGTTGCAATCAATACTTTCAGATTTAATGGAGTGTACAAAGGGTGCTGTTGATTGGTCTGGTATTTTATTGAAATTTTTGACTAATTGTGAAAAATCTAATTCACTTCGCTCAAGCATTGATTCTAGTGATGAGTTAATGAAAACCAAAAATGAGGCTTTCAAAATTTGGAATGAACTTGGTGTATCACTTAAGAGTAATGAGATGGAAGATGAGGAAATGAGACTATCCAAATGTTTGGTAATGTTATGTTCAACTGCTCTTCTTGAACTATATGGTGGTGATGTGGATTCTTTTGGTGTTCTTGATGATTTGATCAATATTTATAATGATTTCAAGGGAAAATCAGGAGACTCTGAAAATATAATGAATGCCTTAGTAGATTTATTGTTGACATATTTGACACAAAAGAGTGGACTGAAGAAAAGAATAGGTACTAATATTTGGGAATCAATTGTTCATGACGTTAAATTGACTCAACTGGAAAGATTGTTTGATGTTCTCACAACAAGGGAGAACAAAGCAGGTATGGAACAATTGTTTAATCAAGTGTTTGATGATTATGAAGAAGACAGTGAGGAAGGGGAAAGTGAGAATGAGAAAGAAGAAGATATGGAAGAAGAAAAGAGTGATGATGAGGAGGAGGATGAGGAGGATGAGGAGGATGATGATGATACTAATGATGAAGATGATGAAGAAAAAGATTCTTCAAAAGCGAAGATTGAAGAGGTTGAAAAATCAACTACTTCAGCATTGGCTAAAGCTTTAAACGTGAATGAAAAAGATCATGCAAATGAAAGCAAAGCTAGCAAAGAAAATTATCATGGAAACAATAACGATGATGACAGTGACAGTGACAGTGACAGTGACAATGATGATGAAGATGATGATGATAATGATGATGAATATGAATCTGATGAGTCCATGTCTGATGAACAAATGATGGCAATTGATCATCAACTTTCGGCAATTTTTCAACAAAGACAAAACTCTCTTCAAGAATTACGTGCATCATCGAAAAATGGTAATGAACGTAAATTGGAAGCAAAAGATGCTAGAGAATTAATGGCACTCTGTAAATTGAGAGTTCTTGATTTATTGGACCTTTACGTTACAACACATTCTTCAAATTCAAATTGTGCTACAATTGTTATTGTTCTTCTTGATTTGATGGATTTGACATTAGATATAAAAGTTGGGGAAAAAGCTCATAAAATAATCAAAAAGACATGTAAAACAACTTTCAAATTTAACAATATTGAAGATGAAATCGATGGCACATTTGAAATGATTGATTCAGTTTTGAATCGTGCAGCAAAATCCAAATTTAGTGCATTCACCCATGCATGTTCACAAGTTTCAATTTATTTGATCAGATCAATTGTCAGTGCAGATCCTTTGAAATTTGAAGATTATGTTAAAAGAGTTAGTGATATATATCAAAAGCATATGGTTACATGGGCTACTAACTCAAGTGATAAATCAAGTGCAGTTATTTTCAATGATCTTGTTAATTGGATTAATTCGAAGAGAGCCAACAAAAATTCAACAAATCAATAAATTCGTATAATAGTATATAGACAGGATAGAATACACATGTGTAGTATATTAAATATGTTATGAAAAAATTAACGTTTGGTTTTGGCGTCTTTAAACAGGTTCTCTCTTTTAGAGTCAACTCTATTTAAGAAATCTTGCTTCTCTAAGAAACCACCTTTATTCTTATATTTCAGCTCATCACTGATTTTATTTTTATCAACATAAGTTGCCCAATCAAGTCGAGATTTCTCTAAAGTTGACAATTTTGTACTTGAAGAATTTGAAATAACTGCTTCTAATAAACTAGCTCTTTTCCTCTTTCTTCTCAAAGTTGGATTAGATTGCTTGATTTCAGGTTTGGCTTCATTGTTCGCCTTTATTTTGACTGAATTTAAATGTGCCTTAGCCTCTTCAGAATCTATATCCACTTCTTTCTCCTCTGTGATCTGTTTCCCAGCAAATTCATAAGTCCTCGTTATTTTAATCTTTTCGTTGGGTTTATCAGAAGAAGCTCCTTCTGATAGAGTATTTTCAACGACTTTTCGATCATCTTGATGTGTTGGACTAGAAGACTTCAAACTCTTCATTTCTTCCCAGATTGAATTAATGTCAGTAGTGGAAGCTTGTTTAGTTGAACTATTAGTTTTCTTTTGTTTCTTTTCATGTTCTTCTTCTTCCTGTCGTTGCCTACGTGTTTTGATTGAACCACCTTCTGTAGATTCAATTGCTGAATATTTCGCAAGCACTTTCTTCTCTTCCACATCCATGTAATCATCCTGCCCATCATCATCCTCGTCGTCACCACTGGGCCCATTATCCTGTTTTGCGGTCTCTAAATTGTAATCTTCATCTTCTTCTTCGTCATAATCGTCATCATTTTCGAGAGCGTTAGATTGTGCAGAAATCACCGCACCGGTTTCAGACTTCTCATGGAGCTTGTTGGAATTAGTCGCTTCATCCTGATGTGTTTGTGTGGTCTCATCCTCCTGTGTGTGAAGAGCTGCAGCAGGCATTGTAGCGGCGTGTCCCCTTGTTACGCCAGCCAGCAAGTGTGCAGTAGAAAACCGCCCTCGCCTGTCACGCGGGAAATCAAATTTTAATCACGAGCTAGTTTGCTTTTTAAAGCTCAGGCCCAAATCGACGACGCGAAATCGCTTTCTGTGCTGCTGTTGTGGCCGATCGACGCAAGCTGGACGGTTTACCGTTCTCGGCGTGAGATGTCGCCTGAAATTTCCCAGTCTTGTGTTTTGGTGGAATTGGTGTCACAAGTGGTGACTGTGCTGATCACTATCGCCTGCGGCATTGCACAGATACATATACACTAGATAGAGGTCATAGCTGGCACAATGCTCAAGCGGAAAAACGAAGAGCCTGAAGAGGCCAAAGGAAACGAACACAATACGAAAAGAGTGGCTTTAGACGCTGATGCAGTAGAACGCAAAGATATTAATGATGATAAACAAAGAACTTCAGTACCATTGAACGATGATGAGCAAAGAATGGATACTCAATCTGACAATGATGTTCAGGATACTGTGTTGACCGATGATTCTCCAATTGAACCTGCTGTTGTGGATACAAATGCAAATAAGACCACACCTCCTTCATCAATCCCATCAAAGCAAGACTTTGTTAATGGTCCAATATCTTCTCATAAAGTTGTTCAAAATGACGATCCAACTTATGTACATTTTCGTATGTTAGCATCAATCTCAGAAACTGCAAGTATAGTCGGTAAAGGTGGTGAAACTATTTCCAAAATTAAGGAAGAATCTAATTCTAGAGTCAACGTTAGTGAAAATTTAAAAGGTGTGCCTGAAAGAGTCATAAGTGTAAGAGGTTCAGCAGAATTTGTTGCAAAAGCTTTTGGATTAATCGTAAGAGCTATAAATAATGAACCATTCAATCAACCTTCAAATGCTGATTCCAAATTTTTTACACTTAGATTATTATTTCCTCATTCGATAATGGGGTATATTATTGGTAAAAAAGGTTCAAGGTTTAGAGAAATTGAAGAAAATTCAGCTGCCTCTTTGAATGCCAATGATCAAATACTACCTGCTTCAACTGATAGAATCTTGAATATAACAGGTGTAGCTGATGCTATTCATATTGCAACATATTATGTTGCTCAAACTGTTATTGAACATAAACAACAATTATCAAAAGTTATTTATTATAATCCTGCAAATTATAATCAACCTTCAATACCTGCGGTTACAACTAAAATGGCAAATGCAATCAATGGACAATCGCCATATAATAATTATAATAATATAAGTATGATGTCTGGAATGATCAATCCTCAAATGAATCAATTAAATCAGATGAACACAATGAATACAATGAATTCTATGAATCCAATGAATCCTCAAATGGGATTTGGAATGCAAAATCAAGTTCCTGGACAATTCACATTGAACAGTCCCGCAGCTTCTTTGAATACAAAGCCTGGAGAAACTAGTACACAACCTGATGGTAAAGTCGCCCAAGAACTATTTGTACCACAAAATCATATTGGTCTTGTTATTGGACGTGGTGGAAAAAATTTAAAAGATATCAGATTAACAACTGGTTGTTATGTAAAAGTTAATGAAGAAATTTTAGGGTCACCTGATAGAAAATTAACATTAATAGGTAACCTTTACGGAATTCAAAATGCAATTGTTTTAATTAACAATAAAATTGAAAATGAAAAGCAAAGAAAGAATCGTGAATCATAAAGGTCACATTAATCACATGAAGAAAGGTCTATTGAAGTTCCCCCATCCAATACTTCCCTATTTTTCTTAATTTTTGAAGAAACGTTTACCTTTTTTTTCATATTCTTTCCTTTAATCTTTCTTCCCTTTTTAATCACTTGATAATTGTTTGTCATTCTTTTTACAGCTTTTACCTAACTTGTACTTTTACTACATCCTCTCCTATATATAAATTTACATGGAACTATAAATGAGGAACGCCAAAGCTTGCCATCATCATATTTACAACACTGAAAAGACCTTCACCAAGAACTAGACCACTGCTGAAAATAATTAATGTAACTTTACTGTTTTCAAAGGCTGAAGATCTCATTTGATTTGTAGCACGTGCTCTTGATAACCAATACCAAGAGATTAATCCACCTAAAAACCTTGCTAAAGTGAAAGATGGTGTGTTATAAATACCAATACCAACAGCAACACCACTAGGAATAAATTTCGTATACCTATAGTACTTACTACTTTCATTGTTGGTACCCTTGATTAAGGCCAAAATGAAAAAAAGTATACCAAAAAATATCACAAAAGTACCAACTCTTTCTGGTAAATGATGGCCATTGACCAATCTGGCACAATCAATCCATATAACAGCAGTTGGAATCTTATATAATGGACCTGGAATCTCATAAAGATGATTGTACCACTTATACATTGGTGTTGCAATTATGATACCCCATATGCTACCAATTATTTGTGCAATCAATTGAGCATATGGTGATGCATTTACCAAATACCCTGTTTTTAAATCTTGCATTAAATCACCAGCTTGTTGTGCTGTTGCTTCAGATATTGCACCTACAACCAAATTGATTAAAACCGCCCCTGGTCTTGTTGGCGGGATAACTAAAGCTGTAAGTAATTGTGAAAGTTTCCCTATACCAGATACGGGATTCAAATCTGTTTCTCCAAGTGACTTAACCCCAATCAGAGATAAACCTAGGGAAACTGGAATCGTTAATAACAACAGCCAACTTGGAACTATATGTCCGAAAATAATCTTCATAGAAACAATTAGCATGGGACAACATATCAAAAGTCCAATTGATGGAATCCAATAACTGATCGATTCCTCCTCTTGCTTTCTTGAACAAGCAGTGATTCCACTTGCTGACATGTCTGGTTCGTTATCAGAGCTAGAATAAGAATGTTCAGTATTATCAGATGTATCTTCCTGTAATGTAATTTCCGATGATCGACTCAAGAGTCTATTGCTTTCAGATTCAACATGTTTTGTCGTTTTTGATTGTAACATATTTTTAATTGAATTAAAAGTCATCAATCCGAGAGTTACTAAAGAATCAGATATCATAATAGATAAACTAATCCACATTATCCAGCCTTCAGATCCGTCAGTCCAATCATCAGTTGGACCAGGTGCCCACTTCATATACTTTGCCAATGGTGAAAGAACACACCATCCTATTATCATTCCAACCATCATACCACATGTGGTTTGAAATCCCATTATTATACCTTGACCCACATAGGCTGGTGATGGAGTAAAGTTCAATAAATAGTTTGACGATAAAAATGTTCCAAATATGGGGATGGTTTTGATTTGGGGTAAAAAATATGAAATCAGAGTGTAAACTGATGAAATTGTAGCAGTAAACAATAACATAACTATATCTTTTGAATATGTCTCTTCTATTTCAATTCCTGCAATACTGTATTCATTTTGACAAGAATTTGGAGAATACATATTAGATAGATCCTCTAAATCTGCATCTTGAGAAGGTCTTTTATGATTATCATTTTTTTGAGTAACATCAACTTTTAATGGTGAGCCATGAAAAACACTTATTAAAGTAGCAGTGGCACTTCCACTTGGAAACTTCAACTTCTGTCTCAAGATGAATTCCTCTCGCAAAGGAATTGCAAAGAAAACTCCAAAAAATGCCAGACCAGCTGACCAAACAATTAATTTCCACCAAGGCTTGAAAGGGTCAAAAACTGCATCTTTCAAAGCAAAAATCTTATCCACAAATCCAGCTTCTTCGGGGGTTAAAAGCTTTTCTATTGCAGGTATGATTCCAATGAATCCGTAGGCTAGAGGACCTGTAGCTACTGCTACCGCCACACTTTGAACATACACATTTTCTTGAGGTGTGAATGGTAATTCAAGGCTAGATTTGAAAACTTTGAAGATAGAATAAGCCATCAATGCAGCAGGTAGTGACATCATCGAAACCCATCCTGTTTGTAAACCAAACTGGAAATTGGATAGTAGAACCAGTGTACCTATTCCAAGCCCAACAATCGTGCCTCGCACAGTAACTTGCGCCTGGTTGTTAAGAACATTGGTATCAAAGGACATAAAAAGGCAAGTAAAGCAATGTTGAAATTGAAATGAAAGCACTTTAACTTACTCAAAGAGCTATTAGTGTTTGGATAATGTCACAGGATTTGTCATTAATAATGTAATCTTATCTCGTGAACTCGGGAAAGTTTCTCGCAGAAAATTTCCTTTTTGAGAAACAGACTCCTCAAATATTATATCAGATCTGACTAAGGTGTTGGGAGGGATGTTTAATAAGTTTACACGTTAATACAAAGATGATGGAGATGAAATTCACTCACTGAAAAGAATGTACTTGAGAATGTCTCCTAATGTCATAACACCTAAAAGTTTACCTTCTTCATCTAAGACGAATAGTCTATGTAATCTGCTCTTTCTTATCGTTTCTAAAACAACAAATAAGGAATCACTCAAGGTACATGTGTAAACACCTTCAAAGTCATCACTACGTCTCAACAATGCCTCACCCACACTTAATGATGTATCAGCATAAACGCCTCCTTTGATCAGAGAAAGTAAATCAACTGCCTCGTAGACATTAATTAACTTGTTATCATCGTCAAGTATTGGAACAGCACTAATATGATGTTGAATGAGAAGATTTATCACTTCTCCAATTGATGTGTTCAATCTTGCATGACAAAGATTGGAAGTTGTACCAATGTTCAAATCACGCAATGGCTGTAAAAGATATCTGGTTTCACGACAGTTCATAGATACGAACTTTAATATACGATATTGAGTCAAAACAGAAACAACTATCTCTCTATGTGTCTCTTCATCTCTATCTATCAAAGGAATCCTTCTTGCAGAAGAATTTATCATCTTTTCACATGCATCATACAATGATCGAAATGGATGGATTGAAACTGTGTCTAAAGCGGATGAACCTGACATTGATCCTATGTCTGCCAATCCATCTAGAGTCAATGTATCGGAGAGACTCACTGAATGTTCAGGATTTGTTGCTGCATAATGAACTATATTGAGGAAATCATTAGCAGTTAGTAAGCCAGCAAATTTTGAGGACTTTGAGTTCCAAAGAGGAGCTGAAACGATAGAGTTCTGCAATAAAACATTTAAAGCACGTTTCACTAATAGCGAAGTATCAAAAACAATCAGACGATAAGAGACGGGAAGAACATCAAAGGAAGTTTTAGATTTGAGGAACGCTCTAATGACATTCAATGCTACTTTTTGGTCCGATTCTATCGATAAACCTAATTGCATATTCCTCAGTGGTTGTTGCTGCGCAATTACATTCCCCTGTTGCTGCTGCAAATAGTGTTCCTGTTGATTTTCTTGTTCGTGCTGATAAGCAAGCTCCATGTAGATTTGTTGTCCCTATATATGTGAGGGTGAAGTGACAATGGATGTTAAGAAGCTGGGCAACCAACCAGTCCAAGTTGAGACCACAAAATTCAAAAGATCAATAAATTCAGCGTGTGGCCCAAATTCAGCCTTTTTTTGGAATTTCGCATTTTAACTACAAATTTTAATTTTTTTATCACTAGGCTTAAAAATTTTAAATAGTTAATGAAATCTTATCCCAGATTTCCTTGTTTGCAACAACACAAGACTTTAACACTTTCGTATAAATTGCGGTCAGTTTGGATAAACTTGACAAGAAAGGTTTTTGAAATAGCTTGTTGCTTTACTTAGTGTCGATAAAAAGCAAACTTACAATCATCCCTATTTTATCATAAGTAATAATATGATGACTATACTCCCAACCGCTAATATTGAGAAACGATCGTTTGAGTCTTTGTCAGAAGCTACCCACGAGAGTCGAAATTCTACTTCGGAGTTTATAAACGCAGATTCCGCTTCGAAAAGGAGAAAGAAGATGGATACAGAATCTTCTGATTTATTAGAAATTAGCAATATCACCTCTATTGGAACTGAAAGTACATCTTTTAGTGCAAAGATGATTTTACAGCTTGCTAAAACTGCGATGTCTTCTTTGGATGAAACGCAATCTTCATCTTCTGATAAATTATACAAAGAATCTCCAATCGACTCTCTAGCTTACTCTATATCTTTACCTCAAACTGATCCTAAAGCGCTTAATTCTCAAAATCTATCTCTCATAATTGCTCAGTTAACTACAGAAATTGCAAAATTTGACAATAAGAAAACTGCCAATCTTTTGCAATCTATTCTAGAAATTGATTGGATATATCATTCTTCAAATAGTGATAATTTTTCTAGAAATTATGCAACTTTTCTAGCTGTTTTGGTTTCAAGCTTACCTTCCTGGTGGTCTAACGTTGCTACGAAGATTATCAAGGATTTCATGAAAGGCGATCCAAAGCAATTACAATCACACCACGAAACTTTGAAGAAGTTAATCTCAATAGCTCCAACTGCATCTCGTGCACTGCCAAGTCTATTAAAACTGAATTTTCCTAGCAAAAATGGACTAAGGGAAGAAATAATCAATTATGTGAAGAATTTGCTACATCTTACGGAATATTATCATGTATTGGTAAATCATGTATGGAGCCTTGTTATAGAAAATTTCATTAAACTTGATGTCGAGTTTCAAAATCAGATTGATGAGATAGATGATGATGATCTTGCCGAAGCATTGGGTCTAGATGAATCAGATGAGGAAGAAGATCTTGAAGGTAATGATGGTGATTCAGATGAAGAAGAACAAAGTGATGATGATTTCGTGGACGAAGATAAAGATGGAAACGTTATCAAGACAGTAAAAGACTTGGAAGTTCCAGATGACGACCAACATTTGAAAAGTGAAAGCAAGAATGTCAAATTTGCATCCAAAGATGAAAGTATACATAGCAACGGTATTGAGGATAACGATAAGGTGGAAGATTCTGATGAGGAAATGTTGGACTCTGAAGCAGAATATGAAGTTGAAATAGAATCTCTTTCTGACTTGTCTATAAAACTTGATATGTTCTTGTTGACATTGTTAGATTATCTAAAGCCAAACTTGTCAGTGAAATCGCTTGAAAATGGGAATGGAATTCAAATTTTCAATTCATTGAGTAAGGCATTCACTTCATTGATTTTACCAACTCATGGAACCAAGGCGACACAATATATTATATTCCATGCAGCCCAACAACAACCTGAACTGATGGACGCATTTCTTGTGACTTTATTTGAAATTGTATTTAGTGGAGATAAAAAGAATATAACTGCATTAAGTGCATTTCAAAATTCTAATAATGTGGGAAACTTAAACAACAGGATCACTGGTATTCAATACATAGCAAGCTTTGTTGCTCGTGCAAAGAATCTTTCCAAACAACAACTTTCATCAGTTGTCACATTTTTGATAGACTACTGTACAGCTTACATGGAAGAGAATATTGAAGAATGTGATTCTTTTGAATTTTTTAATCCCAATAAGCATACAATTTTTTACAGTTTAGTTCAAGCTCTTATGTACATTGTTTGTTTTAGAAAGGATGAATTAAGAGTAACCGATGAATCAAAACCATTATCTGAAACTGGATGGGTTGCTAATTTAGATAAATTTTTCACAAGAGCAGTTGTCTCCAAATTTAATCCTCTCAGGTGGTGCAATGAAACAGCAGTGTTAATTTTTTCTCGTGTGGCACAATCTGAAGGTATATGTTATACTTGGAGTGTTATAGAGAGAATCAAGAGAGAAAGATTAGGAAAAACTCACGAGACGAATGGTGATGATGTTCCAAGCAGTTCTTCATCAATTGCAACGGCTAATATTTCAGTGGGTTCACAGTCATCAATGCGTGCTACCCAAGAATTTCTTGATTTAGTTGCATTTTTCCCATTTGATCCATTACTTCTCAAAAACTCACGTAAGATTGTAGAGGAAAATTATGTTGACTGGCAAAATGATGATGAAGATGAAAATGATTCTGAAGTTTAATTAGCATAGGTTTTGAAAAGAAACAAATAATATTAGCATTTAACTATTGATTTTACCATTATAGACTTATTTATAGAGTTAATAGTTACAACTTTCAGATTATCAATTTTCGAATTTCTTTAACATCCCATTCTTCAGTTAGTTCATTCCAAGAACATCCAAATAGTTTTCTTCCTGATACAGGACATCGTCCACCTTTATCTTTTTGCTGGTCACGAAGATATTCATAAATACATTTATAACAAAAGACATACCCTGTTTCAATCACAGCAGGATTGTGGATTGTATCATTACAGATACGACATACACTTTCGTCAGATGTAGAAGTGATATATTTTGCTCTTTCTTCCTCATCTTGTAAAATATCTAGTGGGACAATGGATGGAACTATGGGTATATCTTGATGGCTATTATCATCATTTTTCAAAAGATTATTCTGTGAATTATACCATTCAAGGAATTTCAATGTGAAGATTGATATTGGTAAAATTGTATCAGTTGTGGTCCAAGCTATCTTTCTTATCGGTGTAACCATTGATTTTAAATTTGAAACAATAACTGAGGTGAGAGTTGGTGGTACATTAAGGGACTCTAATTGAATTGTTTCAGATGAACTACCACTATCAATTCGATGATGGTCTATACTGGTTATACGTTCGTAGGCTATGTTTGAAAGCCATTGAATAATGGTAGTAGATGACGTTTTATCCGCAATGTATAGAATATTCAGCATTAGGGTCATTAATTTCATTATAAGTTTCGCTGTAGGGTAGTATTTAAAGAAGAGCGTTTTAATAAGTTTCTTGACCTGATTGATAAAGCAAAGAATTTTAAAGGAGATGTTTTGATTTTCAGGTTTTTCACTTATGTCAGTCACATTTGAGTTCATTAAAAATTCGGGTACCAACTTATCATGATATAGCTGAAGTTTGTTGTCAATATATGAAATCCCCACACTATCAATCAATGAGATGAAAATTTGAAAAGGTTTTAATCGTTTCAAGTTAGTAGTTTTTGTTGTGTCATCCAAATCATTAGTCAATAATTTAGTAGTTCTTTTTATACCATAAAATTTCTCAATAAAGGTTGAATTCCAACTTTTCAAATACTGATATTCAATGAAAGATCTCGCAATCAAATTGAGTTCATCGAAGTTGTTTAATATTCGAATCAATAGTCGTGGGTATCTATGGGTATAATGAGCAAGTAAAAATCGTACTGATGGCGTTAAAAGATTGTCAATTTGTGAGCATAGTGCAAGTTCAAAGATAGTTGGCTTTTTCAGATCCAGCTGATTTGAGTTCAAAGAAGAGTAAAAATCCATTGGTATTATACTGAAGAGGCTCTTATCGAAGGATATCAGGTATCACAATGGAAGATATTCTAATCAGATTCGAAATAAATCTGAAATTTGTAATCTTGCAGAAATCTAAACTTCGCGAATCTAGAACGAAACTCATTAATTAGCGTAAGTACTGCTAGAACAGCGCTATACCCTTCTTATAGCATCGCAGTCACACAGAGCAAACAGTGGTCTCCGCTGTTGAAGGGGAAGTTGTAGGGAATTGTCGTATCTGCGTAGCGAATACTATAAGAATCTGTAACAACTGTCAGTAAGGCTTCTTCTGCTACTATGTTGGATCGATACTCCGTGAACGTCGAAGTTGGAAAAGCATGTTCCAAGTACAGTCACTGATTACTGTTGTAGTAGTACAGATTGATGCTTTAATATATGTACACTTACTGTGATGTATACCAAGTCGATAAGTAAGTTAGAGAAAAGAATCAAATGTACGGTGCGACAAAATTTGATGTTGTATTGCCAGCAATCTTTCAATTGGAGTACAACACTATTGAAACAGTTGAAATAGACGGTTACTACTCTACAATTGCAAACCATTTATTTTTTATGTTGTCTAAGATACATAAAAGCGTGTTTTTATATTTCAAAGCATTTTTATTTTCTCTAGCAATGATGTTTTGTGAAAATTTAAAATTATAGCTTTATCAAAAAAGATGGTAGGCCCATATAACACCAATTACGTGATTTTAGAGCTAAAACGCAGCATAGTTATTTACATACAAAGCCAGGTATTTTAATGACACTAGAATGGCTCCTACCTGTAAGCTTAGTACATAGTTGCACACAATTTTGCTGTGTTTTTCCCTATAAAAAAGATTCCGGAAGATTCGTAGAGCGATATTTCCATAGGCCTATGCATGCATGCATAAATTCTTGCCCCCCGCGGTTCCCGTCAAGCTGTTGATAATGAATTTTGATCCAGTACTGTCAAGTTATTGTCGGATCTGCTTTAGTTGAATTATATAGCTTGAAACCTAACATCTATTCTATCAATAATGGCTTCTAATCAAGAAATTGCATCCCTTATTGTGGACTTCTTAAGTACTTCTTTGAAGAAGAATGAAATTCCTGAGGACAACAAGGATTCAATTGAATTTGCCATCGAAGGAATTACTGAAGCCTTTTCTGTCTCTGATGTACCTTCTGTGAAGGCTAAATTCGGCAACAAACAATTATCAGAGTTACTTAACGTGCCAACTGCCTCTACTTCTTTAACTGCTGATCAATCCGTTCCTGTCCATATTGATGAATCTGAGGAGAAGACTAAAGAAGCTGCTGAGGCATTGAAACTTGAAGGTAACAAAGCTATGGCTCAAAAGAACTTTGAACTTGCTATTGAAAAATACACAGAAGCTATCAAGTTGATTCCATCAAATACCGTATACTTATCAAATAGAGCTGCTGCTTATTCATCTAATCGTCAACACGAATTAGCTCTTGCTGATGCTGAAAAGGCAACTCAAATTGAACCAACTTATGCTAAGGCATGGTCTAGATTAGGCCTGGCAAAATATGCTCTCGGCGATGCTGAAGGTTCATTAAAAGCATATGAAAAAGGTTTAGAAGTTGAAGGTGCCAACCCAACAGATGCAATGAAGAGAGGTTATGAAACTGCTAAAAAGAAAGTTCAAGATAACCTTCTCAAATCTATGGGTGGATCTGAAGTTTCTGCTTCTACTGAATCTAATAACGCCAATGCTGCAGGTGCAGGTGCAGGTGGTTTCCCTGACATGTCTGCTTTTGCTAACATGATGGGTGGAGCTGGTGGAGCTGACGGTGCTGGTGGTCTCGGTGGTTTAGCTGGACTCATGAACAATCCACAAATTATGCAAGCAGCAGCAGAAATGATGAAAGATCCAAATGCTCTTTCTAATCTGATGAACAATCCACAAGTAAAGCAAATGGCAAGTTCCATGGGTTTAAATGGTGACAATTTGGATGGTATTATGAACAACCCTATGTTACAGAATATGGCAAAGAACTTCATGGGTGGTAACAAAGATAACTCTGAAGGTAATTAATTATATTCTATTTTTCGAACTGTATAAAGTGCAATATGCATATATAATATGAAATTCTTTTCTACCTGAAGCTCATTTACTGTGGACAGAGTGCAAACTCAAATCCCATGCCAAAAGTTCTCTTTTTAACTCATCAACTTTACCTTTAGAATAACTCCTCAAAGCATCCTTAAAAACTTCCCCTCTAAATTCGTAAAACCTGCTAACAAACACAGCTAGTTGCTCATATGATTTCCTCAAATCAATAAATAACTCAACTAACTCTATTCTATGTCTCAAAAAACCAGTTAGTAATTTTTTGATGTATACAGTTTTCCTTTTCTCTGTGAACCATGATCCAATGCCCGTTTCTCCAAAATCTAAAAGCTTTTCTAAGCTTATTCCTTCCACATCTTTGGGTGATTGATCACCATATTTCCCCTTATACACTGTTGTCAACAAATCATTTCGAAAATGTTCTATTTGCTCCGGGTCTCTATTTTTGCCCGTCAGCAAATCAATTTGAGTGGATATTTGGGAAATAATTGCTTCCCTTCTTTCTGACTTAGTATCTTCGTCCTGCTGTTCCATATTATTGACTCCTATCATTCTTTTCAATTCAGCTCCAGTGATTTCCAGATCGCTGATTAGCTTATGCCATCTTTTGATCTTCACCGATTTCATGTCATGAGCAGTTTTAAATAGGTCAACTGATGTAGCATAAAGTAGTCTCAATTTATCAAAGAAAATACTGCTTGAATCTTGAACATATAACTCTTCATACTCAGGAAACCTTTCACATAACAGTGGAATACTTGTTTTCATCGAGTCGTAATCCTTCGTCAAAACATCTATTAATGTCCCTTTCCTATATAAACGTCTCAATATCTTTAAATATTTTTCCATATCACCTATTGTATAATCAAGAAATCCCTCATAAGACACTATATCATCTTCCCTTACAAAGATGCGTTGGAAGTTCATCTGATTTGTAAAAGCACTCTTTTTATGCTCAAAGTCTTTAACAAATATATTTTTCAAAACTTCCCTTTCGTCTAAAGATTGATACTTAAGCCCGTCAGTTCTGTGAGGTTTTTCCAGAAAGTTTTGCAAAGAATTTGTATTTTCTAAAGTTCCATTCTTGAAAAGAGACTGAATTAAGAGGTTCAAATTATTTATTAATGAATTAATTCTCAGTTTATTTGATGAGTCTATGTTACCTTTCATACTAACATAGCCATGTTTCGGAAACCAAAGTTCTGGCTTGCTAAAATCAAACGGTATAGACAAGTTTTCCTTCTTTAAAAGCTTTAATATTTTAACAACCGAATCAAATGGAACCACTACTAGGTCACTGTGATTATTTTCTCTGAGCAATCTAAAATAACAACATAATCCATGATCTGGTTCAAATCGGGCACGTACACATGCAATTGCAAAATCTTCACCGTATTCGGTAATAATAAATCTTGCTTCCAACATTTTGGCAATTTCTCTATTAACACTTTCATCCCAACGATCCAACTTGACATAATCCAAAGGAGACATAAACATTTTGGGATCAACAATACTTAGACATACTCTCGGATCATTCAAAAGCACCTCTACTATATCAAGCCTATTGTATCGAACAGCCAGCGATATAGGACTTTGATTTGAGTCATTAAGATGATTCATTTCTAGCTCGTTAAATGTTTCCAAAAACATTTTCAGAACAGTTGCATCCCGAATCATATGCATAAGTGAGTTCCGCTTGAAATCAATGTGTTCTCGGTGATTGAACTTTTTATTTGTTTTGAGATACCAATCTTTTACAGTTTCAAAAGTATCCTTCATCATACTAACATATCTGGGATGATCGTAAGCTCGGACGTAAACCATCAACGGAGTATTTCCCATATTATCCTTTTTATTCCATTGAACAAATGGCCCTAGCTTTAAAATTAAATCAGAAGACCGATAAAGGAAGTGACCTGTTGTTCTACCATCTGAGTCAGCTTGATTGACGTAATTCTCAATTTCATTGACCGTTGCATTTAGTACAATATCTACTAAAATATGAGTGCTTGGGTGATCTAATTCTAATGCTAATGATATCATATTTGAGCCTTCAATGTTTATCTCTTCTAATATATCATCGAGGGTGAAAATGTGTTCATACTGCAGCAATACATCAATTAACTCGTAGCTTTTCTGTTTCAGAGCATAAGTTAGACATGATTCACCCACCAAAGATATACTTCGAATAAAATGATGATGCGGGAAATAAACTCCTTCAAAATTCAAAGGCCCAAGAAGAGTTTCGATACTTTCAAATACTGCTTCGTTATTTTCAAAGTTTGTACTTTTGACATCACCGAGCAAAGTCCATAACAGTTCGTTTTTTTCAGAACAATCAATCAATCTCTTAAGTTGCTCTTGATTCTGTAAATATTTCATTGCAACTTCAATAGATGAGATAGAATATCCTAATAAACCTGTCTCTATTCGACTATGTGAATACGCATATTTCTTTGCATACAATATATGATTGTTCAGATCTTTTACCCTTGAAAAGCTTATCACAAAAATTAGCAAGGCAATCAATGTATCGGCATCCATAGTTGTATTCCTTGATAATATTTCTACAGTGCCTGATATGATTTTACATTTTGCCGATGAGCTTTGTGACGTTTGTAATCGTTTGAACAGCCTTATTGCAGCCGTCGATTTTTTCAAATATTGATTTAAGATGCTTCTGTCTGATAATATTTCATCTGGCAGGCCTACTTGTGTTAAGCTTAACCATTTCAGCTTTGAGTATGTAATCTCTAGTTGCTTATCTTCAACATTATCCGATAATTGAACAAATCTTTTCCAAAAGTTTCTGTGAACATTTTTTTCCAAGTAATCATAAACAGATTCAGTTAATTGATCAGAGGTATATTTATTGAAGAGGATATTGAGAGAATTCGAATCAAGACTGTTCAACATTCCCGATCCCCTCCTCATCATTACAGTGAAGTCATTGTCAAGATCATGAAGTGACTTGCACATCTCAAAGTTATATTCCTCAAATAATGTCTTGAATTTATCATTGATGGGAGAAAGGAGAGAAAATTCAGCTAAAAGAACTTCAAATGCTACACTTTGTTTCTGACTACAATTTGATGTCTTACTTGTTTCCAGTTTGGGTAAGATGGGTATGTTTTCACTGATCAATAAGTTTGTACCCACATCAGTAGAAGTATAGCCATTGTAAATGCATTCTGTTATATGTACTATGTGGAAACATGTGCCAATGGGTATATAATCGGCAAAGCCACGAATAAATTGCTGTCCTGTAATTTTCACATCAATTGGAGGTGTATAGTTGGGAAGTGTCAATATCCTATTAGAGCGTATCGTCACTTTGAAATTATTCAATGTACTGAATTCTCTATGTGTCCTTATTCGTGGTTCTTTCATTACATTGACTCGTACAATATGGGATAACACAAAATTCAGCTCTTTGCAAACCTCTGTATATGGACGATTACTCTTTTTATCTATATGGGTCGTTAGAAATTTTGTTGATGGTAACAGTATCGAAAAATCGTTTGGATTAGCACATAATTGTAGAACTAATTCTTTGAGTGGCCCAGTTGTTTCTATATTTGGATGATTGAATAAGTGATCCAACAATGGATTGGACAAATGTGGATGCTTTCCATCACTATTAGTTCTGAAATGTTTGACTGAAGGAAGATTGTCAAGACCGTGGTCTTCCATAATGGTTGCAACTCACGTACAGCTTGGTATTGCCCAAAAAGAGTGGTTTTCGGACCAAGTGAGGGTTTTGATTGACATCTTTAGACTGCCTGATCATCAAAGATGCTTTTTCTCAGCAATATTGAACTTGGCGAGGTGCATGATTTAAATGTCTCCATCAAATAACTGCCTTTATACTGAAGAGTAGTTCTTTTATTACAATTAGGTAAAGATTATTGCCATACTTTATTGTCCTCATATCAAATTACCAGCAAAATCAAGCGAGAAATACAAACTGTGATCAATTTGCTACTAAAACACAACATATTTCGAGGAATAGGGATTACATAGCGTAGATGAGTTTATATTTGCACTTTAGTTGAGTGATTGGATGGAGAATCATAAAAAGAGTACACACAGTTTGTCCAGTTTTTGAAGAACTGGTTTTTTATCATTAATCAAGAAGCTCCGCTTTTTCAAGATTCAAATTTTTCGAGTAAGCTTTCAGCCAACTCATTATTTTTTTATAGGTAAATATGGGCAAGGGTAAAAATAAGGATAAGGAAGGCCAAAAGGGCCATAGCAATAAAACATCAAATGGCCATAAGAACAGGGGAAACCATCATGGGAAGGGCCGACAAGAAACCAAATACTCTTCCGTTGTTAGACAAGTCAATTTTCCAACAAAGTTAGCGATGTGGGACTTCGATCACTGTGATCCTAAAAGATGCAGTGGGAAGAAGCTCGAGAGGTTAGGTTTAATAAAAAGTTTGAGAATTGGTCAAAAGTTTCAGGGTATTATTGTCACACCGAATGGTAAGGGTGTAGTATGTCCAAACGATAAGGAGATTGTAGAACAGTTTGGAGTTGCCGTCGTTGAATGTTCTTGGGCTAGACTAGAAGAAGTTCCCTTTAATAAGATTGGTGGTAGACATGAGCGATTGTTACCATACTTTGTTGCTGCAAATCCAGTGAACTATGGTCGTCCAATGAAGCTTAATTGCGTAGAGGCCGTTGCAGCATGTCTAGCCATTGTTGGCCATCAGGATTGGGCGCTTGAGTTGTTACAGAATTTTTCATGGGGTCCAACATTTTTAGAGATCAATAAAGAGTTACTTGAGATGTATGCAGAATGTACTGATGCTGAAAGTGTATTGCAGGCAGAGAAAGAATTTTTGGAGATGATTGAGAATGAGAGAGAGGAAAGAAAGAAGATGAAAGGTGAAATTGACATCTGGGAAATGGGTAATCCCAACATCAAGGGACACAGAGAGGAGGAGAAGGAAGAAGAAGAAGAAGAAGAAGAAGATGATGATGAGGAAGACGATGGGGTTAGTGATGAGTTTGAGTCTGATGAAGAGAAAAATATATTGGTAATTGATGTTCCAGGACCCGAAGATGATAGATACGAAGAAGAAGACAGTGAATTAGAAGACCAACATTTGACCTCTGATGACGACTCATCAAATTAATGCATAGTTACACCTTTTTATTACTTTATAGATCTATATTACATATTAGACGCTTTTTCACCATGTTTCCTGGATGTAGCGTTTTTCCTTTTCCATCTTCAACATCTCCTTCTTTGCAGTTTCCTCATCCCAATTATTACTTTCCTTCAGTATTTGCTCAATGGTAAGTCTCACCTGTGTTGGCATCTTACCAGAACTTCCACAAAGATACATTCCACCACCTTTATTTAAAACTTTAGAGACTTTATTTTTGTTTTTCCATATAGCATCTTGTACGTAACCACCACCTTGACGTGAAAAACTTTTGACAACTTCTAGACCTTTCATATGTGGCCATTCTTCTCCAAAAAGATAATCTTTTTCACTATGTCTGTGTCCAGTAAACAAAAGGTATTCTTGACCTTTACCTTCTTTATGTTTTTCATTATTGTACTGAATTATTGCACGAATTGGAGCAATACCAGTACCTGGACCCACAAGTACCATTCCAGTGTCAGGTATTTTTAAGTTATTCTGTTGCACAGATATTATGATTTGGTCGCCAACATTTTTCCTCTTCAACCAAGTTGTACACAATCCTTTCCTCAAGCGGCGAATCGCAGTTTTATACTCAACAACAGCAACGGTTAGCTCAACAAATTCCTTTATCGGCATATTACAGATGCTGAACAATCGAGGTTTGATCAAAGGAATACATTCAAGAAGTTGTTCAATTGGGATCTTCAAGCTGAAGAATTCTTGAATAACTTCTAATATGGACCTACGGGATCTGTTGACGTAATTGTATAATTGTTGTGACTCCTCAATACGAGAAAGTTCCAAAAGCTTTTCTGATTCACGTTCGTCTTCAGCAAAATGCCATACTAGTTGGAAAAACGATCTAGGAGGCACCGCCATTATATCTAGATGGTATGTAAGTAATGCTCTCAATGTTAAGTTTTTCACCCAACCTGCTTGTGGTGCCAAATGTTCCGGAGCTTCAAGATCAAGTGGTGCATCAGCTATTTCATTCCAGCCTTGAAGATTTATAAAAGATTGAACATCCTTTGGATTATTTTCCGGATATAATGATACTGTGTCACCAACATGATAATCGAGAGACTTTTTTGAATCACTCAGCTTGATATGAAGCACTTCTTGAAAATGATTCGGGCTAGTGATACGGTCAATCTTATCTATCGTGACAGTTGTCATATCTTGCGTACGAGTAAGTGGAGATGGTTTATCTGCGACTTTGTCGTTCGCACGTATGCTTATTTTAAACACAGGTTCCAGGATTGATGTTGGAGGTAATTCCTTTACTTTGCTTGCATATTTGACCTTAAGTGAATGAAACACTAGTTTCTCCCATGAGTCAAAGTAAGATTCCTGACCTTCTGGTGCCTGTTCATCACACTCAACTCTTTCACATAATTCCTTTGCACCAAGTTGCTTTATCCTAGCATGAAATTTCCTAATTGCAAGATTGTAAAAAACGTAAGATGAGTCACCGAGACCACATGTGGAGAAACTAATGTGTTCAAGAAAGTCTTTCGGGAGTTTACGCTGCATAAGAAATTTGAAGAACTTTCTGCAATTTCGAGGGAGTTCACCCTGTCCTGTTGTAGAGCATATGAGTAGTAGAGTTTTCACATCAAAGAGAAGTTTCAAGTCCAGTGAGTCCATAGCACATACAAGAGGGTTCAGACTCAAATACCGACATTTATGAGCTAATGAATACGCAAAATCTTGTGCTGTACCAGTTTCGGAACCGTAAACAATGATAAAATCAATTGCAGGGGTGGTATCCGGATTTCCCTTTTTCATTTCCTTTTCAAGAGTCATCTGTAGTTGTGGAAGTGTTGGTCATCAGGGTGTAGATAAAAGAAGAAAAACTCTTGTGGCGAGTTTTAACTAATTTTTCATTCGACGAGAGTTCGGGGATCGAACCGGAGTTTGAAAAAAGTTTATTCAGCTGAATTTAGCGATTACAATTGGGCTGTTGGGGTCACGTGCGGAAGATAACAGGTTTTGTACCTGGTCCTTCTAAACTAAATATGTATGTAATCTAGACAAGCTACAACGTTTGTTGTTTCTAAACAGTAGGAAGTTATATGTACAAGATTCGAAGTAAATAAATTATCTAAGTTGAACGCCAAATTTGGAGACAAGCTCATCTCTTGTTTTGTCATTCATTTGGTTAACTTCGTCATTAGTAATGTTCCTATCCATCGACTGGTAATTAATACGGTAAGTTTGTGAATGTTTACCAGTTTTTGGATGAACAAATTCATCAACTAGTTTAACACTTTCTACAAGATCTCCAGCGTTTTCCCTAACAATTTCCATGAGGTCGTTCTCATGCAATTTGATAAACTGACCATCATCATTTTTAGGAAGCCAGAACGAGATATCTCTAACTGAACCTGGATATTTTGAGTATGGTTTAAAAATTGAAATTTGATTCTCTTTAAACTGTGAAAGGAATCGTTCATCGAGTGACCAAAACAATCTGATATCAGGAATACCAAATAAAAGCATTGCAATTCTGTCTAATCCAATACCAAATGCCCATGCAATAGAGTTGTCTAAATGCGAGTTATCAAGGACGAGTTTACGTACATCACCACAACCACAACATTCTAACCATTCACCTTTCCACCATACTTCAATTTCCCAGGATGGTGCTGTCCATGGGAAATATGCTTCAACCCATCTAACTCTGAGTGGTTCATTTAAATACTCTTCAGTTGAACCTGCAAGTTTTGCAGCTCTCTTTGCCTCATTAAAGACAACATCAACAAGTACTTCAATGGTACGTTTTAAATGTTGTGAGACAAGATCCGCTTCAGCGTCAGTCATAAAATCCTGTTTTGGGTTCGTTACTGGATCATAACCAACATCTTCAACAATAAGGTCTGTTTTAGGGATTGAATCTATATCTCTTTGAATTTGAGTTAAAAGGTCCTCATTTGTAGCGTAATCATCTCTTTTCCAAACACGAGCACCTTCCATTTGATGGAATACCGGGTAATGAGTTCTGTCAATTTCATCACGACGGTACACATCACCACATATAAAGTAGCCTGGAGTTGTAGTTTCAAGAAAACATTGATTTTCATGTGCGGAAGTATGCGTACGAAGTAAGTGATCCTTATTGAGGTAGTATGTATCACTTTTGGATCTACCAACGTGATCTTTTGGGAAACCCAAAACGTCAAAATTTTCATGCACAGTCACATCAGGTCTTAAATCAGCGTACATAGTGTAGCCATGGTCTTTGAATCTTGACTCTATAAGTGAACGAAGAATTCCTATTGGATGGTTCTTATTCTTATGCAGATCTCTTCCGACTAATGAAAGGATGCGCGGAGTAGCATTTGTCCATTCGTCAGTCTGGTATTGTTTACCAAGAACATTGAGCTTGTTGAAACGAGTGACAGATTGTGAGAAGGGGCGTACACTTATACGGTGTACAACTGCACGAACGTTCATTGATCTAAGTAGTTTAACAATTGGTTAGAATGGTTGTGTGGGTTGAGAATTGTGTTGAAGGATGTTGATTCGCGAGCTGAGGTTACCCTTCTAGTTTGTCATTTTTATTAAAAGTTGTCGAGTTTTCATGCTTAGATGATTGAGAGGGTGCTTTAGACAGACAAGATGTTTGCAAGTATTGCACGTGTGTTTACACCTGTTAGTGGTGTTTCTGTGTTTGCAAGGGCTGGGGTTAGACACGGCCATGAGTTGGCACCAAGGTATAAACAAGTTAAGAAGAAACAAAAGGGTAGGGTTACTGTAAGGACAGGTGGATCCATCAAAGGTACAACACTTGAATTCGGAACTTATGGTATGCGTTTGAAAAGTGAAGGTCTTAGATTAACAGCAGCACAACTTCATGCAGCTGATAATGTTTTAGTTAGATTTGTGAAGAAAAACAATGGTACTTTATGGAAAAGGTTATGTACCAATATTGCAGTTTGTATTAAAGGTAATGCAACACGTATGGGTAAGGGTAAAGGACCATTTGATCATTGGGCAGCTAGAGTACCAACAGGTAAAGTTGTTTTCGAAGTTGATGGTATGCATAGACATGCAGCAAAGGATACATTACGTAGAGCATGTGAGAAATTACCTGGTATTTGGGAATTTATTGATAAGGATACACCAGCTCGTTGTGGACATGCTTATGTTGAAGAGGAAGAGACTGTGAATTACCTTGCAAGGGCAAAGGAAGCACCATCTAAGGAATATGCAAATTATTTACGTTCAAGGAATGAAGATATTAAGGCTTTTAATGGTCGTAAATAATTTTTAAGTAACTGTATATAGAGAGCTAAAATTACTGATTTGATTCAAGTATAACCATTACTTTAGTGAGGAAACCTTCAAGATGGAAAATATCCTTTGTTCCTAAAGTTAGTCTTTCATCGAAAAGTGCAGCAGCATTAACAATATCAATTTTAGCTGAATTTGAACCATCAAGGAGGGTAAGGAATGAATACATTAATTTTTCTAATATGAGTTTCCCCGGTATAGCATGTGATAATAATTCATAAAGTACAGTACGTGATTGTGAAAGTTTTGCAACTGATCTATCACGTAAAACTGAACGAGCAAGTGATTCAATAACTAATTGCCAATCAGGTTTAACAACAGGTGTTGAAATTGTAACTGAATCATTATTCATGTACATTGCTTCCAGCATCATAATACCCAAACGCATATTATGTGCACATTCAGCGATTATATGATCATAAACTTTACAACGATCATCCCAATCTTGAGGGAAAACTCTTTGAGTATCATTTTCATTTTGAATTATATTATCGAAAGCTTTACGCAAATCATCAATTTCTGGTAATGGGATACGTATACCCAAAGTACGTGATTTAATTGGATCGATTATATTAGAAGTTGAATCACAAATGAGTACTAGTCTGATTAATGAACTAAACTTTTCCATGGTCCTTCTAAGAGCGGCTTGAGCATCTCTACTAAGTTTCTCTGCTTCATTGATGATGACAATTTTGAATTTATTTGATGTTGTTGAATCATTATGTTTAATTAAATTGGAGAAATCGAGTGATTCAGTTTGACCAACTTCTTTAAGTAAATCTTGAATAACTATTCTATCATTTGAACCCATATCACTTGGAGTTATTTCAAGATGACAAGGTGATGAGATAACATTAAATTCAAGTTTACGATTTGAAGGAGTTGTGAAAGTTTTAACATCAACTTTTAAAGAATCAACAGAAGATGAAGGGTATAATCTGCGAAGCATTGCCATAACTCTAGTTTTCTTACCAGCACCTGAAGGGCCATAAACTAATAAATGAGGGAAATTTGGACCAGCATCAGCAAGTTTGGTTAGACGATCTGTAATATCATCATGATAAGTTAGTTTTTGTAAAGTTTTAGGTCTGTATTTATCTGCCCAAAGTGACATGTTTTGCTTAAGAGTTGATCGCAGTATGTAAAATAACAAAGCACAAGTTGAGCTTTTTTTTTCTTCACCTACATATCATTTTTCACTACTAACTTACCAAATGACTAGCAAATGTGAGATATGCGAAGAAGTATCAAAATATGTTTGTCCACGTTGTCAATGTCGAACATGTAGTTTAAAATGTTTTAAGAAACATAAAATTGAACGATCGTGCAGTGGTAAATCAAGTGTTGAACGTGAAGAGTTTATAAGTAAACGAGAAATTGATGAGAATGATGTACAAAGAGATTACAATTTTTTACTACGGATGGATAGAAATGTATCTTTAGCTAAGAGGCAAAAGATTGGTGGTGGTAGTAATAATTTACGTGGATGGATAAATCAGAGAGGGGTACGTGTACGTAAAGTTCCGATTGGAATGTCAAGAGGTAAAATTAATAAAAGTGGATGGAAAGGTAGAGGTAAGGATAAGGAATGGTTTTGGAGTATTGAATTTGTTTTTGGTGATGAGAAATGTATGAAATTTAGATGTAATGAGAAGAGTTCAATTAATGAATGTATACCTGATGAATGGAAAGGTGGGAAAATTTGGGTTAAAGATGTGGAAAGTGGTGAATTAAGGGTTTTAAGTGGTGATATGAGGTTAGGTGATGCATTGCATGGTTTATCAGTTATTGAATTTCCAACAATTTATATAGGAAAGGAAGAGGAGGATGATAAGAAGGAGGAAGAGGAGAAGGAAGAAGATGATAGTCCGCCTGAGGAGACGGTATTAATCAACTAAATTAGTGTAAATAGAATTATATTGAGATAATGGGTTAAGTATTGCCGTTGCAGCTGTTGAAATTTGAGTATTATCAAGTTTTATAAGATCATTAATACCTGATTGAACAGTTTTACCGAATAATTCAACAAATGAACGTACACGATCATTTATATCAAGAGTTTGTTCATTATCATCAGTTTGTGTATTTAAAATTAATGTTTGATTTATTAAATAAGTTGAAGTTAAATCATGTTGTTGAATTGTTGGTATTGAAATTGATTCTGAATTTGAATGTATACCATTTAAAAGTAAGTTATTAATAAAGGATAATTGAGCTAATCTTGTTTGTGTGAAATCTTCATTTGCTTCAATGTAAGATTTATTTTCTGATTTCCAATTTAGTAAAATTAGTAAATTATTCCAAAGACGAATCCAATGGTTTGTTAAAATTTGAGTACGTAAATTTTCATTATTAAATAATAATTGTAAAATATGAATTGAATCTGCACGAATAGTTGGTTTTAAATGAGTCATTGCAGAATATAAGAATAACATTAAAGAATCTTGATTAAGTAAGATTAGATTTTCATTTGATTTAATTATTAATGAAAGTGTATCACGAGCTAATGATCTAACTTTTTTAGATTGATCAACAAAGAGGAGTCTAATTGTTGAAATTATTGCATCAAGTGGTAAATCTGTTGAATTTTTCTCAAAATCTGTTATTAATTCAGTAAGTATCTCTTTACGAGAATTTACATTTGTGGTTGATTTTTTAAGTAATGAGAGTTTCTTTGTATAATCTGATGGAATCAAGATTGTACGTGAAAGGTTAATTTTTTTAGCTTTGAAATCAGTATTTGTAGCATTTGTAGGTACATTTGATTTACCAACTTTTAATTTTGGTTTAACAAAATCTTTCTTCTTTTGTTTAGTCTTACGAATTGAACCCATGATTGTTGATATGAATCTAATCTCTTAGTTTAAAGAAGAGAGTCTAAAGAAGAATTTTTCATGGCTGTGCGGGAAAAATCGAATCGGTCTCTCTCTCTTCTTACTAAAGAGGCAAGATGGATGAGATAATCAATGGCGTGAGCGAGCAACTCGTACTGGAGGAAGGGAGTGATGACGTAAGTATGGTTGATTGGGATGGGAGTGGAGATGGTGAGAATGATGAGGTTTCAGAGGAGAAAAGGGGGAGGGAAGACACGTCGTATATGGAAGTTGTGCCAGAAGATAAACAGCTAGAGGTGATACCATTTGAGAAGGCCGCGACAAGCACTGCTGTCGCGACAGCACGTGATGCCAGATGGCGATCACGTGACGCGCTGTGGGGAGAAATGGGCAGTCACGTGTATTACGTCGATCACGACGATCACGTGCACATTGACGATCACGTGCACATCGACGATCGCGACAGGCTCCATGTTGCGGGGAACGCTCTCTGGTGGCTCGTTGTCGGGGTAGCTACAGCGCTTATTGTGGCGTGGACGACCGACGTGGCCGCGACACGAGCTGTGTTGCGCGGCCGGGCAGCGTTGCGGGCGGAAAAGTGCTACAGTTTGTGGGCCGCGAACGGGTGCGGCCGCCCCGTGCCTGCGCTCGCGGCGGAGTGCGCCGAGTGGCTCGAGTGCTGGGCGGTGCCCGAGGGGGCACTGTGGGCGGACGCGGTGCTCGCCGTGGGGCGACGCGTCTGGCCGCTCGTTTTCCTCGTTGTCCTCCTCGCCTTACTTCTCGGTCTCGCCCATGCCAAACTCACTTCTCACCAGCCACCGCAGCCACCGCAGCCAGGGCCAACCAGCCACCCAACCAGCCATGCGAATTATAGTAAATTATAGCAAATTTTAACTTACTATTATTATTACAGGACTTAAAGACTTGAAAATTTGAATTTCTGAATATTACCGGCTTTAACAATAGATCAAACAATGTAAATTCTTTCATAGCAATCAACCCACGAGTGGTGTTGATCATATGCACCATTCAATTTTATCGTGTCACCACCATCCATCACCACCATCACTAGCACCACCAGCACCACCAGCACCACCCATCACCCTACCTTCTTCTCTTACTATATAAGTACCACTTCTCTCATTCCTAATTTGTATAATTAATTACCCCTTTAACTTGTTATATACATTATTATACAACCACCACTAATGCACGCACTTGCTCTATTATTACCACTTGCAGCAGCTGCAACTGTTGATTATTGTTCTGAACCAATAACTAAAACTGTTTATTCAACAACTCAAATTCCTTTCCCCGTTGCTCAAATTGAAACAACTGAACAAACAACTGTTTCAACTTCAATCCCTGCAATTGAACAACCAACAATTACAAAATCTTTGGAAACTTCAATTACTTCAAGTTCAAGTTCAAGTTCAAGTTCAACTCCAACTTCAACTCCAACTCCTCCAGCTGATGAACCAGCTGTAACTCCTTCTCCATTACCATTACCATTTGAATTTGAAAATACTTATTTAGCTGCTCATAATAGATTTAGAGCTTTATTTAAAGATACTCCACCTGTATCTTGGAATAATGATTTACAAAAAATTGCTCAAAATATTGCTGATAATTATCAATGTAATTCACATCTTGAACATACAGGTTCAAAATATAATGATCAACCTTTAGGTGAAAATTTAGCTTATGGTTTCGATTTTGAAAGAGCAAGTGCTGTAACAGCTTGGTTTAATGAAATTAGAGATTATGATTGGTCAAAGCCTGGTTTCTCTCATGCAACTGGTCATTTTACTCAATTAATTTGGGCTGAATCTGTTGAAATCGGTTGTGGTTATAAAAATTGTCATAATTCAAATGGTTATTATATCGTTTGTGAATATTACCCTGCTGGAAACTGGGTTTATTCAAATGATCCAACTAATTCTCCTTTCATTGAAAATGTCAAAGAACCTTTAAATTCAAATACAAAGAAAGGTTTTAATATCGATACTTTATTATAATTGTCTTAAACTTTCTAGTTGTCGTGGAACACAACTTTAAGTATTAATTCAACTATAATTCATTTTACAAACAAAACAAAACTTCTCATATTCACTTAGCATTGCATTACCCTCCCCACTCTCTGTATACTAGTATATTTATATATTTCTTTCCTAATCCCCTAATCAATAATCATTAACTGCGACTAAATCATCAACATTTAATAAATCAACTCCACATCTTTCCAATACATCCCATACACTTTCTCTTAATTTTACTGGCCAACCAGGTGTATCCCAAACTCTTGAAATTACTCCATCTTCATGTACTCTACTTACTTTTTCACAAACAATTCCAATCTCTTCATTACTTAACTCACTTTTAATATCTCTACCAATTCCAACACGTAATGACCCACTTGCAACAGGTGAAACCCTCCAATCAACTTTATCTCCCCATATATCTCCATCACTGAAAACAACCCTCCTCTCACTATTAACAACATCCTCTTTAAAAACATTACCAGTTGCTATAATAGTAACTGCACCCCAAATCAATGAATCATTATCAACATCATACCTAGTTAACCACCCCTCATTATCAAGTTCCTTAACCTCTTCAACAATCTTACCATACAATGCATGTCCATCAGTCTTAAAATCAACAAACAAAAACAAAGTTTGTCCCGGATTTGTTGCAAATACTCCTGCTCGATGTCCATTACCAATCAATGGTTTCCTATTAGCTTCCCTTAATATCTTAATAATCTTATCAACATACATTTTCTTAAATGTATTACCCTTTTCTAAAGCCAATGCTGAATGTCCAACATAAACTTCACCATCCATTCCATCCCACCAAACATCAGCTTCAACAGAAACACATCCAACACTCAATGCATCAATTAATGGTCTTTTACGCCAATAATCATTATGTGAATGAACACCTTTGACAACAATATCTCTTGTTATACCATCAACTCCATAAAATTTATTCTTCCCTTCGAATAAAACCACAATCATCATCATCATTACCAAACCAACAGCTCCAATTATGCAAACCTTGAATCTATTCCAATACATACTTTTACATAATTTTATCTATCTTAAAAAGTAATTGTGTTTACCAGTCCTACATCTTGAATCGTTATCACCACTTGCGCGGAAATCCCATCTAAGTTCAATATCTAATTCCCTATTGTTAATAGTATTTGGTTGACAAGCTAAACTACCACTGATAATTTCACCACGTTTAACATCAAGTGTTTCAGGTAAATAAAAAACAGTTTGTTTCCAATGTGTATAAGTTGCATGTGCACCTGTTGAAAATTCAACAATACCCTTTTCAGAATCACTTGGAAATGCAATATCAAACCATGCAAGTAGTGCATGAATTGTATCATCACGAGTAGCAGTTAATTTAAAATCACGAGCAAATGCTAATTCTGCAATTGTAACTGTATTTAAATCAAATTCAATTAATTTATAATGACTTGTACAAACTGCTCCATTATCAACAACATCAACTAATGGTTCTGCCATTGCAATCTCTTTAAATGGTGAATAATCAAATCCATATAATTGCATTGGATCTTCCCAAAATTCAATCTTTTCAGCTTTATATTCTGCATCTTCAATCATTGCAATATGAATACTTGCCTTATCAGGGAAAATTAATCCACCTTCCTTTAAATATTTATCACGTGCTTCCAAAACAGTATCTAACATTGATTCATATAATAAGAAATAACCCATCCATTCACTAATTATAATATCAACTTTATCATATGGTAAAACAACATCTTCAAGTTTACCACGAATTAATGTAATTTTATCACTAAATCCATTTAAATCAATAACTTTTTCAGCCATTTCAATTATATTTGACATATCAACTGCAAGAACATGTTTTGCACCAGCTTGTGCTGCAAACATTGATAAAACTCCTGTACCACAACCAACATCAAGTACAATCTTATCCTTAAATAAATGTTTATTTTTCATAATTGCATTACGATATGATAATGTACGTACTTTATCCTTAAGCATTTCTTCATGAATTCCAAAATGATCATAAGAACTAAAGTAATGTTGTTCGCTGAATGGCAGCGATTTCTTATCTGTTGCTGTTGTCATTACCTAGAGAAGTGAATATCTGAATAAGTTTGTGAAAAAAAAAATCTTCACCAAAAATTTAAATCGTCAGTACGGATCGAGATCAAGCTAGCTCGCCAAGCTCTTGAAAATTTGATCCAAAAACTTTACTCGACGCAGAGTCCTTAATAAATCTTTCTTCTTAACCACCTCACTAAAGTAGGTCACATACACTATCTATCCACTTAGATAGGTAAATCATCATTTTCTATCACTTTTCTTGGTTTATACAACTCTAAATCAATCGGGAAGAAGAAACCAAATTTGTCAATCATTTGTTTTGGTTGTTATGTCATGTCATGCATATCATTTAATTGATAATTGAGAAGATTATGGAAATTATAGCATTATAAGTTGTTGGCTTACAGCACATACATGTAACAAAGCAAGCAATGAATAAAAGTCAGCAAAAAACGACTAGTGCAAGGCGCTCAGTCGTTTCAATTGTCCCAAACCTGCTAAGGTGAAACATTCACATCAGTGTTCAATGGAGCGTCACCGTGGCGTATTGCAATTAGAACTCTCGAACCACTGAATGACTAGAGGTGCTATGATAAAATGAAAATCACACACTTAAAAGTTACAAAACATATATTGTTGCTTTAATAGACTTGATATCACGAACTTGACAATTAAGGTGCTAAAGTCTTGCGCCTCTCCAATGAGGTAAATGAATTCTTAAATATAGTGATTGTAATTATCCTGCAAGAATCTTTTTGTATTGCAGATGGCTAAAGGGACCATATTCCAAATATAATGGAAAGTGAGGATTGATATCTTCGATAAGCAGATAAATGGCGTGCACCTTCCAGTAATGGACGAATCCCTCGAAATTTGGAGCATTAGTTACTGATGACCTGAAAAATTTGTTATGGTACATTTGAGACATCTTCTAGCGGGTGTGATCAGAAAAGAAGGTTTTAGAAAAATGATCGACAAATGCACGCTGTGTTTGAAGTGTCTCTGGAAATGTACGTATTGTACGGATGGGATCTTATATGATATCGCAAATTTTTTACGTTTCTAGCAGGCTAAAAGCCGATATAATCTAACTAAGACTAACATGGAAAATAACACCAAAGAAAGAGAACAAGAGCAAAGCTACAAGGAGTTTTGTAATAGACTGGATAAGTGGATTGGGTGTATTAACCTAGGTGTTGATGAACCATACTTGCTGAGTACGTCACAACTAACCAAATCAAGTTATACGACGATATTTCACGAAAACAGAATTATGGTACTTCCTCCTTCGAAATCGTTACAGAATGAAATACAAAAGTCACTACGTGAAGTTTCCAACAAATGGGAAAAGTACGCGGTTGAAGTGAAACAAGAAAAGAATGGGATGTATAAGCTTGCGGTCAATGCGAAAGGTGAAGTGAAAGCTCCAAAAAAACAGACAAATTTTTGCAGATACGTGACATGAGTAGAAAATAGATCATGTTACACAGAAGAATACTTCAACAACAACCAACTCCTACAAAAACTCCTACCAATTTCAAACAATCACAGAATACTGAATGGAAAAACAGTAATCAAACAGAAATTAACAAATCATCATCGCGTGTTGAACCAAACATTCGTCGTAATTTGGTGAATGATGGATACATGGATCAATTAATGACGTCTTATATCGAGTTTCTATAGCTACTGTTAAAGTTTTGTGGAACTCTAGTGGTGCATTATTCAGTCCATAAGCGTAACGACGTAGTCGAACAAACTTGGTTTTAATATGGTTTGAAAAATCTATTGGTGTTTTCAAATAATAATATTCAATTTCTGGTATGACAGAATGCAAGAATGCTGTTGAGATATATTAAATTCAAGATAAAAGGATGGATCATATCATGAATTTCAAGGTTTTCACTCTTCAAACCAAATTTCGTAAGATCTGCCATGTTTGAAATTTGAGAATAGAGATCTGGAGTTGCGGGGAAACGATTTCTATTATTATTAAAGATTCTCATCTGTAATAATTTTGATTTCCTTTTCTTTCAATTTCGGAATCAATTCAAATCCGTCTTTCAAGAATTCACCAGTTAGCTGTTGTTGTAAACTACTCAACGAGAGTGTTTTAGTAAGCAAGTCTGCAGGATTCGATTTACCCCGAATATGAAATAATTCCATCTCACTAGTTCGAACATGAGATCGTAATGCAGCTGCACAATTCACGTAGATTTTCTCTGGTTTCTTAAGAGCGTAATTCTTATTAACAGTATCAACCACGGGTTTATTATCGCAAGATGCTTCCATTCTAATATTTCTATAGCCCAAATCATATAATGTTGTCTTTACCAAATGTCCATCGTTAGCTTCTTGTCTTGAAACAAATATTTCGATTCTTGGAGGTTTCTAACGTTGTAATGAGAGTTGAAAGGTTGAACGCACGGCCGAGTAGAACAGCATCCAGTTGAAGAAAGAACTGCTCTGGGTCGTTGGAGAAACTGATCTTTTGTTAAAAATACGCCGAAGGACGTAGTTGAATGCCTTTGAACAGGTTGATCGCTGTAAATTTGGAGGTTGACGGAGTTGTAGGAGAAAGTCTCGGGATCCCAAAACTCAAATGGTTGATGTACACATCCGTAGAGGCGGATGAAGGAGGATATGAGACTGATTTTTCTTCTTGTTGGGTTTTCTTTTGAGAGTAACATAGACTGTAAGGATGCTAACGATGAGGAACACGGTCTGAGATAAACTCAATACAAGGGTTTGTGTGATTTTTAGAACGTATTGCGCAATTGAGAACCCAGATCTGGTGATTTCTTCAAAGAAAGGCAGAAATGCTCTGACCCATCCTGTGACTAGGGAGTTGCTAATTAATCTCGTGCTAATAACATGCTTTGTAACGTATATAAAAGGAAATACCTTGTCCAAAATAAAATATGTGCAACAGCCAGTGTAGGGTGCTTGCATTGGTGATACCTGCCTTTTCCTGGATCATTTCAACCTTATCTGCTGCAATGTCCAGTGTAGGATGTCAGGAGCGAACATATTTTACCACATAGTTGAGTTTTAAGGGTTATGACAACGATAGTGATTATTGCTGTAAGGGCTAATGAATATTTCATCCAGCATCAACACGCTAATACCATAAAATCAGTATAAGTGCCCAAAACAACATTTGCTACCACAGATCTAGGATCCAATGTAGCTTATGCCATCTATATGTGACGTTCTTCTCTCAATCTTTGCTGACATGAAATTTCAACTTCATTGATTAAACTTCAACAGAATTCCAGCTAGCGCGCGGGCTTTCATCGATCTGAGTACGTAAACACCGATATCAGCCAAACAACCTATCCACAAGTAGTACGAAAAACTTCACAACGTACTACTCTGTACAATCATCAAAACCGTCTAACATTCAAACCTTTTTTTTACATTATGGTATCAACTGCACAGGCGGCTGCAGCAAGGGCATTTATCAATCCAAACCAGAGACCAATATCTGCTGCAACTCCACCAACATCAACAACTATTCCATCACCGCTTCCACAGCACGTACTACGTAAAACTCTACGTCCGGATACTGCCCCACCACGCCGCAAACCACCAGCTGACAGCAAAATTATACCATTAGAAGACCGTAAACGATATGAGGGGATATTTGCAGCCAACAAAGGGGTTTACACAACGCCTGACCGCATTTCACGAATAATCGTACAAGAACTGTGGTCACGTTCAAAACTTGATTCAGAAACTCTTCGAAAAATATGGGACCTCGTAACTGAAGAATCCGAGGAAAGCAATGAAGATGGACTCACATGTGAACAGTTTGTTGCCGGAATTTGGCTGATAGATCAATGTTTACAAGGTCGAAAATTACCTAAATGTCTCCCCGATTCTATTTGGGATACAACAATAGATATCACTAAACCGAGGAAAAATGTCTTTCGTATCATTTAAAATTATAAAAAAAAATCAAATAAACTAAGCTAAAGCACCCATTGGATCATAGAATGGTAAAACTGTGTATTTTTTACCCTTCCACAATTCAACTAACCTTTTGCTAGTAAATGTTGCATTTGTAACAATCTGCAAAACATACTCGTCAAACCATGCATCAGACATAACAAAATAACCTTTGTGTTCACCATACTCACCCCATGAGTTCTCAACTCGCCAACGTACTGGTTTACCATCAACAAGGTGTACACCAGTTAGTACCATTGCGTGAGTCATTTGAGATGAACCAGTGAGGAGGCGCTCACGTTTGCTTAATTTCATGCGAGTACCAAATGCAAGTTCATAATCCCAACTATTCACGTCAAGTAGTCCTAAATTTGTATCTTCAAATTTACCTACATCAGAACCAAAGAAAACTGGAACATTAGCTTGAATCATTGCAATTGCAGCAGATTTAAGATTACCAATTGATGTATTAACATACTCAATTGGTTTACCACCTTCAATATTACCTAATTTGTCAACAGTATATAATCCTTCATCATTACGTGGATCGTTAATAAGTGAAAAATGTTCATGTGCTTTAAAATCAAGTACATTACTGTAAAAGTCTAATGGTGTAGATTTGATCCGATGAAAATTACCAAACTTGTCCTTATATTCCCAATAAAACTCATCACTAGCACCTGGTGGGATACCAAGTGTTATACTTAATATACTGTGAATTTGTTTAATCATTGATTTTTGAATACTGTTGATATTGCTAACATAAGAACTGTCTTTCTCTTGTTTGTTCTGTTCATCACGCTTCATTTCACGTAAAATTAATGCAAATTCACGTAGTTTGTTATTGATGAGGTAGTTCAGACGACTTGAATTGATCGATGATGCAGAATCAGGGAAAACACTTTTTGGAACCAGTCCATATGTTTGTACAAGGTTTACAACCATATCCCATTGACCACCATCATTCTCAGGTTGTGCAAACAAAAATTGTACCAATCTAGAATCAATGTCTTCTTCCCAAGATTCAACAATACGATTCAAGAACCAGTTGCATTTTTCAAGCTTATCGTAAAAAAAAAGGTAGTTTTGGGAGAATTCAAAATCTTCCAAATTATACTTTGACTTCATAATTTCTTTAAAAACGTTCGTTGATGCAAATAGCCAACACCGTCCACTAGATTTTTGATTCGTGATAGGATGTCCTTCAAATTTAACAACATGGTTAAATAAGTCAACATTACTTTCTGCCTGCTTTGCAGGATCTGCAATAATTTTATCAATATCATTACCAGTCAGGCAATTCAGTGCAAGTCTCTTGGTACGATCATTGAGAATCTCCTTTTTCCATTCAGATAACGATCCATCACTCAGTGCAGGCTCATCGCTACCATTATCAACAAGTAAGGACTGCAATTTAGTAATAAGCTCTTCATCTTCATCACCTGTGGATGATGAGACGTACCTTGTTTGTTGTTTCGACGCGTTGATACCCATATTTCTCTAGCTTGAGTGCTAAAAGACTGTAGCAAAAGAAGCAGCAGCAGCAGCAGCAACACGGATAAAGTCCTAATTTACACCACACTCCTTTATCGCACCGTGCGCTGGTTCACAGCTGCGAGTCACGTGTTCAGAGAGGGAAGCTTGCGTAGCTAAAAATTTATTTACCTGAAATTTTTTCTAGTTATCTATTCACTCCAAGATAGTTCATTTGGTGAATACACCCATGTCAGGACTATTTGCGAAGCCTAGTGCGATTGATAACGAGAAGCTCGTTGCTGAGAAAACGAGAACAATTGTGCAGGTGAAAAAGAAGGAGAGAAAGGAAAGGAAAAGAGAGGAAAAGAGGAAAATCGAGCAAGATGATGTAGCTAGAGAAGCGGAAGAGAAGGAGGAAGCAGAAGAAGAACCAGAAGAGGAAATGGAAGTAGATAGAGCTGATAATGATGCTAATGATGATGACGACGATGAAGCATTGGAAGATAGATACCTTGCAAAGCTTGTTGAATCTGATGAATCTGAAGATGAGGAAGATGATGAAGACGATAAAGATGAAGATGAAAACGAAGAGAATGAAAAAGAAGCAGCAGGAGAATCAACTGACAAAGTATCATCCACAGAAACAGAATCTGCTGAAAATAACGATGAGAACACCGTCACAGCTGCTAAAATACTTGATTTGAAGGAGAAAGAGTTCGAGAAGGCAGAGCGTACAGTGTTTATCGGTAATGTTCCTGCAATCATTATGTCAAATAAGAGAGAAACAAAAGACTTCAAGCATTTCATTAATAAATTTCTTAATTGTCCTGAGAATACCAGTCTTATCGAATCAGTGAGGTTTAGATCTATTCATTCTACTACAACCGCTCCACGTAAAGTTGCTTTCATTGCTAAAGAAGTGGATTTAGAAAATGTGATGAACGCTTATGTTGTTCTAAAGACAAAGGAAGATTCTCTCAAATTGCTTAAAATGAATGGTGTCGTTTATAAAGATCATCATTTGAGAGTTGACCATTTAGCACATCCAACAAAGAAAGATAACAAATTATCAATTTTCGTTGGTAACTTGGATTTTCAAGAAAAGGAAGAAACGTTATGGAAACATTTCAACACTGTGCTGATTGAAAAGAAGGATAAAAAACAGATCAAGAATGTTATTGATAATGTGCGTATCGTTAGAGATCCTAAAACTTCATTTGGTAAAGGTTTTGCAATTATTCAATTTATCGATTCTAACTGGGTTACAAAAGCTTTAATGCAAGATGGAAAGAAAATGGGTAAGAGAACTTTAAGAATAACAAGATGCAAGAAAGTTATGCGTAATAATCAAAGCATGCGTAATGCGTTTGCTAAACTGAATGATAAACAGAAAACAGTTGTTGGAAGGGCAAAACAATTAGGTAAGATTGACCGTAGATCTTTAGGTAAAATAGTTATTGAAGGTGATCGTGCAACTAAGGGTAGTACTGTTGGTGGAATTGGTAAAAAGAGACATGGTGGTCGTAAGGAGAAAAGAGAGAAAAAGGCTAGAATCACAAAGAGGAGTCAATCATTCAAAGAGAAAGCTAAGACAACCAAATAGAGGTATACCCTATCATCATAGATAATTAGATAGATAACAACACCTGTAGCATAATATGTACTGATTTAGTTCTTGATTAGTGGGCTTTGTGAAGATGGGTCGGACAGAACACGAATTTCGATTAAAATTTAGTTGCTCCGATTAGCGCTGATATTGATTAAAATTTGAATATTTAGGCATTTTCAATGATGATGCATATTTACCTGAACACAATTGAAAGTAATCCACATAATTTACTGAATATGGAGAAAAAGGAGATACCCTCGAGTGATGCAGAAACAGACAGAATGGAAGGCATGGATGATCGAGAAAGTGATTTAGCAATGATGTCAGAAAATGACAGGGGTAAAAAGAGAGATCATGCCGATAGTGAAAGTAGTGAAGAATTAGAATCTGCTGATTCTGCCAATAAAAAATCTAAATTAATCAAAGAGACTGATATTGTTGACCATATCGATGCTGAAGAAGAGGAAGAAGAAGTTGATGAGGAACCTGAAGAAGAAATGGAGGATGATCCTGCAGCTAATGAGGCGATAGTAGATACCGAAGTAAATGAAGAAACTGAGGAGGATAAACGTCGTAAGGAGGAAGAAGCCAAAAATGAAGCTATTAGATTAAAAGCAATGAATGGATTGAAAGAGATTGAAATAAATTTTGCCAAACTGAAGGATAAACTTTATGAAACTCAACTGACTAAACTTGAATTTGAGTTGAAACTATGTGAAGATAATAAACATCCAGAATTACTTGAATACATGAAATTAATTGATGAAGATTTTCAAAAGAAATCTACTAGACTTATAAATTTACAAAAATACCGTTTCAAATGTTTAGATAATCAAACTAGGGCAACAAGGGTTGCAATTCATCAACAATTTATGAAATTATGTCAAGATATTAAAACTAAAGAAATTGTTGATATAACTACCAATTGGTATGATGTTAATAAGGAAAGAAGAACAATGGATATGCAAAATTTGGAATTACCTGAATATTATCAATTTAATAAATCTATCAATAGTTACAACATCAATGAATATATGCCTAATCTGGTTAGTCAAAGGAATGCAACATATAAAGAATTAGGTAGATTACAAGGTTTGATACATTATAAACAAATATTTCCAAGTACACTAAATAATTTGACCAGTTGTACAAAGGAAGAAATTGAAAGTGATTTAAAGGCAATGGGTATTGTTAGTAACAATAATAGTAGTAGTAATAAAAAGTAATGTGTATAGTAGTGATTTAATAATGCGATAACTTTTTTTTTTGTCTTGATCGTACAATTTTAAATTATTATGTTATTTTGTATGTATAAAAGGAAAGATATATAAATACACGATTAGTATAATCTTAACTTAGAACCAGCAGAAGCCTTACCGTGTTGAACTGGGTTGTAAGTAATGGAAAATTCACCTAAGTAGTGACCAACCATTTCAGCTCTAATTTCAACAGTGTTGAAGACCTTACCGTTGTAGATACCAATAACTGAACCAATCATTTCTGGAACAACAATCATGTTTCTCAAATGAGTCTTAACAACAGCTGGCTTTTCGTTTGGTGGTGCTGCAACCTTTGCTGCTCTTAATTTCTTGATTAAGTGCATTGGCTTTGCACCCAAACCTCTAGAGAATCTTCTTCTGACTCTAGCATCACATAACTTTGCAAAGTCTTCAGTGGATAATTCAAGTAATTGTTCGAGTTCAACACCCTTGAAAGAGAATTGCTTGAAGGATCTCTTCTTTCTGATTTCAGCTATTGAACAAAAAATAAAAATTATGTTAGTACTTGTTTGATAGGGTAATTATTAAAAAATACACTTGAGTACGAATGAAATTGCAGTTGTGTAGTATTGCCTTTATAAACTAAAATCTTTTAGGACTAGAATTTTCGATAATGGTGTATAATCTTTCAACTATTCAATTTTGAAGTATATTTCAATTTGAAACGGCAAACTCTCAATATTCAATGTGTATATTCTTCAAATTGTGTGTATATGGGTACATACTAGACATGATTATCGGTTGTTGTTCTGATCTATTCAAAAGTCAAACCCACTGTTAGTGTACACTTTTCAAATCCAGTATTACCCTCTACTCCTGGAAAAACGCTTCCTCTGCCCCCACACGCGAGAACCAATGCACCGAATCCCCCACCCACCCTTGCACCGCACAGCCAGTGTCTCTTTCGCAGTCACAAAAAAGGCACCTGCGCACCGCACACAGCTGAGATTTCCACCTGTCTCCGAGGACGCGGGTCGGTCTCTGTAGTGTTGAATAATGGCATTTCACAATGACGAAACAGGTAGTGACTGAAACAGTCTTGGAAGCCTCTAGCCAACAACACAAGTATGTACCAACACACACCTGGAAATGTGATATTCGAATTATGGACTGAACCATGCTTCTAGTGATACGGTTACTACTCAACAGCTTTGATTTTGAAGATTCAAGGATATTTGAAATTTATCATCAAGATAGAAGATACAACTCAATTCAGATCAAGTAACATGTCAATTTGATATTTTAAGTTTTGCAAGTCCAAATTTGAATGATTACAAGCTCTATTTCAACATGATACTAACATGATTTTTGTTTATTGCAGTGAAGTACTTAGCAGCATACTTACTTTTAGTCAACGCAGGTAAAACTGAACCAACTACTGACGATGTCACAGCAGTCTTATCATCTGTTGGTATTGAAGTTGAATCTGAAAAATTAGAAAAGCTTTTTGCTGAATTATCCGGTAAGAACGTTGAAGAATTAATTGCTGAAGGTAACGAGAAGATTGCTTCTGCTCCAGGTGGTAGTGCAGGTGCAGCTCCAGCAGCAGGTGCAGCAGCAACTGAAGCAGCAGCAGAAGATGCTCCAGAAGAGGAAGCAGAAGAATCTGATGACGATATGGGTTTCGGTTTATTCGATTAGACTAGTTGATCTTTTATGTTAAACATTTCACATACTAAACTTAATTTATAAAAGAACCTCTACTAATTAATTTGAAAAAAAGATAAAATTCTGTACAAATTATTGCCCCTTTTCTCCAAACTTTTTCAATATTGTCTCTTTAACAATTCTTCTTCAATAAAGTACAATGTCAAGTGTAGAATGGGCAAATGCTGTTAGAGCTCGTATTAATCAACAAATAACACGTCCAATTCATGTAACTGCTCAACTTTTGACATTGAATGGATTATTATACCCATTCAAGGGTATATTATTCTTTATCGATAATTATCAACAATTATTACCAATAATGCTTTCAGTTCTAATTCCTCAATTACTATTGCATGTTTATGTTTATTTTATTCTCTTTTGGGCATTATTACCATTAAATATGGCTATCTGTACTCTTTCATGCGGTCCCCTTGGTGTACAATTTGGTATTTGTCAAACAATTCAACAATGTAGTTGGATTACAAATCATGTTTATAAGACTTATTTCATCAAGGGTAAACTCAACAAGATTTTTGACACTACTCTATGTTTAAATGGTTGTGATAGAATCGTCATCCCTGGTAAACTCAAGAGACTTGTACCTCAAACATTGGGTGCCCAAATTATGGAACTTAACCCAATCAATCTAACTATCTTTCTTATTCAAACAACTTACACCTGTATCATCAGCTTCATTCCAATCATTGGCTCTATTTCAATGTTTTACAATCAATCAGTATTCACGGGGGAGCAATCTCAGAAGAGAATGTGGCAATTGACAAGACAAAGGCCACGTCAAGTCAGGTACAAAATTAAAGAAATTGAAAGCGACTTGTTTCTCTTTGGAGTCGCCTGTCAAGTACTTGAATCCATTCCCCTTCTTGGTGCTCTCTTCTGTTTCACAGACCATGTGGGAGCAGCTTTGTTTGCGTGCGACCACCACAGAGAGGAAACCGGTGCCGCGGGAAGAAACAATGTTGCCGCGGTTCGTGTTTCTCCGGTACAATGAGGCTGTAAAAATACTGTTTGTAAAAGCCAAGTTAAAGGCTTTTTCCCTTACTTTTGCTTCAACTGTTACTTCTGTAAATTATTCTACTTGCAATGCTAATGTATAGTTATATGTATTTGCTATGCAATATCAATAGTGAATTTCAAGTAAAATATGCACTATTGGGGCACTCGGAATATTCCTCGGAATCAAAAATATACAACGGTAGAAAATTTCTTTTTCCTCAGCCATGTGAGGTGTTCTTCAACGGTTTTTCAAACTTTTCGCTTACCATTTGAACCTTCTCTTCATTCCTTTCATTACAAAATGTGCAATAAGACAGACTTTTTGAAACAATTGCCAAAGTGTGAACATCATGTTCATTTAGAAGGTACACTTTCACCTGATTTACTTTTCACACTTGCGAAAAGAAATAACATCACATTGCCTGAAACTTTTCCAAAATCTCCAGAAGCATGTGAAACTAGATACGATAATTTTGCAGACTTGCAAGATTTCCTTAATCACTATTATATTGGTATGTCAGTTTTAATGACTGAACAAGATTTCCACGATTTAGCATGGGCTTATTTTCTTAAGGCTAAAGAAGATGGTGTTCACCATACTGAAACTTTTTTCGATCCACAAGGTCATGTTGAACGTGGTATTCCCATTGAAACTGTAGTACGTGGCTTCCATTCTGCTGGTGAACGCGCTAAGAAAGAACTTGGTGTTTCCACTAAATTGATTATGTGCCTCTTAAGACACCTTCCAAGTTCTGATGGTTTGAAAACTATTGCAGATGCTGATACATTTTTCCAAAAAGGAATGATCCACGGTCTTGGTCTAGACTCTAGTGAAGTACCTTTCCCACCAGAACTTTTTAAGGATTGTTATTCATTAGTTAAGGAAAAGTACCCTGATGTTGGTCTTACCGCACATGCTGGTGAAGAAGCAGATCCATCTTATGTTACTAATGCAATTGATATTTTAAATGTCAGACGAATTGACCATGGAGTTCAATCACATAGGGATGCAGAACTAATCAAAAGACTGAGTGATGAACAGATAATGTTAAGTGTTTGTCCCCTGAGTAACGTCAAATTGCAAGTTGTAAAAGATGTTAGTGAGCTTCCAATACGTAAATTTTTTGAATCTGGTGTTAAGTTCAGTTTAAATTCTGACGATCCTGCATATTTTGGTGGTTATATTTTAGACAATTATCTTGAAGTTGAGAAGAAGATCGGCTTCACCTTAGAAGAATGGGTTATTATTGCGAAGAACGGTGTGTTTGGTAGCTGGGTACCTGAACAGAGGAAGGCCGAAATCTGTGCCGCGATCGATGCTGTCTACGAAAAGTTCTCAGTGCGTTGAAATATCAAAAAGATGAAACATTTCGTGTTTGTTTACACACGAATTTGTCTAATTTATATAGACTTAAACTTAAAGTAATATAATATGTCAACTGTTCAGGTGCGTGCAGTTGATCTACTTGAAAGAACCATCAAACCTATCCAACTTGATAGTTTTGATGACATAATAGAATATTTGCATTCTGATGTTGAAGATGATTTCAAGCTGAAAAATGAAGGTTATTGTGATGCTTTAGAGGAAGTTTGTGCAGATTTTGGATTTCATGATGCTATTGATCTCAACATATACATTGAACAGAAACTTTTGGAGTATGAACTTAAATGGAAACATGAAAAGAATGTGCCAACAGAAGTAACAACAGAATATATCACACTATTAAATATTGGTCGTGAAAATAGAAAGGTTTCACACCATTTACCAATCTATGAAATAGTTAATGAAATAGAACAAATTGCTACAGAAAGAGGTATTGAGTTACCACATGAAGACAATACAATAACATGGGCAGTATCTGCAATAAAGATACTTTCAAATAACGAAAATATTGATATCAACAGTAGCCAAGATACTGCTTTACGTGATTTACGTTTTGCACATGCATATCTAACACGTCAATATACAGAACATGTTCAATCCGAGACATCCAGATTAAGAGATACAACTAATAAATTACAACAGGCAACCCAACGTATACTCGATTTAGAATCAGAAAAGTCAGCAATTGAACGTGAATTGAACGAACGTGCGAAGGAGAATTACGAACTAACTTTACAAAATGCATTATTGAAAGTGGATCATATTGGAAGTCCAATTAATGCTTCGATAACAGATAATTTAACACCGCCATCGTCAGCAGATACACCCTCAGTCCGCATTTTGCGTGCTCAGTTCAAGAAACAAGTTGAAGAACTTCACTCTAAATTTGAATCTGAGCTGCAACGTCTTAAGGAGCATTACGAGAGAGTCGAATCCAAGTCTGGTTAAACCAAAATGTCTTCACTATTATCATATATTGCTTTTGTATTTGTTTTCTGTGTATCCCGGAACTGAACACAAAATACCCGAGAGCAATTCCAGCTGAGCCGCGATATAACTTTAGGGAACAAAAATTTCTGACCCCACAAACGTCTGAGGCTATTTTTGACATGAGAATCTTGCGATCAACAAGTAAGTGTGTGTGTGGGGTTTGGTTTGTATATTACTTGTATTATTTGTTATCTCAGACAAATACCAACTACTCCGCTTTATTCCGCTTTATTTCATTTAATCTTCTTTATCTATATATCAATCGATGTTTCACGATTTATCGATACAGAAGGATGACCCTGTCATCACGAATTCTGCAATAATAACAACAACATTACCTGACCTCAAACTGATTTATCTCCGACATCTCCATTTATACCATACCTTAACCAACTCTGAAGCTTCGGCTTCACTTTCCAAATCATACACAGCATCAATAATATCACTATTATCTCCACTAGTACCAAAAGGTAATTGGACCACTGGGGATACCCCACCACAACCAAGTGAATTCTTCTATAGGGCATTCCCGAAAGTATCACCAGATATGGATAATGACTATCATGTAAATAATCCCGGTGTCTTTTGGGGGTGGTTTCATTTATCACGGTGGCTACCAAATCTTATACAGAGGATACTTTTCCCGTTTGACAATGTTGTTAATAAGATACCTCGTAAATTAACAGGGCAGAATACTCCAACTAGGAAAGAATGTGAACTTTGTGAGAAGTTCAAAGGTGTGATGGTGTGGAATAGAAAAGGTGATTGGTATTGTATTTACGATGACGTTGAAGTAGATGATGTTTTCCCCTCATTTAATGATTTTATGAGATGGAAACAGTCTAACTTGAGTAGATTGCAAGAACTTGAAAAGCTTGCTTATAACGCAAAAGATATGAATGAATTGAAGAAGATTGAAATACAAATTGACGAAATCGAAACGAGGATGAAAACCATAAGGAGGATTAAACCATCCTACATTGTAAGCATTAACGGATAAACTTTATAGACTAAATAGGAAATTGAATAGAATACGCAAATTACTTCACATTCCCCTGATTGAATGTTATAAAATTATGATTTATTTAATGATGATTTACCTGCTTTCAACAATTCATCACAAAGTAATAAATTGGAAGCGATACCAACCGCACTTGAAATTGCATTCCTTAAAACACGATAAGAATCCCATATACCTTCAACAGTTGGATCTAATGGTTCACCAGAATTCAAATCAATACCAACAATATTACCATTTTCAATTTCGTCTTGTGCTTCTGCAATTGCTTCTAAAGTATCTAAACCTGCATTTTTGCACAATGTTTTAGGAATGACCAATAATGCATCACTAAATGCTTTAACACCTGGTTTATTTTTACCCTTGTTTATAGCTCTATTCTCTAATAGGTGTTTAGAACATGAAAGATAGAAGGCACCTGCACCAGGTACCAAACATTGATCTTTAATAGAATTACTTACTGCTCTCAAACCATCCCTTACTGCATCTTTAGTTTGTTGAATTATGTAATTATGTGCACCTTTGATTAAAATTGTACAAGATTTTGGATTTTTCGTTTCAGTAACAAATGTAAATTTTTCCTCACCAATTGATTTTTCTACAACTGAACCAGCATAACCTAAAATACTTGGAGATAAATCATCAACAGAATTTTGAGCTTCACCACCACAAATAAGTTGTAATCTTTCCATATTTCTTCTCTTTGCACGTCTTAAAGCTAAAATATTATTTTTAGCCAATATATCAAGTGACATTGGATCAATACCCTTTTGATTTATTATGACAAATCCTGAACCATCATCACAAACAGTATTTTTCAAATCAATAATTTTCCTCAATTTTTCATCAATAAATTTACGTTCACTTTGAATTAACTCTTCCCTCTGTTTAGCATTAGAATAAAAGAATCCAGAATTGACTTCAGTCTTTTCATATTCAAGTGACACATTTAAAATCAATATCTTAGCATTTTTAACATAACGTGGCATATCAGGATGTCTTGCACCATGATCTAAAACCAAACCTTTAATGAATTCAGTTTTATCAGCTGTTTCATGCATCATTGCCATGATTTCAATCATATGCAAATCAATCAATTTCGGATTCTCTTCATCCATAACGTTCAAAACAGCATCTGTAACAATAGGTGTCAAAACATTGGCAAGTTCGCTGTTAACTTTTGTACTCAAACTTGATCTTGCAATTTGAAGCAGTAATTCTCTATCTAAACCAGATTCCTTTTTATCAATAACAAAATCATTTAAGAATTGTAATGATGCTTCTCTAGCAGTTTCAAAACCGTCAACAATAACTCTTGGATGAATACCTTCATTGAGGAAAATTTCGGCTTGTCTAAGAAGTTCACCAACGAGAAGGCAAACAGTTGTTGTACCATCACCGGTAATTTCATCTTGAGCTGTTGCTGCACGAGCAATCATAACAGCTGTTGGTGATTGAATTTGCATTTCACTTAACAAGACTTTACCGTCCTTTGTGATTTTGATTCCACCTGCACCATCAACAAGCATTTTCAAAGTACCCTTTGGTCCTAAATTTGAGGCCAAAACCTCTTGAAGGCCAATAGCTGCAGAAATATTAACTTGAAGGGCCTGTTGTCTACGAATAGATTCCGCCTTTGGATTAAGTAGTTGAATAGCAGATGACATTTCTTTGTACTTTGATGTAAGATGTTGTTGAGAGTTGGTTTGTAGAAGTTACTGAGGTGGAAAAAAATAAATGTTGCACGAAAGGTCAACCTGGAAAAAAGGTCTCGCGTTAAGGAAGGATTACTTAAAGACTACTAAACAGAGCAGGAGTTATAGATTCATCTTCAGGGAGTTTGGTGAAGGTGAAATGACTGTTACGGAATGCAAATGGGTATGGACCACAAGTGTCCACATCAATTTCCATATGTTGATAATTCCAAACAAGTGGTGTGGAAGCAGACACTGGTTGTTGTGATGTTTTCTGTGTCGATGTTAGTTCATTAAATCCTGTATTAAGGTTGCGAGAGCTGTAACCTGTGTTAGCGTACCCACTTTGAGAGTTATATCCTGTTTGAGATTTGATCTGGGTCTGAGTGGTTTGAGTACTATTTATCACATCTTCGTGTTTGGGGTCACCTATTTGATTCATATCGATAAACGCCAATAATTTACCTTCTGTATTGGCAACCAATATATCATCGTTAGCGTCTAAAATGACGATAAAGTCCTTAATGAAATAAGTCTTTACAGTTTGAGCATACTTTGCACCTAATTTCGGTAACTTCCAACCATTGCTACCCAAGTAATGAACAGAACCAGAATTTGAGTTTACACAGAGGACATGATCGTTAGTGAGTTGAAGTGAACTTATTGTGGTTGCAGTTTGACCACGTGAGTGTCTGTCAGTGAGGATAACTCTTTTGGTACTCTTTAATTGAGAAAAGTCCCATTTAAGTATTTCATCACCACGACTAGATACAGAAACAAACTCCAAATTGCTTGATGATAGAGCTAATTTGGATATTCCTTGAGGGAGACCAATACGGAATAGCGTTTTCAAGCTGACCAAATCAACACATTCTGCATACTCTGTTTGTTTCGTTATGGTATTGTAAGCTTCGACGATAATTTCTTTGTAATCGTTTGTTCCATCTCTCAAGTCTTTAACAATATCCACCATTGCGTTGAGCAGTTTGTTTGCGAGATTTTTATTGGAACTAATTGATAGCTTTGTTGTTGTTGCTTTGTTTGTAGTTTTGTAAATGAGAAGATCACCTTTGATATCAAAGATTGTTGTTGATATTGAGAATAAGTTTTTTAAGCCATTATATATGTGTACATTATTTGTAGATTCATTGCAAAGAACGTGATAGGATGAGTCTACCACACGAGTGTTCAATATGTAATCTTTATTCCGGGTTAATGAGAATCTCATTATGTTCAAGTGGTTGTAAACATCTATATTAGGAGAGTCAAGAAAAGTTGATAATGCTATGGTGTTTTCATTCTTTCTGTCGTAACTCAATGGAAGTACCTTTGACGCATCTTTACAATGAATTGAGCATTGTAAATATAAGTTGTAAGGGTTAAACTCACCTGACAAAGGAATCCAATCATAAATGTAAACTGTGTTTGGAAAGACAACGTATACTTCACCTAGAGGACCGATTTGGACAGTGAATTTTCTATTTGAGTGTTTCGGAGTGCTTGTTTCATCGATTTCTGTGTCTTTCAGTTTGCTATAGAGATGTTTTATATGAGAGGAAATTGATTTCTCGGGTGCAGCATAAGCTAGTGGAATTGAAGAGGTTAGTAGTATTTTCTCTGCCGTACTCATTGTGCTGAATGTGATTGTTTGCAAAAGATAAAGGAAGATGTTGTTAGTTGATAACAAAGTCCATAGGGGGCTGTGCAGGAATTTTCCGTTTTAGGCAGCGAACGTGTTTTCATGTTTGTTGATACTGGACGACAAAGATTGAGTTAGGGTAGTTTCGTGCTTGGACGAGGATGGACGAGCCACTGCCGTTGCCGTATTTGGATAGGACAAGTGTTCGACATGAGAAACATACAGAATCTGTGAAACGAGAGGGGGAAAGTGGTGGTAGTGGGAGTAGTGGGATACGACGCAAGATTGAAGTTGGTGAACCACTACCATTAGGCTACAATGGGAAAGGGAAAGGGAAAGGAAAGGGGAAGGAAAGAGTGAGAGTTAAACTTGATTTGGGGGAACCATTGCCGCTTGATAATAGTGTTAGTGAAGAAAGTTTTGAAGATAAAGAGAAGAGTAATGTTGGTTTCGATGAGGAACGAGGGAAGCCGGTTAAACAGAAGAGTAAAGTCTTGTACGACTTTGGGCCGCCACTGCCACTTGATTATGGTACACGTGTACGACGAGGGAATATGACGAGTCATTTGAGCGACGAGGAAGGTAGTGAGGTAGAAATTGTTACGAGTTCACCAGTCGAAAGTTGCACAGTTGAAGAAACTGTTGATATGGTAAGTCTTACTGAGGAAGTACTACGAATTGCTGGTCAGAATGAAGGCGATCCCGTGCAAGAGATCAAGGGACTGATTGAGGATGGGAAACGTGGTGGTGAGTACCGACTTGCGGTTTTACGAGCACAAAGGATTGCGAGGCGACAAGTGGGTGTATTTGAGGAAGTGCTTAAGACAGAGATTGGTAGAAGAAGTGGAAGATTAATTGGCGTTGGTGTTGGTGTTGGTGTTAGTGCTGGTGTTGGCTTTGGTGTCGGTGTTGTCGTGTTGGTGTTGACTGTCCTTGCGAGTGTCTCGTATGTGCTTGCTGACTAGTCAGTTTGCTATATTATCGCGAAGAGACAAAATTTGTGTGTGTGTCTCATGTTGAGAGTTCGGAGCGGAGCCCTGCAATTAGGGGGTAATCTAACCGCCCTTGTTTATCTACTTTTATAATACAATTAAACAAACAAACAGTAAACAAATGAAATCACAATTTAAGGACGACCATTCACTTGAACATCGGAAGGAAGAATCAGCTAGGATTCGTGGAAAATTTAATGATCGGATACCTGTTATTTGTGAAAGAGTTGAAGATTCAGATATCCCCAATATTGATAAGCGTAAATATCTTGTTCCATCTGATTTAACAGTTGGACAATTTGTTTATGTTATTAGACGTCGTATCCAATTACCATCAGAGAAGGCAATTTTCATTTTCGTTAAAGATATATTACCACCAACTGCAGCTTTAATGAGTACAATTTATGATCAATATAAGGATGAGGATGGATTTTTATATATTGTTTATTCAGGTGAAAATACATTTGGTGAATTTTTAAAATAATGTTATTTGTTATTTTCTTTTTCTATATATAATACTACTAATTGTTTAAGATTTTATGGAGTTCTTGTTCAAATAATTGTGGTTTAACATTACCGTTTGATGCACGCATACATTGACCAATAAGATAATTTAATTTACCTTTATTACCTTCACGTATCTGTTTTAAAATTTTAGCGTTAGATTCGATTGTAAGTACAGATTGTACGATACTAGATACATCTGATTCTTTCATTATCATATCGAATTCTTTAGCTAAATCAGTTATTGGTTTATTGTGATCTTCGCTATTGTGAACAAGGTGCATCAATAATAGTTTACCATTAGATTTCGATACAGTACCTGATTCTACTATTGTTATTAGATCAACAAAGGTAGTTACAGGTAATGTCAATGGGGTATCATCTTTATTTAATATTCCTAATAAATCATGAACGAGCCAATTGACAAGTTTATTTTGAATTTTCTTACCATGTGGAGCAAGTAAATTCCATGCATGTTCATAATAATTACGTAAATTATCATTATTAAGTAAGATTTTAGCATCACGTAATGGTAAATTGTAAGTTGCGATTAAATCATCAAGACGTTCATGAATAGGTTTTGGTAATATTGATTTTATTTCTGATTTCAAATCTGGATGAATTTTAATTTTTGGTAATTCCATATCAGGTACATACCTATAATCAACTGAAGATTCCTTTGAACGTAAATGATAAGTTTGAGTACCATTCCAACCTCTAGTTTCAACATCTATTGGTATATTACCTGAATTTAAAGCATTTAATTGTCTTTTCTCTTCGAATTTAATTGCATTTAGTATTGCAGAAATTGTTGGTAAATTTTTCAATTCAACACGTGGGAAACCCGATAGATTAATATTAACATCAACACGTAAAGCACCAGTTTCAAGATCACCAGTACAAATATTTAAATCTTGTACTAATTTAATATAAGTATGTAAAAAGGAACGAACTTGTTCTAAATTTGAGAAATCAGGTAATGTAACTAATTCAATCAATGGTATATTAGTTCTATTGAAATTGATAAAAGATAAAGATGAATTAGTTGAATGATAGATTGAACGACCAGTATCTTGTTCGAGTTGTAATTGTTGAATATGAACTATTAAATCATCTTTAATTTTTGGATGATGACGTTTAAACAATGGTATTATACCATTTTTAGCAATTGGATGGAAATGTTGAGTTATTTGATAACCTAAAGGTTGATCACCATAAAAATAATGTTTACGATCAAATGAGGAAATTGTTGGAATTTCACAATTAAGCGCAGTTGCTAATTTTAAAGTATTGAGAAGACATTGTGTGTTAAGTTTTGGTTGTGTTCCAGGTAATGAGATGTCGAAAAATGAAGATGAAGTGTTTGGTTGGACGTTTAGATTAGAAGTTGAATTTGGAGAATTTGAAAATAGTTTATAAAGAGTGTTGAGTTGAGTATGGATCTCTAGACCTATTTTAAGCTGTGGTTTTGACATGTGTGGTTGGTAGTTTGTTGGTCAGTGGAACAGTTTAATTGAGGGGGTGGGGGTGAATAATTAATGGCACAACGGTCATGCGACAAAAGAAGGTGTCGTGCGACAAGAATTGCTGTCGCGGGTGAAAAGGAGTTCTCGGGCAACGGCTGGCGCTCTGTGCTCTGATTGGCTGCGGGCGGCGAGAATGGTTGGTGGCTATTGTCCCCCAGAAAAATCCATTGTTCAAACTGAACCTTAAGTTACGTTCCACTTGTCTATTGTTTTGAGGCGGTTGCTAGTTTGTCGGGCCCCGGTAGGTCGGAGGCCGTCGGGAGGGGAAGCTTGGGCCAGCTTGGGGCCAGAATTGGTGCCAGTTGGTGCCAGTTGGACGGAGTTTGGGGCCAGTTTGGGTGGGGGTTTGTGGGGGGAGTAATTGTGGGGGTGTCTGTGGGGGTGTGAAGTGAACTGTAAAGTGAAGCTTGAAGTGAAGCTAAGCTTGAAGTGAGGCCAACGTCTTCTTCCCCGCATCTTCTCCGTTTACGCTTAAACTCAAACTCAAACTTCAACTCGTCTTTCTGTCTGTTTCCTTCAGTCTCTCTTTCCTCTTTCCTCTTTCCTCTTGCCTCTTTGCTCTTTCTGTCTCTTCCTTTGTTCTCTCTCTCCATTGGCGGAAACCTCCTCCCTCCTCTCCACTCTCCACTCCCCCGTATCCCCTCTCTTCCCCCTCCATTGGCCAATTCGTCTCCTCTCTTTCAACCTATTCACTCCCCATTCACCCCCGTTTACCCCGATTCACCCCCCGCTTATATAAAGTCTGGCTATTCCCCACTTTTCTTCATTACCTACACCTCTTTTAACTCTCTCCACACAATAAACTAACAGACAAACAAACAATGCTATCTCAAACTCTTCGTACTTTCTCTACTCCTTCAATTAGAGCTGCAACTAAACTCTCCTTCAGAGGTCTTGCAACTGCTTCCCCAACAATCCCAACAACTCAAAAAGGTGTTATCTTTTATGAAAATGGTGGTGAATTACATTATAAAGATATACCTGTTCCTCAACCAAAAGATAATGAAATTTTAATTAATGTTAAATATTCTGGTGTTTGTCATACTGATTTACACGCTTGGAAAGGTGATTGGCCACTTGCAACTAAATTACCTTTAGTTGGTGGTCATGAAGGTGCTGGTGTTGTTGTTGCAAAGGGTAAAAATGTAACAAATTTCAATATTGGTGATTATGCAGGTATTAAATGGTTAAATGGTTCTTGTATGACTTGTGAATTCTGTCAACAAGGTGCTGAACCAAATTGTCCTCATGCTGATTTATCTGGTTATACTCATGATGGTTCTTTCCAACAATATGCAACTGCTGATGCTGTTCAAGCTGCAAAGATTCCTCAAGGAACTGACCTTGCAAATGTTGCTCCAATTTTATGTGCTGGTATCACAGTTTATAAAGCTTTAAAAACTGCTGAATTAAAAGCTGGTCAATGGGTTGCTATTTCTGGTGCTGCTGGTGGTTTAGGTTCTTTAGCTGTTCAATATGCAAAGGCAATGGGTTTAAGAGTTTTAGCAATTGATGGTGGTAAAGAAAAGGGTGAATTTGTTAAATCTTTAGGTTCTGAAGTTTATATTGATTTCACAACTTCAAAAGATATTGTTAAAGATATTCAAGAAGCAACTAATGGTGGTCCACATGGTGTCATTAATGTTTCAGTTTCTCCAAAGGCAATTTCTCAATCAACTCAATACGTTAGAACTTTAGGTAAAGTTGTACTTGTTGGTTTACCTGCTGATGCAGTTTGTGAATCCCCTGTTTTCGAACATGTTATTAAATCAATTCAAATTAAAGGTTCTTATGTTGGTAATAGAGAAGATTCAGCTGAAGCAATTGATTTCTTTACTAGAGGTTTAGTTAAATCTCCAATTAAAGTTGTTGGTTTATCTGAATTACCAAAGATTTACGAATTAATGGAACAAGGTAAAATCTTGGGTAGATATGTCGTTGATACTTCAAAATAGGTTTTTTTTATTGTATAAAAAAGCTAAATAGGTTATGATTATATGAAATTTGATTGATTATTATTTTTATTTACTACTATTATTATTATCATCATCCGCTTGTAATATCATTCAACAGCGAATTAATCCTTAAATACAATTCATAGTTATTAACATCTTTCAATCCCTCCTCCTTGGGCAATTGACCTAAAATCCATTTCTCCTTCAACGCTCGTGTCAATGTTAATAACTCTTCAACTAATCGTACAATCGTATGCGCATTATTTTCAATTTGTAAAGATTCAGTCGCATGAACTTCAAGTGTCTTATCATGCAATGTAAGTAACGCTAAAATTTCCTGAAACTTAGTCAGCACTAACTGTATATTTGTATCAAACTTTGCAACAGCATTAGACATGGTATTAGTGGTAGTGGTAACTCTCTATCCATCTCATCCCTACTCTTCTCGTCTCTTCACCTCCCTCTACTCTTCACTTCTCTTCACTCCAGTGCACTGCACTTTTCACAGTTTTCCCCCCACTGAACCGCGCCTGACCCGGGAAGAACGTGTCCCGGAACTTCCACAGCACTTTCCTCGTCACCTGTTCGCTTCCGTTATATATAAGACCCACACACTGCCCACTAACAAAACAACACTTATTTCATTCATTGATTACACAATTAAACACACAATGACTTTAGATTTCCTTTCCAGACAAGCAGGTGTCATCACTGGTGATGACGTTAAGAAACTTTTCGATTATGCACATCAAAAGGGTTTCGCAATCCCTGCAATTAATGTTACTTCTTCTTCAACCGTTGTAGCTGCTCTTGAAGCTGCTAGAGATGCAAATGCTCCAATTATTTTACAAACTTCAAATGGTGGTGCTGCTTATTTCGCAGGTAAAGGTGTCTCAAATGAAGGTCAAAAGGCTTCCATTGCTGGTGCAATTGCTGCTGCTCATTATATCAGATCAATTGCTCCAGTTTATGGTATTCCTGTTATCCTTCATTCCGATCATTGTGCTAAGAAACTTTTACCTTGGTTCGATGGTATGTTAGAAGCTGATGAAGCTTATTTCAAGGAACATGGTGAACCTTTATTCTCTTCTCATATGCTCGATTTATCTGAAGAGAAAGATGATGAAAATATCGCTACTTGTGTTAAATATTTCAAAAGAATGACGGCTATTAATTTATGGCTTGAAATGGAAATCGGTATCACCGGTGGTGAAGAAGATGGTGTTAATAATGAACATGTCCATAAAGATATGTTATATACAACTTCAGGAACTGTCTTTGCAGTTTATCAAGCATTATCACCAATTTCTCCAAATTTCTCAATTGCTGCAGCTTTCGGTAATGTTCATGGTGTTTACAAACCTGGTAATGTTGTCCTTAGACCTTCACTTTTAGGTGAACATCAAAAATACGCAAAGGAACAATTGAAAACTGATAAGGAACATCCTTTATTCCTTGTCTTCCATGGTGGTTCCGGTTCTTCTCAAGAAGAATTCGATGAAGGTATCAAAAATGGTGTCGTTAAAGTTAATATCGATACTGATACTCAATATGCTTACTTAACCGGTATTAGAGATTACGTTCTTAATAAAAAAGATTATATTTCTTCAATGGTTGGTAACCCTGATGGTGCAGACAAACCAAACAAGAAATATTTCGATCCAAGAGTTTGGGTTAGAGAAGGTGAAAAGACAATGTCTAAAAGAGTCACTGAAGCACTCGAAATCTTCCATACAAAGAACCAATTGGCTTAAGTAATTAAATATTGTGTAAGTTTGTGTGTGTATTTCATCAATTCAAATATTCGATATATGATAAATCATAGATCGACTTGTCGTCAATCGTCGATCGTCGCCTGCTCAAAAAAATAGGAAAATTCTCGACGAACTTCGCTCAATGATGAAATTGACCGACAAAAGCCTGTAATGCGCCATTGTAGATTCTCCTCAAAGTACTCTTGTGGTAAACCATTAAAGGAAATAGAATAAATAAAGATAAAAAAAACATTTTCAAATATAAATCAATTATATATTTCCAATTTATCATTAGAGAATTAATATAATACATATGTCAGATCAAGTAGAACAACCAACGAAGAAGAATTCAACTTCTAAACCTAGAAATAATTCTAAAAAATCAAATTCTAATCAAAATAGTGCAAATGATTTGAAGCAAAAGATTAATACACTAACTGATATTTTCCCTGATTGGTCATATCAAGATTTTCTAACAATTAAAGATGAAATTGCAACTATTGAAGTTCAAGATATTGTAGAAGGTATTTTCACTGGAAAGATTCAAAAATGGGATCAAGTTAGTAATAAAAAGGAAGAAAAGAAGAAAATACAAGAACAACAAGATGATTCTTTTACAACGCCTGTCTCAAATTCAAATTCAAATTCAAATGTAAATCGTCACACTCATAGTCACTGGGATGAAACTTCACATCAATCAAACACTCCAAAGAAATTTTCAAATACTCCAAATAAACAATTTAGACAGAAGCCAAAACATCAAAATCAACAGCATTCATCATCTTCTTCTTCTTCATATCATAGCAAACATTCCACATCAAATGTACCTTCTCAAGGATCATCTTGGGCAAGTGCATTAAAGACGGAAAAGAAAGATGAAGAAAATCATCACCATCAACAACACCAACAAGAACAAGGACAAAATAATGTTCCAGAGGAAACTGTAGATGAAGTTAAAGTAGAAACTGAGCAAACAGAAACTCCAGATGATGTTAAACAAGAACCAAAACCATCAACAAATTCAACTTGGGCAGCAATGTTAAAACCAGTCAAACCAAAACCTGCACCTAAAAAGATTGAAGAAGAACCAGTACCTGAAGAATATGTTGTCGAAGTTATTGAAGAAGTTGAAGAAATTGTTGAAGAACCAATAGATGAACCAACTGTTGAAGAACCAGAAACTGTTGAAGTGGTGGAAGAAGAAGTACAAGAAATTGAACAACCTGAACAAATACAACAAGTTACCCCAGTTGCGGAACCTGAGCAAACTCATACTGAAAGTATCGAACAGTCTGTTAATGAAACTGCTAACACTTTGGCCAATGTGACTATCAAGCAAAGAGAGGACAAGGATGTTAAGCAACAACGCTACAGAAATGACCAACCACAACAACACCAACAACAACAACAACAACAACAACAACACCAACAACAGCAACAACAACAGCAACAGCAGCAACAACAACACCAACAACACCAACAGCAACAACAGCAACAGCAGCAACAGCAACAGCAACAACAAAAATACTTTGAAAACACTAACACTAACAACAACGTTACTGCTTACTCTAACAATGGTTTAGACATCAACAACTACATCAGAAACAACCCACAATACGATCCATACATGATGTACAACCAACAACAATTTATGGATCCAATGTCACAAAGTTTTGCAATGATGAACCAAGGAATTGGAGCACCAAATGCTGATGTTAATGGTGTTGCATCACCAGCTAATGCCAATATTTTAGCTAACATGGCAAATCCAGCAACTAATTTTGGTGCACCTGCCTTTTACCCACAACTTTACTATTACTATCCACAACAAAGTTACATGGGTTACCCACAACAACAATTACCAACTCAACCACAAACACCTGGTGCAGCACAACAACAATTTGGTAAATCATTTCAAACTAATCAAATGTATAATCAATATGGTAATTATCAACAAGTACCACATGCAAATACTACAACTCCTTCAGTAACAGCAGCAGGTGAAGGTGAAGGTGATGATACATCTGCACAATCAACACAAACTGCTCATACTGGTGCTTCAACACATCCAAATCCAGCTTACAATCAATACGCACAATATAACCAATATGCACAATATACAAATCAATATGGTCAATATGGTGGTGCTAACTTTGGTGCCGGTGCTGGTGCCGGTGCTGGTGCAGGTGCCGTTACTGGTGCCGTTACTGGGGCTGGTGCTGGTGCTGTTGCAGGTGCTGTTGCCGGTGGTGTAGCTCCTGGTAGTATGAACCAGTTTGCTGGTAATCAATATCAACAATTTGCAGGTGCAGTTCCTCATGGTGCAGTTGCAGGTGGTGCAGGAACCGGTAGAGCAGCAAGTGGTGCAGCTCCAGGTATGGATTACAGTGCATACCAACAAGCAAATCAATATCAAGGTAATGGTAATGCTAATGAAGGTGATAATGCATACTGGAACTAATAAAGGGTATTTATATTTCTGTAAATGTACTATTTATATATAATTATATGATAAGATAATGGGTGTTTTCCAACCCGCGTAGTAATTGAAGATTAACTATTCGTCGAGATGGAACGCTGAGAGGAAAAAAAATATTTTTCTTTAATAGATCGGAAAATAGTTTCTAAATCAGGAGGGTTAGTAGATGTATAGACTGTTTGGGAGAATACCAATTAGGAGGAATATAATGTCTGTTGTTAAGAATAAAGATATTGCGATTAATGCAATACCTGTACAAATTGAAGTTCCATTAAATGAAAATGAGAAACCTGAACAGAGGAAAACTAAACAATTGAAGAGTAAGAAGAGACCTTCACATAGGAAACCACCACGTAGTGATTATGATGCAACATCACCACTTGGAGTATTAACATCATTTGAAATTCCACACATGTTAGCTACACATCATGATAAAGTTTGTGAAGTACTTGGTTATGAAACTGAAATTAATATAAATGATGTGATTAATCCTGTTAGGGATATAATTAATGATGCAGGAGTTAAAGATGCATTTAATTGGCGTGAAGTACATAATGTTGAAGTACTTTGTATGTCAGCTAAAGGTGATGGATTAGCAGTTATTCGTGCACCAACTTATGAACATGTTTTAAAATGTCAAGCAATAGCTCATGAACGTGAGAAACTTGAAATGGAGAATTTAGAAATTGAAGAGGTTAATGATGGAAGACGTAGGAAGAAAGTTGAACCTTATAGACGAACAGTATTGAAAGAAAATATGCCAAAAGTACAAATTGCTACAATTCCATTTGCATTCCCAGGTGATGTTGTTAATATTAAAATTTATCATACAAATACACATTTTGTTGAATCTGAAGTTATTTCATTTGTAAGGTTATCACCATTAAGAGGTGGTAAGAAACCTGAAGATAGTGCATGTGCATATTTTGGACTTTGTAGTGGATGTCAATATCAATCTGTTGGATATGAACATCAACTTGAAATTAAAAGGGAAGTAGTTGAAAATGCTTTTCGTCATTTTTGTAAAGACGAATTAGATTGGAAGGGGAAAGTTTTAGATACTGTTGCAAGTCCATTAGAATTTGGATATCGTACTAAATTAACACCACATTATGATGTACCACGTAGCGGTAATGAAGGTTTAGATGTACCAAGACTTGGATTTGGTTGGAAAGGTAAAGGCTCATGGATGAATTTGAATAAAACAAATGCAAGTAATAGAAGTAGTAAAGATGAACCATGGAATAATAGTGAATTACCATTAGAGCATCCAATGGAAGTTAGGGAAGGTATGCGAGAAAGATCTATTAGACCATATTTTGGTGATGTTTTAGATATTGAAGATTGTATTATTGGTACAGATATTGTTAGATTAGGATTAGTTAATGAAAGGAAAAAATTAGCTAAAGAATGGAGGAATGATGAACGTAGTAAGAAAGGTGTTACAGTTTTATTACGTGAGCATAATATTATAAAAGGTAGTGAAGGATTTGAGGATAGGATTTTTGGATCATGTGATGAAGAAGGATCAATTACTAAAATTGAAGAAGGTGAAATAATTAAAACATGTGTTACAGATAATCAAAAGATTGTTAGTGATTTAGTTGATACAGGATTTGGTAATAAATTAAGATTTGATTTTATTGCTAATGAATTTTTTCAAAATAATAATTCAATTTTACCAAAAGTAATCAAATATGTTAGAGATAATCTTGGTAATGAAGAAGAATTTGAATATTTAGTTGATGCATATTGTGGATCAGGATTATTTAGTGTTGCAATTGCATCAGATAAGGAAAGTTCAGTTAAGAAAGTTTTAGGAGTTGAAATTAGTGAAAGAGCAACTGAATTTGCTAAAAGGAATGCAGAATTAAATTTTATTTCAAATGAACGTTGTTCATTTGTACAAGGTAAAGCAGAAAAATTATTTGATCATATTGATTTTCCAAGGGATAAAACTGGTGTTATATTAGATCCACCACGTAAAGGATGTGATGATATTTTTTTAAAACAATTAAGTGAATTTGAACCTAATAGAATTGTTTATGTTTCATGTAATGTTCATTCACAAGCCAGGGATATTAAATATTTTCTTAATGAAAGTATTAATGGTAATAAATATGAGATTGAAAGTATTAGAGGATTTGATTTTTTCCCACAAACACATCATGTTGAAAGTGTTGCAGTTTTAATACATAAATAGTAGTAGAAGAGTAGCTACCTGTTTAAATTATAAAATATTGTACAATTTTAACAATTGTCAGCTTGGGAAAAAAAAAAGAAGAGGAGGGTAGCAAAAGAGGAAGTAGTTTAAAATAATAGAATAGTAGTAAAAAAAAAAGATAAAAGTAATTTGTGTTAAAAATAAAAGAATAATGAAGGTTTAAATATAAAATAAGGGTTAATGCTGACAATCTGTTGAATAATACATTGTATTAATAATACAGAGTGATAATTGAGATTAATTTAAAAAGACTATTCAGCTTCAACGAATTCTTCTTCCTTCTTTTGTAAATATTCAATTTTAGCCTTTTCATATCTTTTTTTATCATCTTCAGCTTGCTTTTCATATTTTTCCCTTTCGGAAGCATCCATTGATTTCCATTTTTCACCTAATAATTTACCAATTTGACCAAAACTAATACCTGGATTATCAGCTCTAACTTGATCTCTTTTATCATTAGCGAAGAACATGTACGCGGATAATGCTCTCTTTGGAGCATTTGGGTCCTTCTTTTGTCTTTGTTTCTTTTCCTTTGGTGGCATTGAATTAATTAAAGTGTAATTGAATAGTTAAAAAGGATGAATTAAGGGATTGAAAAAATGTAATAAAGTGTAGAATATGTGGTAGCGTAGATATGATTAGTATGTGAGGGTAAACAAAGCGTGTAGTGTGAGTGTGTATGTGTGCACAGTAAGAGAGTGTGTAGAGAGTAGAGAGTGCAGTGTGTGTGTGGGAGAGAGAGTGTGAGTGGCAAGTGGGAGAGGCAAGAGCTGCAACAGCGAGCGAGTGAGTAAATTGATTTTTGCTTAGCAATTTAACTCAACTTTCGCGAATTAATAATTCAGAGCGCGTTGTTTACTTTTCGCCGATTTGGGGCTGGTGCCGGGCTGGTGCCTCTTTTTTGTGTGTGGGGGCTGGTCCCTCTTTTTTTTGTGTGGCTGGTGCTGACTGGTAAAAGCTTGATCCTATTTTTGGCAAAAAACCGTCGTGTTGATTGAGTTTTCCAATTGCATCTTATAACACTCAAAACAATTTCTATCAACCCCTAATTCAGCTCAATTATACATGGCTTCTCCTTACTATATTCGCTCAGCTGCTGCGGGCGACACTTTTCGTGTCCTTGAAGACCCTCCAACTTCCCCGTCTCTTCTAATCCATGATCCAATCAAAATCGTCATTGTTGGTGACTCCGGTTGTGGTAAAACTTCATTATTCTCATCTTATGTGAGAGGTTCTTTCCCCTCAGCTTATGAACCAACTATTTTCGAAAATCATAGAGCTTTTGTAGGAAATAAAAATGGTAGTTGTTTATCTGCTGATTTATGGGATACAGCTGGTCAAGAAGAATATGAACGTCTGCGAAGATTAAGTTATCAAGATGCAAATGTCGTAATAATAGCTTATTCTGTTGATGCTCCAGAATCTTTACCTAATATTACAGATGTTTGGGCTCCTGAAGTACTCACTTATGCTCCTGATGCTGATATAATAATGATTGCTTTAAAATCAGATTGTCAACATCGTGTTGATCCTTCAATTGCAAGACATGTTGCTGAAAATATAGGTGCTTTGGCTCATATTCAATGTTCAAGTTTAAAAATGTATCATGTTAATGAAGTATTCGATGCTGTTTTCAATATTATCATCAATAAAGAAGAAGAAAGGAAAATTAAATTACATACACAAATTAATTCACAAAATTTAATAACAGATCAAAATACTCAATCAAATTCACAGTCAAAAAGAAGGAGTATTGTAAATTCTATAAAGCAAAATACTCAATCAAAATCAACTTCAAAAAGGAAACGTTCCTCAAAATGTGTAGTTTTATAACCTATTGTAGAATTAAATTTATTTTTTTAATATTTGTTTGTTAATCTAATCTCACGTTCCACTCTTTTCTTTTACACATAACTATCAAAACAAACAATGGTACGATATCTATCAATTAAAATTATATCAATTTTAATAATATCAGCAACAATCTTATTTTACATCAATTATACACCCCCTAAATTACAACTAAATCCTCTTTTTTTCAAATACAGATCAATTCACAAAACTTTGATAGAGAATGATCCAAATTTCCCTTCTCGTTCAATTGCTGATAAATGTAATAATTATTTTCAAACTTTACAATTATCACAACCAGATTGGTCTTTTATTCAAAAGTTAGGACCTGATTATCCACATGATAATATACGTAAAAGTGAAGATTTAATTCATCTCAACGTATTTAATCGTTGTTTCATTGGTGAAAATTTCCATAAAACAAAACAAATATTTCAAAAATTAAATGATTCATGGAATATTCAACAAAGAATGTTCCCTTATTTATCTGGTGAATTACCTGAGTTTAAAGACTCTAATTTAGATGTTAAACCATTCAAATTTGATGAAAAAATTCCTTATTGGCATAATTATAAAGAAAATATAATTAAAGGTCAAGGAATAGTCATTTCATTATCTGATAATTTTATAAATGAAGCAATTTTATTATTACATCATTTACAAGATTTACAAAATAAATTACCAATTCAATTTATTCATCGTTCTGATCTTTCCATTGCAAATATGGCTAAACTTGCAGCAATTGCAAAAAGCAAAAATCCAATTCAAAATATTTCATTTTTGAACATTACAAGGGCCTTATCATCAGAATACAAAAATGAATTTCGTTCGTATTTCAATAAACTACTTGCATATGCTTTTAATACATTTGAAGAAATTATTATTCTTGATACTGATGTTGTACTTTTCAATTCACCAAAATCATTATTCAAAACTAAAGCTTATAAACAATCAGAAACTCTTTTCTTTAAAGATCGTAATACAGAAATGCGTATGAGTGATGCATATATTACATTTTTAAAGGAAACTTCAATGAACGAATTTGATAATTTGTTCTTCCCCGGTTTTTCAATAAATCCTTCATTCTGGGAAAATGAATATTTTACAAATCGTTATTTCCACTATATGGAATCAGGTGTTGTTGTAATTAATAAAAAAAAGTATTGGAATGCTGTATTAATTTCTCTTCATCTACCATATATTCAATCAACTGCAATTGCAAGTTGGGGTGATAAAGAATTTTTCTGGTTAAGTATGTTATTATCTGGATACGATGGTTTTAAATTTAATAAATATTGGTCAGCTACAGTTGGTGAAGTAATTAAAGAAAATGAATCAAAATTACCTCATAAAATTTGTTCTGGTCATCCAGCTCATATTCTCGATGAAACTGATGAACTTTTATGGATTAATTCAGGAATTCTTAATTGTGCCAAAACAACACCAGAAATATTACAAAATGATTTCGAATTATTAAAAAAATATAATGATAATCGTTTTAAATCAATAAAAGATCTTAAAGAATATTATAGAAAACCAATAAAATTTGAAGCTTTCATAATTCCACCAGTTTATGAACTTGGACTTTCAACTCTTGAGAAAACACAATTTTGTAATGGGTATATTTGGTGTGCATCTGAATACTCTAATAACATTCATGATACTATTCGTATTGTCAATGAAGGCAAGTTTAAAAGATTTACCAATGAACAAATTTTAAAATATCAAAAAATCGGTCAACAATATTTTATCAACTACAAACAGTTCGATAACTTGGTAAACGTGTAAGTTCCAAATCAATTTGTTGTTCATTCTCATATTCTGGTAATTGTGTATCATTTGACATCTCTGCTGATGTTAATTCAAGCAATTCCTGTGGTAATGGTAAATTTTCATTATTAATTAAAATATTCCTATATTGTCTCATAACTTGGTATAAATTTTTTGAATTTGAAAGGTACCATTTTAATTGCAAATGACCAATTTCGTTCCTTCTACACCATTCCCAAATATTAAGGAAATCCATATGTGACATATTTTTACGTTCACCATGAATAACACTTTTACGTACAGCATTTGTCAATGTAGATCCAACAATTGATGAAATATCACAATCGAATATTACACCCAAATATTTATTTAATTTCCCAACAAACATAGATCCATCAAAATCAATTTCACGTATTTGTTGAGTGACATTTTGAAATACTTGTTTCACCATTTCTGGCCATGACAAGCTTTTCCGTTTAAATTCCTTTGGAATTAACACATTAACCATGCAAATATTTACCAACTCTTTTTGGAAAAGTGAAAGTATATTCAAATATTGATTATCAAGTATTAAATTCTTATTAATAGGCAAACTCACACTTACATAAACATTATAATTATGATGTTTTTGTATATATGCAAGTAATTCAATAATTTTTTCTAAAATATGCACATCCAATAAATGACACTGCGTGAAATCTAAATCTAATCTCCTTAACTTACAATTTTCCCATAAAATATCCATATGATTTTGCAACACATTGATATTTTCATATTCATTAAATGAAACATTACTAATACGAAATCCAAGTACTGAATTTGAATGTATATTGTCTGGCAGCCGACAAATATCTGTGACAAACTGTTGTAATTGAAGAATAGAAAAATGCTTTATTGGAGGAATTTGATATTGCACAGTGGTGGAAACCAGACATGGACTCATACATCTGGAATCATGGTAGTCGCCAGGAGATATACTCGTAGACAATACGGTCATTTCTTCCGTTGAAGCACTGAATCTGCTCAGTGGCTGATCCAATCACAATGATTCACAATTCTTGAGTAATAGTCATAATTACATTTATGAAATCAAGCCAAGCTTGTCAGTGTGTACTGTAAGCCCGCGAAAAGCGAAGGGCGGGGGACGGAGTTGGCTGTTCGCCCGAGCAGTGCGTGTGGGTTTGGCCGAGAGAGCTTAGAAAACTGCCAATTATGCGTGTGGGGAAACATTAACAAAATTTGAGACTGCGGGGGGAGTCTGGAAGACAATAGGGAGCTGTCTAGTCTCGGAGTTGAGCTGTTTGGCTGATAGTGTGTGTATAAAACGGGGGATCCTGCTGCTGTTGCTGTTGCGGTTGCTGCTGCTGTTGGGCGTTTCTTCTTGCTGACAAGGTAGTAACAGTAGTATACAACACATTCAAAATTATGACAGACAAGATAACACTCAAAGATAAAGTGGTTATCATTACAGGGTCCGGAGGTGGTCTCGGTAAAGTTTATGCTCTCAAACTTGCAGAAAGAGGTGCTAAAGTGGTGGTTAATGATTTAGGTGGAACATTGGGTGGTAGTGGTGGCTCGACAAAGGCTGCAGATACCGTTGTCGATGAAATTAAGGCTAAAGGTGGTGTGGCAGTAGCTAATTATGATAATTTGGTCACTAATCCAGAAGGTATCTTGAAAACTGCTCTTGAGAGTTTTGGTACTGTTGATATTTTAATCAATAATGCAGGTATTTTGAAAGATGCTAGTTTTAAAAATATGACAGAACAGCAATTCCAAGATGTTTTGGATGTTCATCTCAATGGAGCATTCAAATTAACAAAACTTTGTTGGGAAATTTTTAAAAAGAAAAACTATGGCCGAATCATTATGACTGCTTCACCAGCTGGTTTGTATGGTAACTTTGGTCAAGCTAATTATTCATGTGCTAAACTTGCCCTTGTTGGTTTTGGTGAAACTTTGGCTAAAGAAGGTTATAAATATAACATCAAGACAAATATTATTTCCTTATTAGCTAAATCTAGAATGACTGAAAAGGTTTTACCTGCAGATGTTTTGGAAAAATTATCCCCCGAGAAAATTGCCCCATTGGTGTTATACCTTACATCAGAACAATGTCCATCAACGGGATCTATTTATGAAGTTGCAGCAGGCTTATTTGCTCAAATCAAATGGCAACGTAGTGGAGGTTTATATTTGAACCCTGGTAGTGATACTTTGACACCAGAAGCAATCTTGACAAAATTTGATAATATTTACAATTTTAATGAGTTTGAATATCCAATAATGTTAAAAGATTATAATAAAGTTTGGGAAATTACATCGAAGTTGAAATCAAATGATCAAGGTAATACCAAAATTAAATCTTTAAAAGGTAAAGTCGTTATCATTACTGGTGCTGGTAGTGGATTAGGTAAATCACATGCTTTGTGGTTTGCTAAATATGGTGCTAAAGTGGTGATCAATGATTTTAATGACCCATCGCCTGTTGTTGAAGAAATCAAAAGGGCAGGTGGTGAAGCAGTAGGTTCTAAACATGATGTTTATTCACAAGCTCAGGATATTATTAAAACTGCTATTGATTCATTCGGAACTGTCGATGTTTTAATTAACAATGCAGGTATTTTAAGAGATCGTTCATTTATAAAGATGACACAAAAGGAATGGGATCAAGTTATTCAAATTCATGTTCTTGCAACTTTCAGACTATGTAAATTAGTTTGGCCTATCTTTTCAGAGAAAAAATCAGGTTGGATCATTAACACCACTTCAACATCAGGAATTTACGGTAATTTCGGTCAAGCAAATTATGCTTCAGCCAAAGCAGGTATTTTGGCATTTACTAAAACATTGGCAATAGAAGGTAAAAAAGCAGGTATTAGATGTAATGCAATTGCTCCACATGCTGAAACTGCAATGACAAAGACAATTTTTAAAGAAAATGAATTGAACAAATTTTCAACTTCTCAAGTTTCACCATTGGTTGTATTACTTTGTAGTGAGGAAGTTGGTGGTATTACAGGTGAATTATTTGAAGTAGGGGCCGGTTGGATAGGTAATACCAGATGGCAGAGGGCTAAAGGTGCAGTATCTCATGATGATCAAATTCAACCAGAATTTGTTCAAAATAACTGGAATGATATTGTTGATTTTAGTAACCCAATTACGTTGAAGTCAGCTGAACAATCATCGATGGCTATTCTTCAGTCTGTTGGGGGAGATAATGATGATGATGAGGAGGAGGAGGAGGAAGAAGAAGAAGAAGATATTGATGATGATGATGAATTAGAATTTTACTCTTATGATCATCATCAAGTAATTTTATATAACATATCAATTGGTGCCACCAGTAAGGATCTCAAATATGTTTACGAAGGAGACAATGAGTTTCAAGTCATTCCATCTTTTGGTGTAATTCCATTTATGAATCAGGAAGATGGTGGTTTGAATTTTGACTCTCTTCTCAAAAACTATAATCCAATGAAGCTATTACATGGGGAACATTACTTAAAAATCAATAAGTTTCCTATTCCAACTTCAGGACAATTGAAAACACAATCTTTCCCTATTGAGATTTTGAATAAAGGTAGAAAGAATGTTTTGATGAGGAGTGGTTATAAAACTTTCGATAAACAAGGAGAGCTACTATTTACTAATATTGGTTCATACTTTATTCGTGATTGTCAAACAAAAAGTGGTAAAAATGAATATTTCCCAAAAAATAAGGAAGGGATAAGTAATTTCTATTTGAAAGATTTCTCCACTTCTGGAACACCCGACTTTGAATCAACTTATAAAACTCATGATGATTTGGCATCTCTTTACAGATTGAATGGAGATTTCAACCCCCTTCATATTGATCCAAATTTTGCCAAAGGTGGTAATTTTGATAAACCGATTTTACATGGACTTTGTTCATTTGGTATCTCAGCAAAAATATTGCTTGATAAATACGGACTTTTCGATGAAATCAAATGTAGATTCACCAGTCATGTTTATCCTGGTGAAACTTTGAAAGTTGTTGCATGGAAATCTGGTTCAATTGTCAAATTTCAGACTTGGGTAGTTGAAAGAAATGTCAAAGTGATTGATTTTGCCGCAATCAACCTAATTAATGATAAACTATTATCCAAATTGTAATTTTTTTAAGTAAAATTGTTTTTTTTTGGCTTTCTATAATGTAGTTATGCACAGTTGTATATAAATGCTCTATACAATGAAAATATTTTCAAATTTGATGATCTGTACCACTTGGCCAGACCTCATTGAAATGCTCCCCTAAAAACTCTTGACTTAGCTTAATTAATCTTTCATCCTCCTCATCAAACTTTCCACCTCTTACATTCTCATATTGTTGCCATGCAACATTTAACTCTTCAACATTAGAAACACCAATGACTGTTCTCCCTTTTCTATTTTGCCACTCTCTAATTGCAAATCTTGTTGCTAAATCAGCTAGATCAGTATTGTATTTCTCCCTTAACATAACAGCCAATTGAAAACATTTATCTTTCAAAGCTTGAGATGCAGGATGAAAACTTTTCGTTTCTTGGTATCTTAACATTGACATTGAAAGGATAGATGCATTATTAACTAATTTTACACCTGTATCATTGATAAATTTGTCATAATATTCCTTCAGTGTAATGTTTTGCAAACACATATTAGAGTAGCTCATAACAAGATCCAATGTTCCAATTTCATCAACTTTTCTCACATTCTTTGCAACTTTATAAATATAGTCAACTGGGTAACCTGAAATACCAATCCATCTGATCAAACCACGGGATTTAAGTTCCATCAATTTCTTCAATGCCCCAATTGTTTCCTCATAAGTTGGAAACTCAATGTCATGCAAAAATACAACATCCAAATAAGTAGTATTGAATCTTTCCAATGATCTTAATATTGATTTTTCAACCCATTCAGGTGAGTAGTCAAAGTCATCAAGCTTAATTCTTCCCACTTTAGTACAAATGTAATAATTTTCCCTTTCAATTTTCCCTTCATCTTGTAATTCTTTTAATGCCTTTCCAATTAATTCTTCTGATGGACCGTAGTATGGTGATGTGTCAATAGCATTTATCCCTTTCAAAAAGCTAGATTCAAGTAGTGAATAAATCGGCATTGATTTAGGATCATCATTGTATTGAGTATTAAAGACTGCACCACCTAAAATAAGTGAAGAGATACCATCTAAATCTTGAGGAACTTTCTTCAATCCAAGAGACATAGATCTATCTAATTTTGTTATAAACAAAGTATAGATATTGACAATATATTGATGTTGAGAGTGATATTCGTCTTTACGCGGCTGTGGCCAATTTGACGGTGCATTCTTGCACAAATTCACGTTCTTAGAATAAATTTGTAGGTGTTTGCCTGCTTTTTTTCATTCTTCATTGATGAACTGAAATGCCACCAAAGAAAACTTTTAAAAGAAAATATGATGCTTCCGCAAAATCGGGTGTGAAAGGTAAATCCGGCGATAATGATGCACAAGGACCACAAATTCAATTTGATCTCGGGACTGAAAAGAAGAAGGCTACAGTAAGGAAATTCAAAAACATGAAGCTTGTGGACATTAGAGAGTATTATCAAAAAGACAAAGAAGGGCCATGGTTACCAGGAAGTAAGGGTATATCATTAACTCAAGAACAATGGGCTGCTTTAGTTTCAAGAATGATTGATATCGGTGAAGCACTCATAAAAATTGACGATAACGAAGAATTCGAAACAATGAAAAGTTTACTGGAAAGCAAGAAAGAGGCAATGGAAGCAAAATCGGATCTGAATAATTCAAGCAAAACTGATGAGGAAGAAGAAGATTTGGATGATGTCGAATTCGAAGATGTTAGTGAAGCCCAAGTGTCAAAGAAACCAAAGGTAGAGTGATCGATCACCTTGTTTATTGATTCAACTTATAGTATAATCCCCCACCATAATATCATCAATTATGATAGTTTATAAACGTAGAACAAAAAGGTAGAAAGTATATGGAGTAGTTGTTGGTCTAGAGTAGATGAAACTGTTTCAATTTCTACTCAATGGTAGAAGATATAAAAATTTGATGCAGCGCAGATCTCTCGATTAACGCCCGATTTTTCTGTGCATGTCCTTTCCACAACTTAAATAACAAAGAAACTAAAACTTAGTCTTCCCTTGGCTAACAAAAATGTCGGAACAGGATAAAAGAAAAGATGATGTCAATCCTGGCTATCAAGGTAATTCTTTAAAGGGAAAGCGGAATTCTATTGCCTCTCTGCAATCATCAGAAACACGTGAACAACATCTGGCAGAATTGCACGGCGATGAAGTTATAGATGCCATGGGACTTATTGAGAACGAAACTAGTACAGATCCTGGTATTGAATCAACAAATCCGTTTTCTGATCATCGAAAGATATCAGACATCTGTCTTGACCAAAAGGTTATTAGACCTATTAAAAAACATTGTAACGATAAACCCTTGAACTCTATGATACAGCAATCACAAGCTTTGTTGAACACAAAAGATCGAAATAGAAGTTTAACAACAGAACACAATTATGGATCAATTAATTTTAAAATTTCCTCGAAAGCACCACACCCAACATTTAACTTCAACCCTATTACGTCAACTTTTAATAATCCATTTGCAATACAAAATCAAAGAAAATCTGTTGCACAAAGGAGTTTACTTTCTCAATCATTGCCAATTTCAAATTTTACAGAATCTTTACACAATGAATCAGAAGAGGGTGATTCCTTGTATGCTTCATCGAACCCTTCTTCCAGGCGTGCTTCAAATACATCCTCACTAGATGATGTTTGCTTTCCAGTTGATTCATTAAATGAGGTTGACAGGTCTAAAAGATGGCCAAATTTAGGCCCATTGAAAGAGTTTATCAAACACGAAGTTGAGGAAAGGAGAAGATCAAGATCTTCTAGTCCAAATACGACATCTGACATTGAAGAACACGACAGGGATATAAACAATGTCAACTTTGAATACCCCATCATTTCAAATATAGAAGATGGTAATATTTCTGAGCCTTTGTTAATACATAAGGAAGAAGAAACTAATCTTATTGATGGAAGATTGAGATCTCGCAAGAATCCAATGAATAGACTTTTTGGTAAAAATGACAGGATGAAAAACATGAGATTTACATACTTTAGGGAGAGTATGACTTCTACTATTACTTCCCCCAATCTATCTGGCTTGACCCACAATGGTCTATCTCTTGAGGAGCTATTTGTTCCTCGTATTGATAATTCTGGAACCAGTCCTGGTAATGAAGAAAAAGATAGTACCTTACACAAAACTTCAACCATTCCGAGTCTGGCTTCAAAAACTACTTTAAGTGGGCAAGATTCAGGGTCGAACATGATTCAAGGATTTGCTGAGCCTTTTTGGCTTGACGTGATGAATCCAACAGAAGATGAAATGAAAGTGATATCCAAAACTTTTGGTATTCATCCATTAACATCAGAAGATATTTTCCTTGGAGAAGCTCGAGAGAAGGTGGAGCTTTTTAGAGATTATTATTTTGTCTGTTTTACATCTTTTGATGTCGAAAACGAACATCAAATGCGAAAAAAGGCTGCACAGAGGGCCTTTGAGGAGGCAAAGGAGGAAGAAAATCAAAAGCGGAATGAGAAATCTTTCCTAGGTCGGATCTTTTCAATGGGGAGGCGAAAGTCAGGTGGATCTTCTGCCAGTAGTAATAATTCGGTTTATTCAAGGTCTTCCAAAAAATCTAAGAAATCACAAGGGAAAAAATCTCTGATGTCCAAGAGACGAAAAACTAAACAAAATAAAGATGATTTGGTCCCTTTGAGCATGTACATAGTAGTTTTTAAAGATGGTGTTATCACGTTTCACTTCAAGCAGACTCCGCACACTGGTAACGTCCGTCGTCGTGCTAGACTATTAAAAGATTATTTAACAATTTCTTCAGACTGGGTCTGCTATGCTCTTATCGATGATATTACAGATGCATTTGGACCATTAATTGAAGCAATTGAGTATGAAGTCAATGCTATCGAAGACGAGATTATTACAATGCAATCAGGTAAAGCGTCAGATTCAGAGGAAGATAGTAGTGATAGTGATGATGATAATGATAATGCCAATGTTTGGTTCAAACTTAAACGTAGAAACTCTAATGTTAATGGTGACAATGATTCTATATACACCAAATACTCTACTACTTCTTCCTCCTCGAGTAAAAGTTCAGTTGATACCAAAATAATCAGTTGGAAGAAAAAAGGTGATATGTTGAAAAGAATTGGAGATTGTAGACGGCGTGTCATGTTTATGCTGAGATTATTGGGATTTAAAGCTGATGTTATTAAAGGATTTTCTAAGCGATGTAATGAACAATGGGAAGTGGCACCAAGGTCGGAGATTGGCTTATATCTGGGTGATATTCAGGACCATATTGTTACTATGGTTCAAAACTTAAATCATTATGAAAAACTTTTAGCTAGGTCACATTCCAACTATTTGGCACAGATAAATATTGACATGACAAAAGTTAACAATGATATGAATGATATTTTAGGGAAAATCACTGTTTTAGGTACTATTGTGCTACCTCTAAATATCATAACAGGTTTGTGGGGTATGAATTGTCTAGTTCCTGGTCAAGATAGAGATGATCTACGTTGGTTCTGGGGAATTTGTCTGGGTATGTTAATTTTTTCAGTCACTTGTTACTTTTATGTTCAAAGGTTGATGAATATTTATTAAAAAACGATATTTATAGAAGTTGTTATAAAACGATAATTAAATAGAAGTCACATTGAGGATTTTTCAACAAATTTCTTCAAGATAATTGCATGGTACTAGTCCAGAATCGTTTGAACTCAAGTTCTCTGCAAACCACCATCCATCTTTTTGTTTGTGAAGAACCAACAAAATATCCCGTTTTTTGAATGATAATTCTTCTTCAATTTGTGCTTGATAGTTGTATAGTGCTTTACAATGTGTTATCACAGGAAAACCTTCAATTGAAGTAGTAGGTAAATCATTGAGTGAAATTCGGGTATTGTTCATGTTATATTGAGATTTAGATTTTCTCATTGAGTTCTTAGCTCTGCGTTCTGGCTTCATCAACTTAGAGGCCTTCCTTATGTCTTCCTCGGTTGGCATTAAAGAGTTTGGACGCAGAGATTTCTCTGGGGTATATGCATGTTGTGTATTACTCTTTGGTAAAATTTGTTTGTATTCAAATACTTCTGGTTTTATCCTTTCCGGTGTTTCACTGAATGCTTTTTTAAGGATATTAGTTAATGATTTTCGTTTGGCATTTTTATCTGTACTTTGAGCTGGACTCATCGATTCTCTGAAAATATTCTTGTTTTCAAAGTTGGAAATTCCTTCTGGTTTACCTGGCATTATTGTAGCTGGTTTGTTTATATCACCACTTCCGTTCACTTCGTGCGATCCTTTCGTGAATTCATTCAACTGAGTTTTAAAGTTCTTCTGTATGCTTTCATCAAAGCTTTCAGAAGAAACACTTGTATGGGTTGTTGGATTTGAGTAGTTAGACATAACATTTGTGCTAGGCTCGGAAACATTTTCGTCATCAACTTTTGGAACCTTGAGTCTCATTTGAGAAGCTTCCTTCTGAGCTTCTTCTTGAAGTTCCTTAAATAGTTCTTTTGATTTACCAATCATCTCAAAGGCTGTTTCTGTTGTTTCGTCAAGTTTTGGGGGTGGATTTCGTTTAGTGTGGCCGGGTGTCTTACCAAGAAAGTGAAGTTGGGACGAATCAAACTTTTGCGTTGTATTTTCAGTCAATGGTCTTATTTCATTTTTAGTGAAATCTATGAAGGTCAATGGTGCAAATGTCTCATTTCCGGTCCCAAATTGTTTAGAAAACGTATCGACATTTTTGCGTGCACTGCAATCTTGTAGTGACATCCTGATATTATCACAATATCTATCTTCCTCTACGCAAAAAGTGTTCAGTATGTTTGCAAACTCCCACATGTTGGCTTTGATAAATCTGACTCTCTTTTCTTCTTCTGTCTGCAGCTCGTTGCATGATTCCCACCATAAAATTAACCAATTTTGAAGGTTCTCGTTGTACTTGTTGACGAGATTCCAGTTATCTTCTCTAATTTGAAACATCTTTTTCTTCATTTTTTCAATCTTTTCTTCTAATCTTTGAAGTTCTATTTGATCTAAAGTTAACTTTTTACTTTTAAGATTGCAAATTTCATTCCAGATCTCTTCGTACTTTTCACTTTTGGCAACACAATTTGCTTTTAGTAGTAATAGTGCTGACCAACTTTGCTGAATTCTAGTCTCCATGGATTTTTCTCTTGCTTTCCTCTCACTTACAATTTCCTGTAGTGGTATTTGAAGTGAGTCATAAACCCTTCTAGCCTGTAGATTATGAGATTCACTGATTTTAAGGCATTGTTCTTGAAACACATCGATACTAGTTTTCAATGTACTTGCATATTCTTGTTTTGGGAGTTCAAGTTTGCTAATTATTGAATTGAACTTCCTAGAATATTCGCTTTCAAGATGCATAAACTCTTTGTAAAATTGTACCAATGAGTTTAAAGTTTTTGTACCCTTTTCATGCTGTTTGAAAAGAATTTCTTGTGCAGTTGTATCTACAGACCAAAAGGATTCTGCAAATGCGGTATTATTAATTGTTGTTGTGGCTGACATTAATCAAGAACTGGAAATCTTAATCCAAGTAGTTATCCAATCAATAAAAGAATATTTGGATTGTTATATTACGAAGCTGGTACTATTAAGGTATATCTTAGGCCTGATTAGGTGGAAACATGCACTACTCCAAAACAAGTATTACAAGTATTGGTGTTTATCTATTTCCAGAAAAGGTAATTTTCAAAATATACTTTGGAGGTTCAACCTTTGTAGACGATCGACGAACGATTTGGCATCTTTAATTGTTTGAGCACTTGTTGACGGCACATGCATTGACTACGCGTACGGACTGAATTTTACCAGAAATCGGCTTACAATATGAGTGAAGAAGAACTTTCAAAAGAGGAGAAACTTGAAGCAGCAAGGAAAAAGTTTGAAGAGCTTAAGAAAAAAACCAAAAAGGGTAAAAAGAAGGGAAAAAAGTCAACCAAAACCGAAGAAGTGGAAGGCACACCGGGGGAAGGGGAGAATAAAGATAATTCAAACACTCAACCCTTGAACACCGAAAAAGATGATACTAGTATTGACATGAAGCCAGAAGAAGAAATTCCAACACAAGATGTAACAGAAGACAATTTTGAGGAAGAGGAAAATTCAAATAACTTTGAAGCAACAGGATCTGAAAAAGAAACCCCTGAAGAAGCCATTATCAAAACTGATGTAAATAATAAATTGGAAACTCTGGTGATAAACCAAACTGGGGGGGAAAGTTTTGTGGTTGCAAATGAAAGCGATGAACCAAGTCAATCAAAAGAAGAACATTTTCAATTAGAACAGGATCAATGCCAGAATGAAACATCGGGTGGAGAAGAGAACAATAGGTCTCTTGAGTTAGGCCTACCTCAATTGACGGAAACGTCACAAAGTCAAGTGGGTAATATATCCGTGGAAAACGAGAAGATCAGGGAGGAATTGAAGTTGTTAAAAGCTGAAAATTTGGAGCTAAAGTTAACTAAAATTGATAACGACCTTAAACTTGAAGAACTCAAAAATGAAATTGAGACTTATAAAAAACAAGTTGAACGTTTGACGCTACAGTTGAGATCGGTCTCAACACAACACAACAACGATGAAGACAATGTATCTGCATTTAGTGAGCCCGGCTACTTAAATCAGGGAATATCCAGCTTTCAAAATCTGGCTAGTTTCAATCTAAATAATGGATCACAGGATTACATGGACATAGTTGACATCAAAGAACGTTTGCAGCAATGGAAAGGTTGGAATATGGATATGCATGGTTGGAGGTCCATCGGTATGGGACCAATTGTAGAATTTTAGAAAATAATACATTTGCTTCCAAATCTCTTTTTAGCTATGTATTAATTTTTATTCAATATCCATTTTGTAGTTACTAGCATAGTACATTTGAACCTCTCCATGTGAAGTCATTAATGTGTTAGGTTCAATTTTAATATAGTCGTGACGCGGAGATTATTTTAACTTTTTGGCACAGAAGTTGGACATGTCAATTCATCACCAATTCACATTAGCCTCGTACTAAACTTGGTAGATCAGTAGGTAATGTTTTTGGTTCCAAGAATTCAATGGAAATGCTTCAAACATGAAGTGATAAAGGCAATACTGAGTCGTCCAAGTTCTACCGTTACTGCAAAATCTACTAAAGTTATAGGTATTGATCTTGGAACTACCAATTCAGCTGTTGCAATTCTTGATGAAGTTACAAAGAAACCTAAGATATTAGAAAACAGTCAGGGAAGTAGAACTACACCATCTATTGTTGCATTCACATCAAGCGGTGATGTTCTAATCGGCGCACCAGCTAAAAGACAATGGATGATCAATCCTAAAAACACATTCTATGCTACAAAAAGACTCATTGGTAGGAAATTTGATGACCAAGAGGTGCAGAAAGATGTGAAACTGATGCCATACTCTATTGTTCCTGGTGAGAATGGAGATGCGTGGCTACAAACAACTGTTGGTGAGAATTTAAAATATTCACCAGAACAAGTGGCAGGATTGATTTTGAAAGAGATGAAACATGTTGCTGAAAATTCATTGAGTATGAAAGATGGTGAAATAAAACATGCGGTAGTAACTGTTCCTGCTTATTTTAATGATTCTCAAAGACAAGCTACCAAAGTTGCAGGAGAGTTAGTTGGACTGAACGTATTAAGAGTTTTAAATGAACCAACAGCAGCTTCTTTAGCTTATGGGTTAGGTAACAAAAACGATGGAATTGTAGCAGTTTATGACTTGGGAGGTGGTACTTTTGATCTTTCCATTTTGGACATTGAAGATGGTGTTTTCGAAGTTATTAGCACTAATGGTGATACACATTTAGGTGGCGAAGATTTTGACAACCTTTTGGTTCAATGGATTCTGAATAAGTTTGAGAGTAGTACAGGGACAAATTTGTCAGGGGATATTAATGCTATTCAGAGGATCAAAGAGGCTGCTGAAAAAGCGAAGATCGAATTAAGTCATGTTAGTAAAACGACGATTGAAATTCCATTTATTACAAAGACGGATAGCATCAAATATGATCTTACGGAAGAAGAACTTGACGCTATGAGTATGCCACTAATTGAAAGAACAATGATTCCTCTGAAAAAGGCTCTTAGTGATGCAGATTTGACTAAAGACCAGATTGATGAAGTTATCCTAGTTGGTGGTATGACAAGGATGCCTAAAATTAGAAAGGTTGTTGAGGAATTTTTTGGAAAGAAACCAAACACAGATATCAACCCAGATGAAGCTGTTGCATTAGGTGCTGCGATTCAAGGTGCGGTAATGTCAGGAAATGTGAAAGATGTTCTTTTACTTGATGTCACGCCGTTAACTTTAGGTATCGAAACATATGGTGGATTATACTCTCCATTAATACCAAGAAACACGACAATTCCATGTAAATTGCAACAAATGTATTCAACAGCTGTTGATGGACAAAGTTCAATCGAAATCAACGTCTATCAAGGGGAGAGACCAATTGTCGCAGATAATAAATTGATTGGTAAATTTAAGTTGAGTGGTATCCCGCCTAAACCTAAAGGAGTACCAAAAATTGAAGTTACTTTTGATATTGATGCTGATGGAATAATCAAAGTGAGTGCTAAAGATAAGGATACTGGGAAACAGTCATCCATCACAGTATTTGGTAAGACTGGTATGAGCAAAGAAGAGATTGAAGAATTAGTCAAGAAAAGTAAAGAATCAACTAAAGAAGACCAAAATAAATTGAGCTATTTAAAGCATGTCAATAACCTTGAACTTATTTGCTTCGATTCTGAGCAAGCATTGAATGATTGGAAAAAGTATATAACTGCTGAAGACTCGGAAAAGTTGAAGAGGCATATCGAAGTTGTCAAACAAATGATTGATGATTCTAGAACAGGACAACTCTTCAATCTCGAACTCATTCAAGCGGCACAAGAGGAATTGAAAGCCGAGACACTTGCAATCATTACACATGCTGCTGAACTTAGTCGTAAAACAAATAATAAGGTTACTGGCTCTGGTAACCCCTAAAACCCCAACTCATGTGTATTGAAATGAAACACTGTGGTATTTCCTATACTAATCTGTAAATTTTATGAATAATGATGATTTCCTTGATCTTGCGACAAGATTTCTGTCGTTGCTGGCGCGAACTTCCAATATATTCAAACTCTAGACGGATTTTTTTAGCTTTCCCAAGGCGAGCTTGCGATTCATCGTTCAAACCTGCGGTTCTAGCAAGCGTGTGTACCTGATTGTTCATCGATTCGATAATTCACAAACAACAACTACAAGAAACATTTTTTGATAGTATGTACAATCATTCCAACCCATCAGTGACATCTAGTGGTTCTGGAAGAAGGATTTCTAGCAACAATCCATTCCGCTCAGCTCTTCTACAGGAAGAAAGATCCAGGGTTGCGTCTCCAACATCGGACGACCCGCAATATAAAACATGGTTGAACCAAAAAATTGAAGAAGAAAAAGAAGTTGGTCGCAGAGAATCAGATGATTTTTACGATGATAACTATTATGATGATTATTACAACGAAGATGCTAATTCCTTTGAGGAAGGTGATGAATTTGATCACTTAACAAAGCCTCCTACAGAACTAAGGCCTAACTATGGAAGAACAGCAAGTGAAAATTCTTTAAACAGAAGGGAATCCCATAACCCTTTTGCTACAAATCGTCGGAACTCTGGAAATAGTACGCCAACTAGATCTAACATGCATGTCCAATCACGTCAAGCACCACCTCCTCCTTCTTATGAGGAAGTTGTTGGTAAAAGATATGCTAAAGATGAATATCCGAAAGATGAAAAAAATCCATTCCCTTCAGAAGAACATCCTCGTCGTTCTAATACTGTAAACATTGCAGGTCGTCGCCCTGCACCTCCGCCACCTCCCGCAGGTTCAAGCAAACCTCAAAGGTTAGATCCAGAGCAAATGACAAATACCACCACAACCAGAATTCTTTCTGATGGGAGAGTGAGATCAAAAAGTACTGGAGATCCTGATTCAGCTAGACATAGATCTGGATCAAACCATCACAGACATTATCCATCATCGGATGCAAATCGTTCTCATCGTCATCAAAGTCGTGAACATAAAGATAGACCTAGAGAAAGAGAGAGATACAGAGACGATGAACGACCACGTAGATCGGGCACAAGGAAGAAGAAGTTTGTTCAAGAAATTCCTAAGAATATTGACACAATAGACAAACTAGACGTTACTGGATTTTTTGGAGGCAGCAAATTTCACCATGATGGACCATTTGATGCATGTACACCTCAGCGTAATAAAGATACCAAAGCAGCTCCAGTTGCAGCATTTCCTATTGACGGTCCGAATAATTCAATCACTGGTATGGCTCCTGAAAACTCAAAGGATGCTCAATACGATATGGTATTCGGAATAGACCAGGCAGCAGATTCAAGTGCTGCAATTAAACCTAGAAGTGGATCGACTGGAGATCAATTGAATAGAGGCTACACTAATGGTACAATTATAAGAAGAGCTGACTCTGGAGACCTTCAAAGTATAGTAGCAACTAAGCCAGTCTTAGCTCAAGTAGATGCTGGTGCAACCGAGAAACTATATGGTGATACTACATTAGGTTTAGGTAGTAGTACATTTATGGATGGCGCACCCGCATATGGTGCAAAATCAACTGTACCAAAAGAAGATGGACTTTCAAGAAAGAAAACATTCTTAGGAAGAATGAAAACGATTGTTAGAAAGTAAAATCAAAGCACCTCACGTTTTTAATACTTTACTACTCGTCAAATAACAAGGCAAGATAGCGTTTATTGACTTTTTTAGCTTCATTTTATGTACATTCCCTTTATAATTATAGTTTGTGTTTTATTTTCCTCTATCAGGAAACACTTGTCAGTTTCAATAAACTAAAAATCGATCTATAATCTATAGCATAAGTATACATTCTTTTGTCATCTCTGTTGATATTCTATTTTCCCCCATGGTCATCTTTCCTTTCTTCTTCTTCTTCTTCTTCTTCTTCTTCTTCTTCATCCTCCTCCTCCTCTTCATCCTCCTCATCCTCACTACTAGCAACTTCCTCACCTATATCAATCAATCTTCGCTTATACGAAGCTGCTTTTTCGGTAGCCTCGGTCCACAAAAGCAACAATTCATCAAGTCGAGATTGAGTTGCAGCACTCTTCTGTTGCATTACAGATTTGATATTTTCCAAGTCTTTCAATTTGGCACGAATATCGTCTCGTTCTATAGTTAATGATAAAATGATGCTCTTCAGCTCAGTCACTTCTTCGGCTTTTGAATTGTGGTCTGATTTAAGTTTATCGGATTCATCAGATAACTTTTCATTTTTCATCCTTTCCAGCTTCAAATCACTTTGAAGTTTTAAAGCCTCCTCTATTTGTATTACTGAGTCAGCTTCCTTTTCTCTTGACCCTTCCAATTCTATCTTCATGTCAGCATTTTCGCATTTCAACTCATCTATGGAGATTTGCAACAACTCAATTTGTTGTGTTAAATTAGTATTCATCTCATCCTTACTTTCAATGACCTTTTTTAAGTCAGAAACTGAAGACTGTAAGGAAGTTTCCATCTTGTCTCTCTCTGATGTAAGGTTCCTGAGTTGAAGCTCAAGCTGGCGGTTAATTTTAGTCTCTTCATCGAGTTTCTTTTCCAAACTATTTAGGGTGTCATATTTTGCCTTCAGCAAAGCATTTTCGTCTCCCAAGTTTTTGCCTTCGAGAACAAGTCTTTCGATCTTATCATTTAACTCCTTAACAATTGTTTCCAACTTTTGAAATTCATTATCTTTCTCAGTAAGAGCTACTTCTAGGTCAGATTCAAGTTTAGATTTTGTTTTGGTCAATACACTGACATCTTCTTTTAAAACTGCTATCTTTTCCTCAAAATCAGTTTTGCAACTCTTCAATTGTTGAAGCTCTAGGTTCAAGTCTGAAATGGTTGCCGATAATTCCTTGGTAGTGGCATCTTGACCATCCTCGAAAGCAGCCAATTTCTGAGATAGTCTTTCTGATTCTGATTCTTTCTGCTTTAAATTTTGTTCTAACTTTGCAATTACAGTTAGTTTCTGATCAATAGCAGATTTACTATCAGATTTATCTTTGTTAAGTTTTACTGTTAAGTCTTGTTTCTCCTGTTCCAATTCGTCAATTTTTTTTAAAGTTGTCTCTTTCTCTATTTTCAATTTATCTTTTTCTTCAGTCAAAGTTTTGATACAGGAGCTGGCGGTAGATAATTTTGACTGAAGATCTAGAACTTCCTCTCTCAACTTGTGAACTTCAGTTTCTGACAGTTCTGATTGCTCTTGAAGAATTTTAATCGTTGAAATTGATTCATTCTCAGCTTCTTTAGCACGCTTTTCATAAGATTTCAAACTTTTTTCACCCTCTGTCTTTATTTCATCAATCATATTTTTCAAGATAGAGTTATTCTTTTCAAGTTGCTGATTGAGCGACTCACTTTCATCATATTGCTCCTTAAGTTTCGAGATTTCTTCATTCAGAGTTTGGATTTTCCTAGATGTTTCCTCTTGTAAGTGGGTAAACTCCTCAAAAGTTGAAGTAAGCTCATCGTTTAACTTCTCTCTTTCTTTTCTCAATAGGTTTGTTTCCTCTTCCAAAGATTTCTTTTCTTTTTGAAGCTCCATCATAGTTACCTTTAAGTCTCGGATTTCATTGTTCGCATTTTCCTTGAACTGATCGAATTCCTTATCTGTTTGGGATTTTTGAATATTTAGATCTTCAATTATACCTGCAGCAGATCTTAGCTTCGATACCAGGTCAGATGCATTTTTTTCAAGCTCCTCAATTCTCTTATCTTTCTCTGTAACAAATGTGCGTAATTTCAATACCTCGCCTCTTGCATTGTTCAAATCAAAAGTTAATGTTTTAACTAGAGACTCAAATTTAGAAATAGATTCGTCGTTTTTCGTCTTCAAGCTTGTCACTTCTTTTTTGGAATTTTCCAAAAGACTCTTCAAATTGGAGATTTCTTTTTCCAGAATTGCGATTTTCTTTTCTTTGGACGTTTTTTCGGCTGTCAAGTTCATCAATTCACGGCTCATCTTGTTGATTCCATTTTCTGCAGTACTTTTAGCTTTCTCAACAGTTTCGGACTTTTCCTTATACTTCGCACAATCAGATTCGCACTTTTTCAAACTAGAAGAAGTTTTTTTGAGCTCTTCACTTGTTGATTCAATATCTGCTTCCAATGATGCTACCTTTTCCTTCAATTTTTCTGCTTCAGCTATTGTTTGGGAAAGCTTGTGGACTAATTCATCTCTTTGTAACGTGAGTTCATGCATTCCAGACATAAGCTTTTCATGTTTTACTGTTAGCTGGTTAAAATCAGACGCACTTTCTGCAAGCTGTTTCATTTGTTTATCGGATAACTCTTTTGAATCTGCCTTAAATCTCTCATACTCCTGTAAAGTCACATTTAATTGCGTCTGGACAGCCTCAAATGAAGAGTAATCCAACCTTTTTGCTGGAATAATATTGGGATCAACACCAATTGCCTTTGTAATTCTGTAGGCATTTTCTTTTACTAAAGACACAAAAACTTGGTCAAAATAAACCTCTGGTAAGCCTGATTCATCTCTTGATGGTTTGATCCAATCTAGCTCATCAAAATCACATATATAGGCGTTTCTTATAATCTGTTGGATTTTTAGACTTAAGGAATGAATACCAACTCGTTTTAAGAGTAATGAATGTAGCTGTATCCGAGAAAGTGGAGAAGTACTTCTGGTGAACTCGTATACTTCTGACAAAAAAAATGAAAGTAGGCCTTGGGGTAGTGCACTATCATATATAGGATCAACAATGTAGGCAAGAAATTGATCAATAACAGATGGGTCCTTCAAAAATTCATCAACAGCTTCGTATGATTCCCAACAAATGTACGACAATAACATCAAATATGCAATAGGCACCCTGATGTCAGATTGCTTCAAAGAGGTGCATAATGCTTGTGATATAGCAGGAAGTAGGTATATTATATCGTCATCATCTTCGTCCTCAAGATGACCCAAATTGATCGCCAATATCTTCAATTTGATCTCAGGGTAATCTTCCATTAGATATAAAAGTATAATGGATGCAAACCAGATCTTGTAGGGATTGATTTTATAATTCTCTACCTCCACTAATATTTGAAAGATATTAACATTTGCTTCCAAACCATTCAAATCAATAGAAGTTGTTTCTGTTTCTGAATCTGAATCAGCTGATCTAGTATCTGTACTCCCTGTTTCATCCAATGCTTCTATAGCCAAAGAAAGTTTATTAATGACATTGTCCCTTTGGGAACTATCTTCAACAACGACATTTGCACTGGCTTCTTTATCATTGATACCATTCAAAAAGTTGAACGCATAGATTTGGTCATCCAAGAATGCTATTTTAGCATCGTCGTTATCCTTGAAAAACGCATGTAGTGTATAAGCAGCTGCAGCACGAATATCGAAGCAGTGAACTGAATTTAAATGTAAGCACCAATGAAGAAGAGCCACATTAATTGGAACAATATCGTCAATTTTTTGTGCAAGAGCAGGAAGACTAGGATCAATATATGGGACATCGACTTGTGAGAATTTAAACTGAGCTTCACTGTTACCTCGTATAATATCAGAGACGGTCATTAAAGCTCTTACTCTGATATCATTAGGAATATTTAGCGAAAATACAAGTCTCAAACAAGATAACATTGCACCATTATCTACCATAGCATCCTGTAAGGTTTGGATATCTTGTGTATCCTTGACTATAAATAAACGACAGGTATCTAATGTTGTAATAAGATTGTCTAACATTTGAGATCTCCAGCTATATCCACTATCGGGATCAAGGCACTCATTTATCAACGATACAAGCTGTTTCAAACAATTGGTTTCAATGAAGAATTTTTGGTTTGATGAATTGTAGTTGAGTAGATTGGTAATAAGAGAAAGACAATCTTGAACAACGATAGTTCCATCAATTCCACCTTCATTGTGAATTATCTTGTAAAGTTTATCAAATGTATTTTCAAAAACAACAAGTTTTTGAATATTAAAATTGTCTTTGACTAAGCCCATAAGCAAAAGAATAGCCTCATTTCTGATAGGCTCAAACAAATCATCCAATATTGCACATAACTTGGAAATAGATGTGGGAGATTTTAGTATCAACTCTTGAGTTCTTGTTCTTCTTGTTGATACCAATGCTTGTAGTATTTGCAAGGCATATATCTTAATGTGAACATCATCAAATTCCAACGTTTCAATCAAAAGTTCTAGATTTTCAGTTGACTGGGTTAACTCGTCTGCAATCCAAAGTGAAAACTGATCTGGTTTGATGTTCTGAACAAGAATTGAAGGAGAAGGGTATTTTCCATTTTTCACTCGGGATTGTGAATTGATCCAGTCTCTCGTTAAATCACTATCTGATTCACCTCTAATGAATAATATAAGTAAAGTTTCTAGAATGGCTTTAACTATATCAGCGTCGTAACTATCTTGATTTAAGGTAGCAAGAAGCTGTTTAACACCTTTTGCGATAACAATCTCTCTGAATTGTCGGCTGAAACTCTTCATGGCAAGAATGGCACCACGACGATCATTAACTAATGTCGAATGTGCCAACCTATCTACCAATGTTGTGATATTGTCCTCCACTTCTTTTTCACTGGCATTTTGGGGAGCACTAATCAAGTTTTGAAAAAGTTCCATATCACCTACGCTATATCTCAATCGCCTTCCTAATTACAGCACGCTCAGTGTATAGTGCTGTTATTGCCAATGTGTAACCAGAATTTTAACGCGTGAAGTTTTTGATCGACTTCCCCTACAAATTTCCGTCAAATTAATTCGAGTTCCATCACTGGCCTGAGTTATACAACTGAATAAATAATACTAAAATGTATCAAATTTTACTATTGTGTTTCAGTGTGTTGAAATCAATATTTTTTTGAATCTACTTTGCTTCCCAAAGGTGGAAGAACGAACTGACATATGTGCTAACCAGGTTTACAAATTTCAATTAGAGAAGAAAGATGATGTCATCAGCAAATTCTCCCTGCTGTAACTTATCGCTTCAACGTATGAGTCGGCCTCATATATATATTAGGATGAGTCTGAAATGAGAACAATACTTAGAATTTCGATTGAATTTGATAGAAGTTGGCGTGGTCAAACGAGAGAGTCTTTAAATTTGAAAAGTCAATTCAAGGTGGAGAGCCTTTCAATTTGACTCCACTTTCCCCCAATTTTTAACATAATCTAAATCTGGTAAAATTGGTCTCAGTTGTCATACATGTACTTGCAAGGTCACACATCACTCACGTCAACCTATCGTCGCCTGCATTCTCCTTTCTTGGGGACTGGGTTGATGCTTTTCATAAATAATGTGTTAATACCCAATGTAACAGGTGGAGATATCAAACTTCTCCCTAGTCAATTACCACACCACATACTGATTAAATAAACACTCAATTATCATCATGACAAGAAAATCTCAAAAACCAGTTCACATGGAACCCATTCATATTGACCATTTATCGCAACCTCCAGCGGTAAGAAATTCAAAAGAAATGTTTTTTGATAGTCTTGATGATTTTGAAAGATATATAATGGACGAGTCATGGGATAATGAATTTGATAACTTGAATATTCATGTCAAATACTTGCCACCTTTTATCGTTAATCAATGTCATGGAAATGAAGAGAATATCAAGCCACAAATGAACTCTTTAAACAAAAAGTTTAGACGTCACCTACAGCATCATGTTAAGAGACATTTGTTGCCTGATATTAACAAAATGGCTGGAATTGATTACCATTATGACAAGGCTAAAGAAGAAATCATCCCAAATCAATATGGTACATCGTCTATTCATAAATGGCATTTCGAGGACGCATCAAATCATGGTTTTGATTCTTCTGAGTTCAATCTAAGAGATCACTGGAAAGTTGAAGTTGACATTGTCTCTAATTCAAGTAATCCTTGGATTGATGTAACTTATCGGGCAATTAGTGATAGACCTATTGAAAATTCGGACATTGTTTAATGCTTGATGTAATTTGCTACCTTTTTTTGTTTGAATCTCCTTTCCTTTACCCAACCCTCCATTTTCAAGATTTACGATAATGATAAGCACATATTTATATTTTATAACAATACATTACTGCCAATAATAAACTACTACTGAAATGAATATGTCTGGTTTGTCATTGCTTTTGACAGAGAAAACGTCACGTGTCCGCGACTAGTGCTGTGGTTTTAAATTGTTAATAATCCTCCGCTCTTATTATACAATATTGTGATTGATTTACTTCCATTACGCACAGTACAGTTACCAGCAAGAAGAACTCAATCAGCTCTAAAGAACAGCCACCTGAAGATGAGCTCTGCTGTTCCTTACGACCCCGATGATTTTGATAATAACCCCTTTGCTGATGACAATTCTGACATAACTTCCAACTTAATCAATCAACCGATCTCAGCAGAACATGTCGATCAAAACACCGATGACACGGATAATGTGAATAGATATCTTAGAAATACATACAATACAAGTAGTACAATAGATACTAGTAATACTACTGGGAATAGTAACAGTAACACTAGCTCTTCTACTGTCACAACAGATGTTTCTGAGTTCAATGATTATCCTACGGAAATGGACCTCAAAAAGTATCTACCTGAAAGATACCATCAGGGTAAGTTCAGGCTTATAATCAAAATTCAAGAGATTGAAAGTAATGGTGATCAAGTGAAAAATCCTATATTCAAATTCAACGCTAAAATCCATAAATTGGGAGGATTTAAAAAGGAAACGTATAGAAATGTAAGAAGGACATACAAAGAATTGGAATCATTTTACAAATACTTGATGATAAACAACATTGAAGCATTCGTTCCAGCTATCCCAACGATTACAACATTATACACTCCAATGACACCAGAATATATAATGTCAGTAACTACAACGTTCCAGGATTGGTTTAATAGAATTTGTGCCAATCCAATACTGGTAAAAAACAAAGAGTTTGCATTATTATTTGAGCAAAACGATTTCAGTTATGTTCCTTCGAAGACAAAACCATCTAGTAATTCTGTCATAGCTACTGGTTTAAAACGGAAAACATTGAAACAGTTCCAGCCACCGTATGACAGTTGCGAATATTTGGCTCGATATCGTCCACTTATAAAGGAAATTCATTTAAGTTGTCAAAAACTTTTGGAAAAACTAGAAAGAGCTTTGAAATATCAGAGACAATATGCTTATTATAACAATGAGTTTATAACTTTAATGGGAGAGCTCTCAGAGATAGAGCCTTCTGAAGAAATGGCCAAATTATGGACAAAGTTTTACAAGTTCTCATCAATGTTCAATGAAGTTGATCTTATCAAAAATGCAAGTCTTGCATCGGAATTACTGAGATTTTTCAGGCAAATTAGTGATGACACGTATAACATTAAGGAAGCGTTAACTAATCGACACCTTTTGATAAGGGAATTATTAAATGCCGAAGAGGCAACTAAAAGAAAGCATGCAGTCATTACGAAAATCAAAATGAAAACACGAATTGATCCAATACAGGTTGATGAAGCTATCAGATCTTTGGAGCAATCAAACGTTCATGAAAAAGAACTAAGATACCAAGTGAAGAGAACCACTTACGAAATGCTAATTGAAGCTAAAGAGTATTTGGAGTACATGAAATCCAGCATTAAAAAATTGTTTAAGATCATTGCCAAGCAGCAGATATTACAAGAGCGTAAGAAGCTTAACAAGCTAGTAAGTAATAGGCTAATTAATCACCAAGATTCTCTTGGTCGACTTGGAAGGGAAGATTTGCCTGATTTGCCACACGTAGCATCATCTTCGGATCAGGACTCATGGAATTCTAGAACCAAGAAAAACTATGATAATGAATCTTTGAACAATGGAGACCAAACAAAAAAAGTAGATTTATCAGATGAACTTTCGAATGTAGATGCTAAAAGTGCGGCATTTTTACTTGCAGGCTCAAGCTTTTAGTTGGTTATTGTAATATATATAGGTTTTATACTCATTGAGTACAGTTTTTGTTTTGGGGGTTACTGATTGTCAATGAATATATAATATATGTCATCATATGTCACGTGATTTTGTGCTCAAAGACTACACACATTTAATGAGCCAGTCGTTTTCAACTATAGTACCATATATACTTTCGATTTCTCCTACAACACCCAGCGCCATGTTTAACAAAACCCCTGATCTGAACTTAAATTTAAAGGGCATCTCTACACCTTGGGGAAGAAAAAGATCGGATACTGGTACAAAATCAAACTCGGAATCACCTTCCGTAGAAGAAGCAGCTGAACAGCCGCTATCACCAACATCTAAACTTTTATCAAAAAATCCTTTAAAGACCATCAAAAAAAATCTAAAGAAAAGGGATGATGAAATCGATTCAAGGGACTATTTTTCTGCTAGTCCGAATGTTGATGTGGGGAATCAATTTAGTCCTCAGTCTAAATCAACAATGCCCTCAATTAGAGCTCCGAGTCTCAGTTCAATGTTCAAAACAGGAGATAACTTGTCTATTGGTTTAGAAGATATGCCATATGGTATATATGAATTACAACAGTATGGAATAGCTGGTCAGGTGAGATCAATGGCATTTGATCCAGTTCAATCGCTAATGGCTGTTGTTACGAATTATAATATGGTTTACATATTTGGTCAATCTAGAGTCAATGTTTCTATACCACTAAATTCTGTATCTAGTATCAGAGCATTGAAATTTATTAAAGGCACTTATTTAATTGCGGTAGACTCTGCAAATACAATATTTGTGATATCTTTACATCAAAAGAAAGTGATACATTCTTGTGTAACACGAGTTCCAATAACCTCTTATGTTTCTGACTACTCTCTAGAATTTGTCTTTGTTGGTCTGAAGAACGGTTCGGTTAGAGCTTTTAACATTGAGACGGGTATGGATACTATTTTGAACTTGAAGGAGCATGAAAGTGCAATTTTCAGACTAGACACCAATCACGAAGTAGTATCTTTGAGTTTGCACCCAAGGGATATGGGAACGTTGTTGATATCGTACCCCAAGCTTACAGTAGTCCATAACTTGATTACCAACAATGTTATGCAAAGTCTTTTATATGGTCTTCCGAAAACAGCACCTGGCGGTGAAAATGCTGTTTACGAATACGATCCAGAAGGTATCTATTATCCAAGAGTACTTCACAACTTATGGCATCCAAACGGCCTACATTGTCTTGTTGTATATGATGATAACTCTATTGTCTTTTGGGATGCTAAAACTGGTACAAAGATTCTTGCAAGAACACTTTTCGATGTTGATGTTGATAATCCTACCGGTAAAGTTCAGCACGTAAGTAAAAATAGAATGACAAAAATTAAGGAAGTCAAATGGCTCTGTGAATCTGATCCAGAGAAAACATCACTTCTTATATTGGGAGGTGATAATTATTTAATAGATGGCTATCATCAATTGGTACGAATGAATTTCGGTAAAATGATTTCTTACTCTCTATCTTCATATCGTCAAATGGCGAAATATTATGCACAACCAAAAGAGCAACGAATTTTTGCTATTCATTCAGAATCACAAATTGTAGACTTTAAGCCATTAGGTGAAGCATCCCCATATTTTGATGGCTGCCATGGAGCAAAGTTGATTAGTGTAATTATGAGTGATGGTTCATTAAAATTCATGCGTTATCCAGAAGGTGATATGTCAAGACATGCAAAGCTTTTCCCATCCACATTATCTTGGTTAAATCCAAAGATTACTTGTTCCTCATCTGCTTATCTGGATAGGCGTATCTTGAATACGATATCTCCAGTGCGTCAGATTAATGAATTACCGGAATCAATATTGAAAGGTGGAATACCATGTAGACCCAAATATAAAGCTGACATTGGATCATTGGTAATAACGGGTCATGAAAGTGGCTTTATTAGATTATGGGATACTTCTGAAGGTGACTTGGATAGCAGTCATGTTTTTGAAATTGATATATCAGAGCTAATGCAAAGAGATGATGAAAGTGTTACTGTAGATGAAATATCATTTGCTGCAGATACACTAGAAATTGCATGCAGTTTGCGTAGTGGTGAAGTATTACTGTTTTCATACTCTATAAATAAGAATTACAATCCTGAAGTTGCTTTTAATGACATAGCAGCAAAGCTTTCTAGTCTTACGATAGAGAATTCTGGGCGTGCTCTGATAAATATACAGGATAGAATTCCACCTAATGTGAAAAAGGGATTTTTCCCCAGATTGCTGATTAAACCATTAGATAATGGGAAAACCACTGCGATCACTACAACAAATCTTGGTATTGTTGCAATAGCATATGAATCTGGTAGGTTACTTGTCATTGATCGCCGATCTGGTGCAGTTATTCACAACGAAATGCTGAAGGACCCTGGCTTGTCAATTCCTTTAAGGGCAACATGCATAGTGTTTGGCTACGGGTTGCACAGTCAAAGTTTGAATAGTGGTAAAATTATGATGTTTGTGGGGACTGAAATAGGTAGATTGTTAACATATGAGATAAGTGGATTGCAAGGTAATTTTAGGTCAAAATTTGTTGAGAAGATTGATTCTAACGATGATGCTATTGATTCAATTATTGTTATCAATTCTGAGAATGGAAGGCCTGCAATTCCCACCACTGATCATTTGAAAAGGGATATTACAACAGATAAAGTTTATCCATATATTATAACTGGATCAAAATCGGATATCAGGGTTGTCAAGAACAACACAAAGATTGCTCACAAATCATACAAGAAAAATGATGTTGCAAGAATTGGTATTACAGGTGCTGCATCTTCTCGCACGGGGAAAGTTGCCTTCTGTTTGGTAGTTGTATTGGGTATATCAAGGAACATTTTAAGTTTGACACTTCCCTCGCTTACAGAATTGAGTTGTTTGGGGATCCCATATAGAGTAGATGCAAAATACGCATCCGGAAGTTCTGTTTTACCACTGGGTGATGTTTTTTTAAGAATTTCAGAAACAGAAGCAGCGTTGATTAATATACTGAATATGCGTAAACCAGTAATGTCGATTGAAACAAGCAAATCTTCAGATACTCTATTTCTTAAGAATATCATTGTTCCATGGAGACCGGGTGCCAATGTCATGCTAAAAAATACACCGACTGTAACTTATGCACAATTATATCAACTACTAACTGGTCATGAACACACGCAAGAGAAACATCTATTGTCGAAAAGTGAGGATTGCAATTTAGCTTGGGAGGTTTCCTGTTATAATCCAGCCAATTACAGCTATATTTCTAATTCGAAACCTATCTATTACAACCCAAATGCAATTCATCAAAATGCTTTACTTATGGAAACTCCTAAAAGGTCTTCTACGAAATCACGTAAGGGTAAAGGTTGGTTTGAAGATATTGCAAATATGGCCAATGAAACTGTTGAGAATGCACAAAGTAATGTTGATGACTACATTGACAGCCTCAATGACGATTTTGATCGGATGGTTTCGGATGCTAAAAGTAATGCAATCAAAGGTGTTTTTGGCAGTCTTAAGTAATAGAAAATTCTATTCACCAATATTAATATAGATATCTGCAAAGCAAAAAACAGTATGCAATATAATGATAGATAGTGGAAAATACCAATAGTTTATTAGATAGTGGATCTTACGATTAGTTTAGCTTTTATACTCTCACTGAATGTACACGTTAAGTTGTGTTCATATACACCTTGTAAAAGATAGAGCATAGTTGTAAGAAAAATACATCTGCTGATGTATCCTTTAATGCTTCCAACAATAGTAATTTTTCAAAGCGTACTTTTCTTTCTTATTGATTTTACAGTACTACTGTTACCGGATAGACATTATTGAACTGAAAGTAATATTGTATCTCTGTATTTTAGCATGTGATAATAAAGCAAATACTGATCACGTGAGTAAGTGATTTGTGTGATAAATTTAAGCCACCAAAATATGTTGAACTTTTTGGAACGTGCACGCAACGCACATTTGTGAAATATAGGTTAAACCAGACGTAAACTGCTTTCCCAGAACATATTTGAATTACACAGTTTGAAATATAGGTTTATCAACATGTTTGGAATTGGAGCACTACTTTATTCGATACTTTTTTTTATCAATGGAGTTGCTGTACTCAGTGAAGATAGATTTTTAGCACGTATAGGATGGTCAACAAAATCTATAAATAACAGTAATAATAATACAGCTGCTCAATATGGATATGGAGATTATAATATGACAGGTTCAAACACGAATATTGACAATGGTATAAAGGCTAGAATAATAAATTTGATAAATGCAACTAGAACATTGTTACGTATACCATTGATTGTTATCAATGTAGTGGTAATTATATATGAATTGGTGCTTGGTTAGTCTTTGTTTTACCTCCTAAAATTTATCTCCTGTTATGGTATTTAAATATTATATATTTAAAGAAAAAACAACAAAATTAACGATGAGTTTTAAAATCACCTTTCATCAAAATCGTGAAAAGTTCCAAGAAATCTTTTAAAAATTCCAGGATCTTTAGATTCCCAATCAACTAAACCTCCATCATTTAATAGATCCTTTTGCATAAATTTTTCTGATCCCTCTTGCATTTTAATGAATTTAATAATACTATCGTAAATTAAAATATATTGTCTTAATGTTTGAACCATGAAAACTCTTTGAGATCTGAAAACAGATGTTATATCATAAATTAAATCCAATTTTTCAATTTTATTGGTTTTGATATCATTGTATAAGATATCAATACATGTATCGATAACACAAAAACTTCCAGTTCTACCACACCCTGCGGAACAATGAACTAAAACGGGTTGATTGGATAAATTTAATTTTTCAATAATATATCTTTTCAAACTTACTAAGCTTAAAATATCTTCTTCACAAATAACGATTCCAAAATCAGGCCATGTTATCATTTGAATTTGTAAAACTTCTCTTTTAGGTCTATCACCTATTTGAAAAATTAATCTCCTTGAAATACAAGTTGTTTTTTGCTTTGAAGATAATTCTAAATTATCTACTTCTTCAACAAGTTCAACTCTAACTTTTTCATTATTTGTGAAAAAAGTACCTGTAACCCAAAATGGTGCACATTTTTCAACCTTATTTTCCATTTGTGGTGTTAAAGATAAAATCAGTGGGACTTGATTATCATAAACCATTTTCCAAAAATCTCCAATGGTATTATTCAATGGACCTTGAGTGGCAATATATTGTAAATTAGTTGCCGGGTATTTAATATAGGATGCATTAATATAATTAGAAGAGTTATCTGAATCTTCATTCAATTTGACTCTAGCATGTTCATAAATAAGGATATCTTTATATCTATTTTTATTACCGAGTTCAACACCTGATGAAATGATTGGTGATTCGGCAGTAGAAACTGAATTATTGGTATTTTTATTGAGTGCATGTTTTAACCTTTCACGTTCTTCTATTTGTAAATCATTGAATTTTTTGGATAATTCACATGCACCTTTGTCATCTCCTATTACCTCACTTAACCAAGTTGGTAAAGTTTTAATTTCATAAGGTGATAACTCTGTAGATAAATGAATTGAAAGATCTGCTTTATCACTCAAAACTTCATCGTAATTTTTAGTTTTGAAAACTGGAGAACCTTCTTCTGGTAATACAAATCGAGATAATGAAATATGTGATGGTGGCATTGTTTTCGATTCTGAAGGGAATGATGTTGATAAAAGAGGAGTTTGAGCTAATCCTAATTTCTTCGGTTTAGAAATCAAACAATTTCCAGGTGATATTAAAGATTGAGGTGATGATGAAGTTATTGAAGGTGAAAATGTTCCTGAATTTACTGATAAAACACTAGTGTTTGCAACTGATTGAGCATCAATATTATCAGAATTTGGTTCCTTTCCTATTTGTGTGGATTTGAATGTTTCATTACATTTATCAAAACCACCTTCAAGAATATAAAGTTTTGAATTCCATGAATTTGTTTGTATGAATTTTTTCGACAAATGGAAAATCGACGGTGAAATGTTATCTTCTGTTGAATTGTAGTCATCATAGAATAGAACTCTAGGTAAACTACTTTTAGGTCTTTTAAGGTAATCTTCAAAAAGATTTTTATCTGCTTCAGTTAAAGTTTGAATGCATTTTTGTAAAGTAAAAGTTTGACGTTTTAATAATGTTGATGGTAAACATACATTTATAGCACCTGTAATATGAGACTTACAATAATTATGGAAAGGTCTTAAATCAATGATTAATAAATTTGATAAACCATCTAAACCTAGTGAAGCACCCCATTGTAAAATTTGTGCTTCAGCATTTTCTAAGGGTAAAATATTGATTTCCTCGGGTAATTTCAAATGAGTTGATTTTAATTTCAATGAATGTCTAACGGGTATAGAAAGTTCAATTTTGGGATCATTTTTGGAGGTTGATTGGTTCGGTTGTTTTTTAAACAGTGAGAAATTAAAACTCGAAGATATCGGAGAACAACTTGAAGAGCTGAAATTTTTCGATCCAGAACTATTTTCCGACATGAGCGGTGCGGATGGTAGTGGATTTTCAAAGTTTAGATTATCACTTGAATCATTAGAACAAGTTTCTTCTTGAAGTAAATTTAATTGGTTGGTTGATTTTGGATCAGTTTTTTTCGGTAGTTTGAGTGTAAAATTTTCACTTTTTGATGTCCTATGACCTAATAAATTAATTGAACGATTGGAAATACCTCTGCTTGAAGAATTCAAATTTTGAGCAAAGTAATCCACAGATTGTGAGGGTCCTGGAGTAGAAGAATTACTTTGTTGAATAGAGTCTATAGTTTGGGTATATGGTTGTTTTTTGTATATGTTATCATTTTTTGATTCAAAGTAATTTTGTTGTTGATGCTGATGGTCTTTTCGTATAAAGGATTCGAGGTTGTTAGTTACATCAGTATCTTTGACTTCTTCAGATATGACAAGTGAAGTAAGATTTTGTGTATCTGAGAGTGTACGATAAGTAGATGTATATGATGATGTAGAGGTAGATGATGATGAAATTTCTGAACTTGAAGATGCAGTTCTTGGTATTATTGATAAACTATCTACTAAAGTTGAATCTGAGTTAAAAGCTGATGAGCCTGTACCTCTCTTATGTGTTTTTGATTCAGATAATGAGTCATTAAGGGTATTTGAGGGCATTTTCCGACATTGAAGAGGTGTTTCAATTTTTAGAGAAGCATTGGATAAATGAGTAGTATTATTAGTTGGGGTTAAAAAACTTTCAGTATTGATGTTATTACAGGTCTGACTATGTAAGAGAGTTTTGCTTACCTCAATTTTGGGGAAAGAAAAGGTTTCGTTTGCAGAACTCATAAATATAGCAAACAAATTTTCTCTTTTTTCAAAGTATGACGTATGCGATTTTTTTCCCTTGCAAATTAGATCTAGTTTATCCTGAACTTATGACTATAGAATATTGAGATGGTAAAGAATATCAGAGAATGATTGATTAAACTAAAGTTGAGTAATAAACACAGAAGATGAAATTCAATGTTGTTGAGGAAAGAAATGTACAAAGAGTTGAAACGAACTACAGAACAATCGAAACATGAGATCTTCCATGGAGGCAACATTCGTATAACGTAGACCTGTGTCAGTTCCCGGGAGGCTTGTGGAGGAATCCCACGCCGCACCCACAGGGACGCCCGCGAACCCCCGGTGATGCTAAAAATACAGGAAAGATTACAGGGATCGATCAAAATACAGTGTTAAGCCTGATACGCAACGACCGTTGACCGCGGTTGTTGTTTGGGGTTGAGTTTAAAATAGAAGCTGTATGGCTATGTGGGAAGAAGGAGGAAGGAAGAAGGAAGAAGGAAGAAGGAGTGGAGTGGGTACAGCTGTGTGTTTGTTGCATCCTCCTGTGCACTCCTGTGCACTCCTGTGTTTTCCAGTATTCTCCAATGTATTTGATGTGATGTGATGTTTTGTGCTCACTTGTGCTATGCTGTGCTATGCTATTTCTGTCTGTCATTCAGTCCTCTCTCCCTCCCAGGCCTCAGTGAGTTTGCTGTCAGTTTTGGTCGAGCAATTTTTCCTAAACCAAGTCCCCACCCCCGGACCGTTGAGTTCTGTAGTCCTAGCAACGCGGTCTAGACCCTAAGCCTTTAACGGACCGCTTCTCGCGATCTGTCAAGGTGGAATATTAAAGACTATGACGTAATAGGCCTTTCATTTCAATCAAGTTGTCAGCGACTCCGATAACAAAAATCTAATGTGACTGACTGACAATTAAGCTTAGTATTATTATAATCCAGAACTACGGATCTACACAAACTTACCATTCACGCTCTCGTTAGACACTCCTGACAAAGTACTCTTACTCTTTTTTTCATTGTTTATCTCTATTACGCTGTTACGAGATGGTGACAAGGATCCTTGTTCGATTACCTTTTCATAAAGACTGTCTTCATCAATTCGATCCTCTTCATTTTCATCTTCTTCTTCTTCTTCTCCATCTTCTTCTCCATCTTCTTCTTCATCTTCCTCGTCATCTTCTTCTTCATCGCTTGCTTCGTAGATGTAATCAGAATCACTCTCTTCGTGGTCTACACTGTCCGTATCATACTCATTCCCTTCCAATCCTTCATTGAATATCTTGTCATCAACAATATCCAAGCTATCCTTTCTAGCTTCCCAATTCTCATCGAAACTCTTATCCTCATCATCACTACTACCTCTGTACTTACTCAATTCTGTCGATTTGGTGCTTTTCAATGGTGATGATAATGGTGATCTCATGAAAAAACTCAATCGACTACCAATGGTTCTCATTCCATCCTCATTCTCATTAACCTTTAGTTTTAACTTCTCATCTTTACCTATATCTTGCTCTGTATTCTTCTCATCATCAATACTTCGTGTACTACCATTTGTACCTGTACTTGTACGTCTATTCTTTAATTCATTAAATTCATTATTTTTATCATAATCATTACTCTTCTCATCTCCTTGCAAACTTTTATTAGATGCAACCGTTTCCTCTAATCCTTCACTATCACCATCACTATCACTTATTAATGACAAATCAATATCTGGATTTCTCCAATAATTAAACTCGGTATACTTATTCTTAGCATTATTCATTGATAAAATCATATTAGATCTTACTTTGCCATCACTTTCTTCAATTTCATAGTCAATATCAACAGGCGGGAAAAATTGATCAACCAATTCGACAATGGAAACATAACTACATTTAAATCCTGCCATCTCAAGCAATTCCATTTTAACATCCCCGTCGGGATTAATTGTGAAAATTCTTGAAGATGGGATCCCAACACTTCTATAACTTATAGCATCGGTTATTCTGTTACCAAATCCAGCATAAAATGGTGTATTGGTTTCATCAACTTTACTATCCAATTCTGTTTGCTTTAATCTTTCTGTTAAATCTTTAACACTTCTAGTATTAGTGTTCAAATCAGAAAAATCAGATGTAATATTACTTTCAGCGTAAACACTCTCTTCACCTTCACTCATATTAGAAGAATCAATCTTATCATGTTTCATATCTTCAGGTATTTCTTCAAATGCCTCACTTACATCATCAAAATCATGTAACATATACCTATCATGCTCAAGTGGATTGTTCGTTTCAGGATAATATAATGATCTTATATCATTCAAACATGCCATTTTGAAAACTTCAGGTTTTTTAAGTACAACTTCCCTTTTCAATGCAGCTATAGTTCGATCTGGTGATAAAATTACAGGACCTGCTGGTAGTTTATATCCATCTTGTTCAATCCCTCGTAAATAAGATCTTGTAGTATCAGCTAATCCAGCAGATCTTGCAGTTAAATACATTATATTGTATCCATTCATCTCAATATCTGCAAATAATTTGGCAACACCTTCATGTGTCCAATCACGACCTAACATTGTCATCACATGACCAAGAGCATCTGATTTGGTTATTGTACCATCAATATCAGAAATTACAATAGGATCACGCCTTTTCCAAAGATATAATTTGCATGTTAAAACAGATTTACCATCATTTACACTATAAGTAATATCATTTTCACCATAATTTAAAGATAAACATTTCAGTTGTTCTGAAGAAAGTCTTAGCGTTTTGAAGTGTACATCTTTTTCTTTATCTTTCGAATTCTCATTTCCAGATGATGGTAATGATGAAGGTGATGATGTGGATGTTGATGATAATGATTTTTTATCATCATTGTCTAATTCTTCACCTAATGATTGAGGACTTGGTATTTGTAAGGTTTCTTTAGTTTTGGTCTGCTTTGGACTATCAAAATTATCAACATTATCAGCGGAGGGAATGGGAGATGGTGTTGCAGAGTCAGAATTTGTAGTTGAGTCGGCATTCAGAATTCTTATATTACCCTTCATATCTTTGTTAATCATTGAATTGACGTCAACATCAGGTCCAAATTCTTCCTCCAAAAGTTGTTTAACCAAAACATCAGATTCTAAAACATCTTTTTTATCACTTTTATATCCATGCATATCAAGGTAAATATCACCATTAGCTTCAACTTTTGATGGGATATTTAGTTTCAGTGAAATGCTCTTTGCCCTTTCAACAGGTGTCAGTCTACTTCTTCTACTAGGTGATAAATCAGATTCACCTTCACCAATATCTAGATATTCCATTTCAGTACCATCACCGGAGGAAGGCGTCATTCTTGGTGATTGATTAGGAGAACTTTCTGCACTGACAACAGGTGATGTTTGTAAATGTCTTGGAACGTACCCATCTGTTTCGAAAACAAAGAATGCCTCACCTTCATCATTTAATTTCATTGGAATATCAGTTGCTTCACCATTGAAAAAAACACGTACTTTCTTCTGTGATGGTCTCAGTAATTGGAATTTACCAAATCGCACATGAAATGGTGAACAGTGCATTTCACCGTCTTCATTTTCAACAACAATAACATCAATGGCACCAGATAAGGTCGCAGGATTAATGGAGTTCCATGTTTTAGAAACACTTCCAAATGCTCGTCCAACGTACTGCATTCCTGTAGTTTTTTAATAAGTTGATCTTGGTTTAAAACAGGTGTTTTCGTTTACTGGTGGATCAATTAGTATCAGATTGTTCCTAAAATTGGGTTATGCAGAAATTTCAGTTTACATTGTTGAGTTGTGCGCGGACTAACTATATGTTGGATCTACACATGTGCATGTTTAATGCTGTTGGGTTAAAGTTACTTTGTGTAACAATCATGTATTATATCAAGATTACAACTATTTAATTCAAAAGCTTTCTAATGTTAAACAAGATAGTTGGTTTTTAAAGTTGAAAGTATTGTTAGATATCGTGTTATTTCCAAGTTTTGCCAAAGTACAGTAATATGTTGTTCATAATTTTTTTTAATGTGCCTGACACTCTTATCAGTTTTTCTAAACAGTTGCAAATGTTGTAGCTTTTTTGGTTGCTGAGTTCTTTTTTTTATTAAATGTCAATTTTTTCCGAATAGCAGAAAAGATTTTGATGTTAAAAAAAAAATACAAAACTTGAAAGCAACAATTTTATAAATAGTCCAAATTACGACAATTTTCGAATAAAAGCCTAAAAAAATGGAAGTAGTTAATAAAACTACTGTTCTCACTGATATTTTAGGTAATTAAAATCACATTGAAAGGAAATGAAAGTGTTTGAACATACTACGACAAAATCCAATGTCGCAACATACAATAATTTCGGCTCAGCAGTCAAATAGTGCTGTCCTGTCCAATCGTCTTAATACTAGAATGACTCGTTTATCACGTTTTACTTCCGGAATAACAATAAAATCAACCTTACTTTAAATCATAAATTCATTAAGCGATTATTATACAACATTAAACTATAAAATCAATTAATCTAATTCTTGGATGTGATCATCGTCCATATTAATATCATCATCTTCATCGGCATCATCAGTCCAATCTTCGACTGCATCAACATCCATACCATCTACTGGTTCATGATTTGGTATAACATGTAATCCCTTTGCATCAACTGTAACATTAACATCTTCTTTATCTCTAACTTGACCATTAAGTATCATAACAGCTAATGGGTTCAAAACAGCATTTTGAATTAATCTGTTCAAAGGTCTTGCACCCATATCAGAAGAATAACCATTCTTACTAACATATTCTAATGCTTTATCATCTAATTTCAAATGTAATTTCTTACCATTTTCTTCAAAACGTTTCTCAATTTCTTGTAATCTAATCTTAATAATCTTTGCAATTGCACTTCTTGATAATCTATTGAAAACAACAATTGCTGAAATTCTGTTTAATAATTCAGGACGGAAATGACCTCTAACAACAGACATGACTTTCTCCTTAACATCTGGTGTAATCTTTGCAGTTTTTGATTCATTAATATAATGAGCACCTAAATTAGAAGTCATTATAATAATTGCATTTGAACAATTAACTAAAGTACCATTAGCAGCAGTAATTCTACCATCATCTAATATTTGTAATAAAATATTTAAAACTTCAGGAGCTGCCTTTTCAACTTCATCAAATAAGATAACAGAATATGGTTTCCTCAGTAATTGATTAGTTAACATACCACCTTCTTCAAAACCTATATAACCAGCTGTTGTACCAATTAATTTTGAAACTGAATGTTTTTCCATTAACTCTGAACAATCAATTCTAATCATTGATTTTTCATCAGCAAATAAGAAACCAGCCAATTTTTTAGCTAATTCAGTTTTACCAGAACCTGATAAACCAAGGAATAAGAAAGAAGCAGGTTGATTTGGATTTGCCAAACCAGATCTTGATAATCTAATTGCATTTGCAACAGCTTTAACAGCTTCACCTTGACCAACAACAGCACTTGATAATTCTCTTTCCATATTAATCAATTTGGAATTTTCAGCTTGAGTTAATTTTGAAACAGGTATACCAGTTAATCTAGCAGCAGTTTCAGCAACTTGATCAGGAGTGACAACATTTTTAACCATATATTCTTCAGATTCTTCTTCCTTTTCAACTGCAACTTCTAATTCTTCAATTCTCTTTTTAACATCAGGAATTGCAAACATTCTAATATCAGCAACAGTTGCAGTATCATGTCTTCTTTCAGCATCTTGAGCCTTAATTTCTAATTCATCTAATTTCCTCTTTGCAGCAGTTAATTCTTCATGAGCTGATCTTTCCTTTGCAAATTTTTCCCTTAATGGTTGTAATTCTTCTTCCAGTTCTTGCTTTTTCTTATAAGCCAATTGTAATCTCTCCTTAGTTGATTTATCAGCATCTTTATCTCTTTCTAAAGCATTGATTTCAACTAATAATAATTCTAATTGTCTTTCCTTTGAATCCAATTCTTCTGGTTTTGAATCTCTTGCAACTGCAACACCAGCAGCTGTTTCATCAATTAAATCAACAGCAGAATCAGGTAATTTCCTATAAGTTAAATATCTTGAAGCTAATTGAGCAGCAGTAACTAAAGCAGAATCTAAGATTCTAACACCATGATGAATTTCATATCTTGGTTGTAAACCTCTTAAAATTGCAACAGTTTCTCTAACAGTTGGTTCTTTAACATCAATTCTTTGGAATCTTCTTTCAAAAGCGCCATCTTTTTCAATATGTTGTCTATATTCTGAAATAGTTGTTGCACCAATACAATGGAAATGACCTCTAGCTAAAGCAGGTTTTAATAAATTAGCAGCATCAGCTTTACCATCACCCATTAACATATGAATTTCATCAATAAATAAAATAATCATAGTTTTAGATTTTTCAATATCATTTAGAACACCTTTAATTCTTTCTTCAAATTCACCTTGATATTTTGCACCAGCTTTTAAAGCACCTAAATCAAGTGCATATAATTTAACACCTTGTAAAATTGAAGGTACATCATTATCAACGATTCTTTGAGCGACACCTTCAACAATTGAAGTTTTACCAACACCAGGATCACCAATTAAACAAGGATTTGATTTAGCCCTTCTTGATAAAACTCTAATTGTTCTTCTAATTTCTTCTTCTCTACCAATAACAGGATCAATTTTACCTTGTCTAGCTTGTTCAGTCATATCAATTGCATATTTTGATAAAAATTCATATTCTTCTGAAGAATCTGCTTGTCTTGAATCAATTCTTTGATTACCTCTTAAATTGAGGATTTGAGTTTTCAAAGATTCCACATTAATATTTAAATCTTTAAATAAAGTTTTAATTGAAGAATCATCTAAAAGTGCAGATAAAATATGATCTTGACCAATATAAGAATCTTTTTGAACTTTTTTAATTTTTTCGGCATTTGTTATAATATTTGCAGCAGAAGCAGACATTCCAGGTTCCATATTTGAACCAGAAGAAGAAGGTAATTTTAATAAATGTTGATTAATTGATCTTTTAACAGGATCCCAATCATATCTTGCACCTTCAACAATTGATTTTATATAAATTGGTTTTGATTCATCATCAGGAATCATTGCAGCTAAGAAATGAATTGGGAGTAATTGAGGATTTGCATTTTGTTTGCATAATTGTTGAGCATTAGTAACAATTTCTAAAGCTCTATCTGTGAATTGCGTTGAATCCATTATATATCGTTTGTATTGATTGTTTGTTAATTGAAAAAGAAGAAGAAGAGGAGGAAGAGGAAAAGGGAGTGAGAAGTTAATACTAAGGAATGTACTAAGAGACTTTATATAATAAAGTAAGGGTATCAATGGAAGTTACCGGAAGAGATGGGAAGATAATTGTGGTGTGGAGATGAAAGTTTATTGTTAAGACATGGTGAGATAACGGGAATTACTGGAAAGTTCCGGAGGCTCAAGGAGAAACATTGGGATCTCGCTCGTTCGAGAAGATTCCCGAAACATGCCACGTTTTGATGAATTGTGAAATGTGAGATATTTATTCATTTAGTAAAGTGGTCACGTGCGCAACATATCACGTGCAGCCTCTATATCACGTGATATTGATTCTTTGTTTCCATCCCCAATGCAGACCCCTTGTCGACCGGCCCCCCCCGAGACTGCTGAGGAGGCCGACAGCCCGCGGGAGTTGTGACGCGCCTCCCAGCGCAATTTTTATTATTTATGTTGTCAGTCACCTTAAACTGTGTTGATTCAAATTTCCACTGTCCAGTCGTTGATTAATTGCAGAGGCTAACTCGTGTTTCGCTGCAAGGTCGCGGGCCCTTTCCCGAGCTCGGCTTTCCTCCTCTGCACCCATTCCATCATAATATAGCATAATATAACAACATTCACCCATACATCCATTACTCCGACTTCGCAGTTCAAACAAACACTCTCACTGAACTACAAACACTATGTTAGTTAGCATCTACATTACATTCCTTGTACCCTTCATCAATCCCTACACATACACACACCCCTATCCTAAATATTCCCACTATTTACATACTAATCTCAACCAACCTTGTCGCTAGTGCACCCGCCAAAAAGTCAGCCGCTCTAATTCACCATTACAAAACAATCGTTTCCTACTGGCCATCCCGCGAATTCCCCCCCCTCCTCCCCCACAGACTCTTCTCCGAGTCCACCACCGGGATCCCCAATTTTATTCCCACCAAAATGACCCTTTTGCCCCCCTACTTTCCCCCTATACTCCCCTCAAACTTTCCACAAATTCGCGGCTCCGATCCTCCCCCAGCGGTCACCAACTCATTCTTTTCACCTCGCAACAAATGAAAAATCATTTAAAACAAATGCTCTTTTCTCGTCCACTTTCAGAAATCAATTTTTATAACTTTACTTGAATCCATTTAGTATTTTAATAATTGTATTTAATCTTTCCCCTTTTTCTTTCTCTTCTCTTCTTCTTTTCTAGCTTGTTCTCTTATTCCAATCTTTTTTTCCTTCTTTTCCTTCTTTGTATTCCTCATACTCCACAATGTTATCCGCAAGATCAATTGCTAGAGTTTCAAGAACACGTGGTTTAGCTACTGTTTCAGGTTTAACCAGAGATTCTAAGGTTAATCAAAATTTACATGAAAAAAATACTTTTATTAACTATAAACAAAATGTTAAAAATTTAGAAATTGTTAAATCTAGATTAAACAGACCCTTAACTTATGCTGAAAAAATCTTATATTCTCATTTAGATCAACCAGAAACTCAAGAAATTGAAAGAGGTGTTTCTTACTTAAAATTAAGACCAGATAGAGTTGCTTGTCAAGATGCAACTGCTCAAATGGCAATTTTACAATTCATGTCCGCTGGTATGCCAGAAGTTCAAACTCCAGCAACTGTTCATTGTGATCATTTAATTCAAGCTCAAAAATCTGGTCCAGAAGATTTAGCTAGAGCAATTTCTCTTAATAAAGAAGTTTATGATTTCTTAGGTTCTGCTTGTGCAAAATATGATATTGGTTTCTGGAAACCAGGATCTGGTATTATTCATCAAATTGTCCTTGAAAATTATGCTTTCCCAGGTGCTTTACTTATCGGTACCGATTCTCATACTCCTAATGCAGGTGGTTTAGGTCAATTGGCAATTGGTGTTGGTGGTGCAGATGCTGTCGATGTTATTGCAGGTTTCCCATGGGAATTAAAAGCTCCAAAAATTATTGGTGTTAAATTAACTGGTAAGATGTCTGGTTGGACTTCTCCAAAGGATATTATTCTTAAATTAGCTGGTATTACAACTGTTAAAGGTGGTACTGGTGCAATTGTTGAATATTTCGGTGATGGTGTTGATACTTTCTCTTGTACCGGTATGGCAACTATTTGTAATATGGGTGCTGAAATTGGTGCAACAACTTCTGTTTTCCCATTCAATGAATCAATGGTTAAATATTTAGAAGCAACTGAAAGATCTCAAATTGCAGAATTTGCTAAATTATATAAGAATGATTTATTATCTGCTGATGAAGGTGCTCAATATGATCAAGTTATTGAAATTGATTTAAATACTTTAGAACCTCATGTTAATGGTCCTTTCACTCCAGATCTTGCAACTCCTGTTTCTAAAATGAAAGAAATTGCTCCAAAGAATGGTTGGCCATTAGAAGTTAAAGTTGGTTTAATTGGTTCATGTACCAACTCTTCTTATGAAGATATGTCTAGAGCTGCTTCAATTATTGAAGATGCAAAATCTCATGGTATTTCAGCAAAGGCATTATTTACTGTTACTCCAGGTTCTGAACAAGTTAGAGCAACTATTGAAAGAGATGGTTTCTTGAAAACTTTTGAAGAATTTGGTGGTAAAGTTTTAGCTAATGCATGTGGTCCATGTATTGGTCAATGGGATAGACAAGATATTAAAAAGGGTGAAAAGAATACTATTGTCTCATCATTTAACAGAAATTTCACTGCTAGAAATGATGGTAATCCAGAAACTCATGCTTTTGTTGCATCCCCAGAAATGGTTGTTGCATATGCAATTTCTGGTGATCTGAGATTCAATCCATTAACTGATAAATTAAAGGATGCTAATGGAAATGAATTCTTATTAAAACCACCACATGGTGAAGGTTTACCAGTTAAAGGTTATGATCATGGTGAAAATACTTATCAAGCACCACCAGAGGAAAGAGCAAATGTTGAAGTTAAGATTTCTCCAACCTCTGATAGATTACAAAAATTAACACCATTTGCTCCATGGGATGGTAAAGATGCAATTGATATGCCAATTTTAATTAAGGCATTCGGTAAGACAACTACTGATCACATTTCAATGGCAGGTCCATGGTTAAAATATAGAGGTCATTTACAAAATATCTCTAATAACTATATGATTGGTGCTATTAATATTGTTAATAAGAAGGCTAATTGTGTTCAAAATCAATACACTGGTGAATGGGATGGTGTTCCACAAACTGCTCAATGGTATAGAGATCATGGTCATAAATGGGTTGTTATTGGTGATGAAAATATGGGTGAAGGTTCATCAAGAGAACATGCAGCTTTAGAACCAAGATATTTAGGTGGTTTTGCAATTATTACTAAATCATTTGCTAGAATTCATGAAACTAACTTAAAGAAGCAAGGTTTATTAGCATTGAACTTTAAGAATAAGGAAGATTATGATAGAATTAATCCAGATGATAAAGTTTCTATTGTTGGTTTAGATAAATTTGCACCAGGTAAAGATTTAACAATGATTGTTAAACCAAAGGATGGTGAAGCATGGGAATGTCCATTAACTCATACTTTCAATGCAGAACAAATTGAATGGTTTAAGGCAGGTTCTGCATTAAACAAGATGAGAGAATTACAAGCAGCAAAGAAATAATTGATAAATTGATTCTGAAGAAAAAAAAAAGAATCAAAAACATAAATCTTATTATTCCTTTCATTATTTTCTTTATAATAATTATTATATAATTAAAATACTATTAAAATTTATTCAAAGGTAAAAGAAATAATCTAAATGATTAGGATTTGCACTTTCAAAATTATAACCAACTTCAAGTACTTGATCAATTTCACTATTTTCATCAATTATATCATCATCTAAATGATAAGCTGCAAAACCGAAAGCACCATGATCACAAGAACCACAGATTAAATAACGTACAACAACGAATTTATGAATTTTTGAATCTTTTAAATTTAAAATTGATAAAATTTCAGGTTTTTCAGTTTTTGAAGGTGGTTTTGAAACTCCAATATTTTCAAATTCCCAAACATCTTTTGCCTTGTAAAAGTAATTTATTGAATTAAAATTTGGTAATGAATTGAAAACATTATCATCAGTTTTACATTGACTAAATTTAAAAATATTTGATGGATTTGGTTTTGAATTGGTGTTTGAGTTGGTGTTTGAATTTGAATTTGAATTTGATTGAATTTGTCTAAAAATTGAATCTGTATCTTTATAAATTTTGATTATTTTAGTTTTACCATCATAAGGACACACAAATGTTTGCTTTAATGACATTTTAATTGATTTACTGAAGAAGAGTAAGAGTTAATTGTTAAAGTTGGAAGGGTTTCAATTTTTAAAGCCTCAATATAATATCGGATTTGATGAGATGCGGACACCGAAATTAGGTATGGCGCGGTAAAAACTTACAATTATGACGCCATTAACATGTGGGGTAAGATTACATTATGCATGCAAATAGTTTAATTTCTATAAAGGGTATTATTATACAAAGTGTGGAGAGAATGAGCAGGAAGGGGGGAGGGGGATAATTAATGTGATGATCTTCTCATCCATTTCAGTTTATTTGTTAATTTTGACCAAGATTTTGAAGTTTTAGTTATTTCAATTTGTTGAGTTTTAGTTGGTGATAATTTATTAACTAAAGTTGTTTTATTTGAATCTAAACTTTGATTTGAATCTATAGTTAAATCATCTAGTATATTTGAAATTAATTTTTCATTTGATTCATCATCTGCTGAATCTTCTAAAACATTTTCTTCAATTAAAACTTCATTTTCATATTGGAAAACATCAGAATCATCGATATTTTCAGTTAATTTTTCTTTGATTAATAAATCATTTAATTCATTAATGATATTTGAATCATCACTACTAATTGAATTAGAATCTGAAATATAATTTGATTTAGTAAAGCAAGTTTCAGCAGAAGTTGAAGTTGAATGAGTTGCTAAATTTGAATTTTTAATTTGAGTATTGTTATTTTTTATTAGTAAAGGTTTATTAAGAGATAAAAATTCATAATAAGAATCTCTTAAAAAATTCAATAAAGTCTTCTCTATACTATTTAAAATTTTTAAATTTGGTAATTTTGATTTTGATAAATTTTGAGTTAAATCTGCAGGTAAATTAACAATATCAGTTTCAAAAAATTGATCATAAATAGCAGCCCAAATATTAATTGAATTTCGCCTTTTTAAAGTATCATAATTTAATTTCAAAGATTTAATATGAGTTAATAAATCATAATTTTCAAAACAATGTTTTTCTAAAAGAAATTTTAAAAATTGTGGCTTTGAGTAAATATTTTCAGGATCAACATTATCATTTAATATATCTGTAAGTTTAGGAATCGTTGAAAAAGAATTTGATGAAGAAGAATTTGATGATAATGTTGGTACTGTTGAAGATAATGATTGTAATTGTTTTAACCTGATAGCATAATTTTGATGAGACCCTAAATCAAGCGAAGTTGCATCTTCGCACATCGGCAGTGTCATAATATTGTATATTTAAATTTGATATAATAGGGGGGTAAATAGTAGAAGTAAATTATTATTTAATATAAGTGTAAGTTTAAAAAGAATAATTTGTAAAATAGAAAAATGAGTGAGGGAGAAAAGAATCTATTTAAGCCAAAAAGATGCGAAGTGTGGACGATGAGAAAAAAAACGTTTAGTTATGTCCGAGGTGTGGGAAGAGATCAGCGCGGCTGTGGAGAAAACAAATTTGAGGAGCAAATTCACAGTTCATTTCACTTTATTTTTGCAACGTGCGGGACCAGCCTAGCGACCGTCCTGGTTGGCTACTGGTTACCTGCCACCTCACCTCACCTCACCTCACTTCACTTCATCTCACGCCTCTTCTCCTCACCTTATCGTGGCAACGTCTCAGCGCCAGCCCCAACTTAGCCGGCCACACATGTAGCAACCAGCGCTGATCATGTAGGGCAGGCGGGAAGCAGGCAGAGAGGCAGTGAGGACAGGTTGTGGCCTGGACCAGAGCCAGTGCTTATCTGCTGAGATGCCTCCACAGACAAACACTGACTTTGGCCCTCGCCCTGAGCCGCGCCCGCTTTTTCGCTTTTTCGCTTTTTCGCCTTTAATCGCCTTTTCGCTCCTTTCTGCTGCCGAAACAGGCACGCTGCATGTGCAAATTGAGCCCAGTGGAGCCCCTAATTACCGGTTCCGGCCTTACCGGCGATTACGCTTTGTAAACAACACTGTTGCACAGTACACGCCCCGATAAAGTTTCGTCCCCGATAAACTTTTGTTTCAAATCTGATAGCTCTTCTTTCAGACTTGCGGGGAGAGGGCGTCATCGGAAACGAGTTGCCGTCACACACACAGCCCATTCTCTGCTCCGCTGAGATGAGAGACCTAGACCGATCCGATTAGATTAGATCAGATTCTACAGTATTCTTTTCAGATTAATGACGCGTTTTCTGTGACTACACAGTATTAGCTGTAAGTGGGGGTAAAAGTACTATAGTAGTAACGCTATGTTTCATTGTAAATAACCGCGAGAGAAGTTTCTTCCACACTAAAACTTAGCAAGAAGACTAGATCACGGTTTTCTCGCGCGGCGTGAGTCACGCAACTCCAATAATTCTCTTTTCCCCTCCAGCCCTCCCCTCGTTCGGCGACAAATCGTGCCCAGTAAACCCGCCCACGAAACGCGGGACACACGTCCGGTTCCGGTAATTCTGCGCTTCTAACGGTCGCACTAGCCCCAAATCTGCTCAAAATTTGATATTATCGATAAAATCGGCGGCTGCCCCAAAATAAACTTTACGCCGGTTTTCATAAACTTAAGTCAGGTAACCTGCAATTTTCAGCGACTATTTCCCCCCCACAAATTCCGGCAATTTTATTATTTTAAGTTTGCAGCGCACTCTGAGTCTTGTACAAAATTCCGATCCAATCTGATTATACCCTCTCCCACGACTATGACCTAATTATTCAAGTCTGTGTCTAACCCTACAGTATTTTACTTCTCCTCAACTAACATAACTAACCAACTCTACATTTCAAACGTATGTTATATAATATCAAACAATTCCCTATTGTTTATCAAAAAGTACATTTATTGTATTACCGTTTAATTGCTCTTATTCACACTGTGTGTTCACCACATATCAGCCCATAAATGCGGTGATAAGGGCGTTCACCACATTTCTCACACCATTAAAAGCTGTCCTATCAGCCGTGAAGAAAAAAAATGACTCGTTGGTCATACCAGGCTGGGTAAATTTACGAAGTTTAACGCGAGCCGACTTTCAAATTTGCGCGACTTGCGACTTGCTGCAGCCAGTCACGTGAGTGCAGTTTGCACCAGTACACCTTCTCTTTCCCCCACATGACCCAAAAATTTGTGTCAAAAATTTCAAAGAAAACCGTTTGCAAACGTTGACAGAATTCATTGCGACATGACAGCAATTCGAGAAACCTAATTAGATAATACGCGATCGCCGAAGAAATTGTTCGGCATTGGCCCGTTAATCTTCACAAGACACTAGGGAAATATCTATTCACACCCCAATGCATTGGTAACTTTACTACAACCTCTTCTTCTTCAAACTAAAAATCTTCATCTTATCAACAATGTTGTATTGCAACGAAAATCACCAGCTGGTACTCCTGTCAAATGTTGATAATACTTCGTTATCAAAACCTCAACTTTCAACAATACCCGTATTATCACCAACAATTTCAATGTCATCACTCACAACTGTTTCAACATCTGATTCTACTTCAACTTTTGCCTTAAGGCATGTTGTACAATCTAAAAAAAAATCACTTTATACCCCAAGAAGATATGATGACATATTTGACCGAATAGATTTATCCGATTTTCAAGACACTTTATCTACAAATAATTCAATATCAACATGTTCTATACCATCTTTAGAATATGACAAAACACAAAAGTCTTGTCTCAAAATTCATTACAAAATTGAGAATAATGATCATCCACTATTTCAGGAGGAGAAATTGATTCACCATTTTCCTAAACAAATAAACATCAAAAGTAATATCTCAACAAAACAATCTTCATTCTCCCTGATAAATTTTTTCAATTCAGTAATCAAAAAGGAAAAATTGGATATAAAACAATTACTTGTTAAAATTAACAATAATGAATTCGAACTAAAAGAATCAAAACAGTTGGAAACTTTTAATACTATTTTAAAACCTATTGAAATCTTTGACGATTCAACATTTTCAGCAACTCTTTTCAATAAACCTAGAGAATCAAGGCTAAATTCTTCATTCTTAAAAATCTTTGCTATACATAAATCAATACAATCCAAATCATCAAATGTTGATATAAACACTGAATTTTATTATAATACATTTATAAATTCAAACTTTCATTCAATTGATGAATTTTTCTACAAATTCAATATTACAAACCATGAAATTAAATCTTTCCTTAAATTCAACTTTTTATCGAGGAATAAATTAAATTCAATGGTTATACTACCGGCTCGCAAAGATATGTTTAAACATAATCATCAAATTAACAAGTTGAATTATTATAAAAACAATTCAAATTGTTTCACCATTAAAAATGGTTCAATAATCAGAAATAATGGTAAACAAATGCCTTGGTATAATTTCCAAAATTTAAATTATAAAAAATCTTACCCACCAATTGGTTTCTTACCAAATAATACCCAATATACAGTTAAAAACTGGGAAAATAAACGCTGGTCATCTGTATAGATCTATTTATTTATTAATAATGTACATATATTAATTTAATCCATCATGCTTTACTAATTCTGCTTCAATCTTCGCCTTTTCAGGTTCTAAATAAATCCATTTTTTAGGTTTGAAAATTTCATCAAATTCAATCAAAATTGGCATTCCATTGGGTATATTCAAATTTTCAACTTCTTCATGTGTTAAATTATATAAAATAGTTAATAATCCACGTACAACTGATCCATGTGTAACACACAAAACATTCTCATCCTTTTTAAGCGTTTCTAAAATTGTACCTTCCCAAAATGGTGTTAACCTTTTAATAACCATTTCTAAACTTTCACATTTTGGAACAAGTTTAGGTTGCTCACGTAATTCAGGATCAAATTTCGCAATTCGTATTGTATCCTTATAAAATTCACTTTCAATATCACATTCAGGTGGACAACCTGAATACCCTCTGCTATAATAAACAAACTTCTCCTTACCAACTTCATTTAAAATTTTATTCTTTTTAATACCTTGAAATGATCCATAATGTCTTTCATTCAATCTCCATGTTTTGATTTCATCCATATCCATCCGACCAATCTTTTCTAATATAATATTGGATGTACATACTGCACGTTGAAGTCTTGATGTAACAAGTAAATGAATCGGTATATCTTTTGTTAATTCATTAGTCTTTAATTAGAAGAGCAGTATTATTAGCTTGTTCACGACCAGTATCTGTCAATGGAGCATCAATCCAACCACAGAATTTCGACTCATTGTTGAAACTTGATTGTCCATGTCTTAGTAACAGCAATTTAGGCATTGCTAACTCTCTCAATTGACAATATCTCAAATTTGTATGTTTTATCCTAATAGCTCAAGTCATCACCAAATAGATTTGGCTCTGCACTGCCCGGATTGTTTGTTACTCACAGAGAGTGAGATCAGCTCAGCACGTTCCCGCGCTCAGTTTCCCTGTCTCTGTGGCGCTCGCCTCTGCCTGTAGTGACAGATTGTAGATAACAACTAGTGAGTGTTGTGGGCTCTACCCCTCCTCCTTTTCTTTCCTTTTATAATCTACAACACTAACAACGACATCAACACATATGAATATCACTCATATTAGACCTACCACTGTGAAAAACCTTGCATCTATTGCAAAAAGAAACGCAACTACTATTTCATCTCCGAATGATACTAAATTGACTAATCTGCTCGCTAGATTAGATAAATTCGATAATGATACCAAAATATTCGATAAATTAGATGCATTATATTTATTAAGTCAAAGGAAAGGTTTTTTCAATTTAAATTCTAATAATTTAGAATTTTTATCAAATAGTAATAAAATAAATAACAATATGAATAACCTTTACAATTTCAACAATTTAAATAAACTCGTTTCAAATCAATATGCTGGATCTTTGATGTTACCAAATGCAACTTCACCATCATCAATAAATGGTGTTAAATCTGCAAATATTATCCCATTACCAAGAACTGCATTCAATTCAAACTCAACAACAAATTTCTTCAAACCATCAATGTCTTCAATCGCAAATTCTATTCCCGGACTTAACGCTTTTTCCGTTCCCGCAACAATTTCATCGGGATCAAATGCACCAGTAGATAAATACTTAAACTTATTACAAGGACTTGCTAAAAACGATGTTGAACTGAAAAATAATATTGAACAAGTACTTGAAGCTTTTAATAAAGAGGATGATTTTTTCTTTAATTACGTTTTGGAATTTTGGATTAGTGGTAAATCTTTTAATAAAATAAAGGCAAAAAAATTACAGGATAAATTAGGTCAAGGTCAATTACCTTCGAATTTAACTATGTGAGCATCTTTTCTAATCAATGATTAACTTGTTTAAAAGTTATACTTTGCAAGTTTAAATTCTAGCACATGCGAAGCATATTATTTTAGACACCACCACTCGCATATGTACTTATATATATATCCATTTGTTTTTTTTTCCTTTTCCATTACGTTATTGCTGTTATCATTCTAGGTAATTCAACAGGTTGTTGTTCCCATTTTTTCTCAAATTTACTATACATGATATATAACACATTCTTTCTCATCTAAAATTTTATAGATTGAACAAAATAGCTGTGTTTTATATTAGTAAATATCTATGTACAGGTTGATCTACTTATTTTCATTTGGTAAAATTAAATCGTCACTCGGATTTATTTCAGGATCTTCAACTTCTTCACTAGCATCAGCCTGTTCAATTTTACTCAAATCTTGATCCCACACTTTCTTCACTCCAATATCATCAAGATGTTTCCACCATTCAATATCAGCTGGATCAATATCAGGTTCAACCCATAGAAATCCTTCCCCTGAAGAATACCAATATTGTCTAAGCATAACTTCTTGTTCAGGTTCATTTACATCAAATCCCATTTTTTGAATTCTAGAAACAACATCTCTAGTTGCAAATCCATCCATTCCATTAATATCAGCATCCGCTTCAATAATTTTAGAGCACATCTTCATTTGATCAACTTTTAAATACCAATCATGTGGCATCGTTCCCTTTTTAAAAATTAAATTACCATTCTCTAAACCTTTAGAGCTAAATGATAATCCTGCAAGAAATCCACAATTCACCAAATATGTGACAATACATGCATAAATACCATAAATTCCAAAAGATGTACCACCTGCACCAGCAGCTATAATCTCTGGATAGAAAACACCAACAAATCCATGAATACCTGCAATCAAACCAACTATGGAACCACCAAAATATTTTAAAATCGAAACAAGTCCTTTCTTTCGGTATGCAAAATATCTTTCATTTCCATTCGTTAGATTAACATAGTCTAATGCTTGTTGGAATTGTCCATCCCAGATTAGTTTTCTAAAAGGAATAAATGCTAATTCAGAAGGTATATAAAATTGTGAATCTCTTTTGTAGTAAGAATTTATTATCGTTTCAAGCGTTGGGAAAACTGGTTGCGTTAGAAATATCTCCTTGAGTAAGGATTCATCAAAATTTGTCTTTTCGTTCATAAGAACATCTTTCAAAACTTCATTGGATTCGATTATATATTTGTTCTTTTGTGGTGATAGCTTATTAAAATCATAAATTGAACGTTGAAAAGTTTCGATGCTTTCGTATAAATCTATAACTGCCTCTTTATCTAACTTCTCCTTGGTTTCAATTTCTTTCTTAATAAATGTTTTCAAACTTTCAAGCCTATCTTGGAATAAATCATCCGACGTAAACGTCCCGTTTGTTTGATACCTCAAGCTGACTATATGCACTCGACTTTTAAATATCGAGATTGGTCTAACAATTTGTGGTATCCTCCCAAAAAGCATCTGTTATAAAAATAGGCTTTAATTTGAAGCACCAATAATCTCTCGAGCTTTTACCAGCAGTTATAACTGAACCAACTGTTAAGCTAAAAGCTATTACTTTTCTTAAACAGATCTGTGTAAATTTGTGTATATACGGGTTTGCGCGTTAGAATTTAGAGCTATGCATCTGATATACTAGCTAGCCAGGAGATCCTCATTCTCGCGGACTGGTGGTATATAAATTTTATTAATGATTTCGTGAAAAAAAATAATGGAGTTATTTCAAAATTTTTTTTATCACAGGCTTACTTTGTGAAAAGATTATCAACATAAGTTGACATTAGACAGACTCCAATTATACAATGGTTGCCCCAACTGCTGCTAAAGTTACTCTCACAGAGCCTGTAAACCTGAAAGAGGTTCCTGCTGATGATGCAGAAATGCTAATTGATACCAATATAGATGAAATACCAGTAGATGAAACAGCAAATAGTGAACAAAAAGTTGCCGGAAGGAAACCAGCTCCAGGTTTAGTGATTGATGAAACGGGGAAACCAAAGTTTCAATCTCAATCTGATTCTGAAAAGAAAGTAAAACTTGAATCACGTAAAATTCCAATTCCACCTCATAGAATGTCACCACTCAAAGCTGCATGGCCTAAAATATACCCCCCTTTAGTTGAACATTTGAAACTTCAAGTTAGAATGAATTTAAAAAGTAGAGCAGTTGAAATGAGATCTTGTAAGAAAACAACTGACCCTGGTGCATTACAGAAAGGTGCTGATTTTGTCAAAGCCTTTTCATTAGGTTTCGATATTGATGATGCGATTGCTTTATTAAGACTTGATGATTTATATATCGAGTCCTTTGAAATTAAAGATGTCAAAACTTTACAAGGTGATCATTTATCTCGTGCTATTGGTAGAATTGCCGGTAAAGATGGTAGGACTAGATTTGCTATTGAAAATGCAACCAGAACTAGAATTGTACTTGCTGATTCAAAGATTCATATCCTTGGTGGATTTACACATATAAGAATGGCTAGAGAAGCTGTGATGAGTTTAATTCTTGGTTCACCACCGGGTAAAGTATATGGTAACCTAAGAACCATTGCTTCAAGATTAAAGGAAAGATATTAGTCCGCTTACGTTTCTGTATAATTATGCATTTTTATAAATTCTAGCTTATGGTTTACAAAACCTCTTCAGCAACTTTTCTCAAAAGCCCAAATTGATAAGCATCAGCAACATTAGCAAAAACTTTGAATTGCTTATGTAAATCCTTGACATCTATTGTATTCACCCATTTACCGGAACAGGCACAATAATTTGATAGTTCATCACTTTTCATCTCACCACATTTGTTACATTTGTAGTCTTGTGTGAAATATTGGACTAGTAATTTGTTGAACTCAAATATTAATCTCTCCTCAATAACTAACTTGCTGTATTCTCTACCACAATTTGTACAATTCCATAAAACAGAATCCTCCATTTTACATAGGTCCAAATCCCTGATTTGGAAACAAACATCACAAATAAATTCTGGTACACAAAGAGAAGTAGATGGATTTCGGAATATACCTTCATTGCTAAATTCTAAGATACCGAAAAGCTTCAATAAATCTCGGCGTAATATTCTGATTTCCATATTTCTCTTCTTCGACAGTGATAAAATTTGACACAAATACTTCACAAGCTCTAATGTAGGATTAGTCAAGTGTAAATGTGAACCAGGGAGAACAGGAAATTCATATTCTTTTGCCATCTCTGTGTTTCTGATCATATCAGTTTGTTTCTTAATCAGTGTATTGATTCTTTTTAGCAAAGGTTTACGGAAATGAGAGCACAATCCTTCTCTTTCAATCTTTTCAAAATCTACTTCTTCCTCAAATTGTTTCTGTTGAGCCAGAATTTGATTGATTTGCGTCTGCCTTTTCTGTGATCCAGTTTCGGATTCAACTTCTTTGTATCTCCTCTCCCTGTCTTTAATCAATGAATCAAGAATCACAAGGACCCAATCTTCAAACTCCTCATGAAGAATGATCGGCAAATAGTTTTTGATTTGCCACTTAGAAATAAATTCTAGTTTATTTTTTTCCTTAGCTGGATCATTATTCTCAATCTCTTCAATTTGATTTTCAATAGTTGTAGAATCTCTAATATCCGATGTAAAACTGCCAGCAAAATTATATTTATCCATCCAAACAAGTAGATCCCAGTATCTAACAATACTTAATTCAAGTAGGTTAAATAATGGCTTAGATCTTATACTGGAAACAATATAATTCCCATATGCGTAAGAGTTCTCAACAACGGTTTTGTTGGTTTTAACAATCAGTTTATTTCTATCAGCAAAAACAACAGACGAACCCATTCTCTTGAATTCATTTAGTAATTGGACCATCGATTTCTTTGTGAGATTGTGAATATGGTAATGCAGAGACGCATCATACAAGTAAGAAGATGAACTAGAACACCATTTCAAAAATGAGCTAATCATTGCATCTGCTTCACTTACATCTTTGATTGCATCATCCCACCAGGATTGAATTAATCCTCTAAGAACGGATAAGGCAGGTCCTGAAAAACTGTTATCTGCAAATGTAGAGTTATGATTGTCACCATTCTCGGATATAAAAACACCTTCAGCTTCATTAATCAGTGATGATGAAAGAATGGTGTTTACTGTCAAATTTTTCACTTCAATTTCCAAACAAACAGTTTCGTAAATCTCCGGTCTATTGAAAACAGGAAATTTGAGGGATTCATCAATCGATGATAGAAAATCATCTTTTTCAAAGCCACCATAATCAGGATTTGCATTCGGAGACCACCAAAGAATAATGTTGTTTTCCATCAACCTTCTGGAGTAATTGATATCAATGAGATAGCCTATGTTATCAACATTCAAGTTACATAAAGGAACATTTGTGTATTTTGATAGTTGCATCAACCTTTTTAACCAAGTAGATAGGGATAAATAGTGATTCATAATTCGTTTAATAACCACTGTATGCCAGGTAAGAGCTTGAATTTGAATTTCCGAAACAGCCATTGTGATTGTTGGATTTTCTGATGAAATTTTGAACATTTGTTTCAATTTACTGGCGATATGAGATTGAAGGACTAAAATCATTTTGGAAGCAGCATTGGCAGTTATATTTGTGAGTTTAGCATTCAGTTTTTTGTACAATTTGGAAACATCAGTAAAGTATACAATATCAAAATCAATGTCTTTTTTGTAGTCTATTATACCATATAATTTATCAAAAACTTCTTTTTTTTCTTCAAAGATATCTTTGTAAACATTTTCAAAGTTGTTTGGTAATTGTTGGGCACTACTGGATGGTTTGAGAATATAAACAAAAGATGTGTTTTCAAGTGTGTTGAAGATTGTGAATATTTCGTAAGAGTTAGAAACAATATGAAGAACATAAAGTACACCGATTGAAAATCTGTTCAAATAAACATCTGGGGGCACCATTCTAAGATCTGCTTTATCAAAACCTTTTTCGAATGCTTTAACTAAATTGTTTGCTTTGGTATCGTCAAACTTGACACATGTCCCTAGTTCCATGATAGCTCTTTCAGAGACATCAATGTGGGATTCATATATTCCTTCGACGTCCGTACTATTCAAAATACTATCAGGTTTAAGGGTTTCTTCCTCATATACATTGTATGGCATTTCAATCTTGTATAACTGTTTGTCATTTCCACGTGTAGTCGGAAGAACACCGTTGGATTTTGTAACTTCACAATAATCAATTGCATCTCTTGGAAATTCTCTGTTATTTTTGAACTTCAAATATATTTTTTTTGAAACATGAATGTGCACGGTTTGTAACTTGTTACTTATCAGCACAAATGCTTTCAACTTGCCAGGATACAGTGGATCATATTTGTATTCTACCACTTGCCAAATAGATTTCAAATAAGTTTCTGCTTGGTTACGAATCAAATTATTCATAGCAAAAGATGAACTTGACGTTAGGTTAGCTCTACCAAAGATCTTTTCTCTTCTTTCTCTTTCCTTTGCTTTAACTTTCCACTTGATTTTCTGATATACCAAATATGCAGGATAGTTCAAAAGAGGATCAGGCATCACACCATTCAATATCGCTTGCTCCTCTTCCTCCAAAACGGTATCATCTTTGTTTTTCCTCTTTTTCGACGTCACTCTAGCCTGTTTTTTACCTTCATTTGTAGTTAAAGATCCAAAGTCTTCAATATCTGCTTCAGGTAAAATTGGTTTCGAACCCTTTGGAGCAGATTTGAAATATTTGTTTAACGATGACTGTTTCATTTTATCATCACCAATATCAATCTTTTTCTGTAACCAATCAGGATGAGCAACTCTTGGACATGGATTACGTACCCCCTGCAATGCTGCTGGTATGGTAATAATTTTCTGAACAACAGAGGCTAGACGTTCTCTGTAATAACCCCAGTCAATGATAGTTCGTGGGTCAAAGTCTGTGAGAGACGGATCACGTAGCCATCTACGAAGAAACTTACTTTTCACCTCTAATTCAGAAGAAAAGATAGTAGTTGGAATAGCCCTTTCTGTAACAGGACTACCTATAGGTTTTTGTGCAATGACATATTTACAGGCCAAACCTGCATCTTTGACCATTTCTTCACCCAAAAATTCACCCAAACGTTTTGCTGTTGTAATAGATGTGGATTTCTGATTACCATACTCTGAAAGCTTTTTTGACATACTTCTGTTTTCACAAATCAATTCAATCAAATCCTCATCTTCCAACATTTTACCTTTAGTATCCAGAACATCCAACCAACGATTAGCCACATTTGCAACGGTTTTATAGCAACTTTCAAGAGAGTCACCCTCCAAAAATAATTTGAATATATCAGATTGGAAGTTTTTAATTAATTGCAACTCACCCCTTCTTTTCAATTCAAATCCTTTCAACTCTGCCAAAGAACCATCAAAATTGAAAACGGCATATCTTTTTTTCAAACCCTTACCTTCCTCCTTTGATGTTGGTAAAACCATAGCCTTGTAGGGACCATCAACTTCAAAAAAAATAGAATTGTCAGATTTTATCTCATACTGATATTTCTCAGCATCAATTAATGTCTGGTACTGATGATTAGTGAATTTTTCATGAACCAAATAATTCAACATAGAACATGGATATGAACCTGAATATGTCTTTCCATTTTTCAATTTGAAATTGTATTCTTCCGGAAAACTTGAAGGAAGTATACACCAAATACCATCCGTATCAATTTCAAGAGGTCTTCCAAATCTTTGAACAAGCTGTCTAGCCATTTGAATAATGGTCGCCCCCGTCAAACAAGTGATACCTGCCATTTCCATCGAGTACCATCTTGAACCTTTTCTCATAACGTAACCATAGAAAGAATTCAAAATGACCTTGTGAGCCAATTGAAGGGAGTCATAAAGGACTACCATTTTCTTTGCTTCATCAATAGCATGTTTATCTGATGGATCAATATCCTTTATTTTGTTTTTCCACACTTTTGTTAATCCCTTGAAATCGTATCTTCTATCACGGAAATTTCGGACAGTATTTACGTAGAACGGGTTTTCTCTTTGACATACAATAGCTTCTCTTTCAACAGTTTCGGTCTTCTTCACTCTATGATAAACTTTCCTTGAATATTCAGCAACTTTGCTTTTCACATGAGCAACCTGTTCTGCGTATGATAGTTCATCAAACTTTCGTTTCGGCCCGTTAGGATATCTAGGAGGGAATACTTCACTATATGCAGCATTTTTTATCATGTTATATTCATTCATTTCAGCTGGATAAAACTCTCCTCTCCAAGCCCATGTTAACCTTCTATCACATTGCTTATCTGGCCTGTTAAAATCACACGCAGCACAATCTTCTTCACTTTTCATTGAGTCAGGTTGTAAACGGTTGGTTGTCATAATATTAGGGTACATAGAAGCAACATCAACATGATATATCAAAGGAGTTTCATGTCTTTTAGTATTTTCTTTTAATTTCAAAAGTTTTTCTTTGATATCATTATGCACTTCCTCAAAATTAGTTATATCTTCCAGTTTTTTACCACCTTCAACAACTATTGCAAAAGTTAGAGAATTTTTCAAATCTGCAACAACCTCATCAACAGCAGTAGGATCAATTGTGAAATGATCTTTGATATCCGCTCTGAACACACCAGCTTCTAGAGACTCAACATGTCCACCAACATATGTTTCAGATTCTAACAGATGTCCATCATAAAATCTTTCAAGAGGATCTGTGTGCTTGTTTGGGAGCAAAATATTATTTTCATATGCTTGGACCATCAATAACATTTCACACAAAGTACCTGTACCTTTTCGTAACACTTCATCAGGGTTTAAAGGAATGATGGTACATAAGGAAAAGATGAACGGATGCACATATTTATAGTACAGATAATAAGTTGCAACAGCATCAGAAACAGAATATTCAGAGAGTAATTGAGGATGTTCATACGCATATGGAGTCATTAATTCGGGGTCTAATTCAGTAGGATTGTAACCAAGTTTTGCAGTAGTGACCGCTTTCAAACCTTGCGACCCTTGAGGTAAATATGAATCTCTTTTAACCCATCTAAAGCAATCCATATGGGTACAATAACTAGATTTGTATTCACCTTCAGCATCCTTCGCAAATCCAATTTCTTTAAACATGTCTATATTATGATAGATTGCTCTTGCCTCAACAAATGGCCAATCAAAAAAATCACCATTAAAAGTAGCAATCACTGTTGGTCTAGCATCACGAATGTGTTCAAAGAAACGTTCAATGAGTGCCTTTTCGTTTGGTTCGTTGAAGATCATAAACTCACCTGGGTATTCTGGTTTAGGAGTGTACTCAAAATCTTCAATGTCTTCTGAAATGATTGACCTGTTCGTGATTAGAAAACCCTCCCCATCAATCATATAGGAAATCATCATTATTTGATCTATAGCTGAATCAGGGAATTTCAATGGAGCTTTGGTTGTTTCAATATCGAAAGCAAGAACGACTGGATCAGCAAATGCGATTTTCTCTTTATCTTCAGTTATAATAGTCCCTGAGGGTGATACCTCTACTGTGTACCATTTACCTATACGTATACCTTCATCAATTGAAACTCTGACATGAAAAGGAACATCATATTCTCTAATATCCAGTATCAGTTCCGATGCATCTGTGTATTTAAACTCCGTGTCTTCTTCTACATCAACATCCATCAATATATCGTCATTTTCCACCGAATCTTTTGTAATGCTTGAGTAATTTAGGTTCATTGATTTGTAAATATCATTGGAATCTTTCTTTTCCTTATTTTTACTGACGTATGGTTGTAATATACGTCTAGCGTTAAGCAAATCACTTATGTTGTTAAATGTTAGCTTAACCAAGCTTCTCTTTTTACCAGTTAAATGATTCGTAAGATCTAAATCATCCTTTTCAATCGTTGAAGTTGCCTTTACTATATTTTCTAAAGTTCTTCTAAGCCATTCTTCAAGTTCAGTCTCCTTCCCTGGTGGGCAGATTAGCAAAAAGTATGGATCATACTGGTATGAGACTTTGAAAGAACCACCTTCTTCATCGAGGAAATAGTAATCTACACCGGACAGCTGTACATGCAAATCATCATCTTGAATCAAAGTAGGATGCATATTTGATAGCCATCCTTTTCTCGGAGGTCCTGATTCAAACTTTTCAAAACCAAAAACAGCATCAATTCGATCAATTTCTCTTACTTGAATCATCTTCTCATTATCCTGTTCGGTCTTGTTTCCAAAACTCTTCTTTCCTGAAAAATCATTATAGTTTTTGTCAGATGAGTTCACTTTCGGACCGAATGACTGATTATTTTTGACATAACGTGTTGAATTTGAATTTCTAAATCCCCCATGGCTTGTCATTTTTTATTACCTCCAATCAATCGAAAGTTTTTTAATTCAAAACACGTTAATCAATTTTGACTTTCGATGTAATGTTGAATCGAAGGAACGCGTAAGTCTTTCATCAAAATTATTTTCTAGAGCTAGCGACCTCAATAATTTGCACCGCACGCTATTTCGCGATGAAGCTCTAGCTTGCAATAATCATGCATAAAACCTGTACTGAGCTTGTTGATCATAAATACTCAACATCATTGAATTATTGTCTTGGAGTATCCTAATCATGTACAATCCATATCAATCACAAGTAAATAACCAACAGGGTAACATATACAATCAAGATTCCAATGTTGGAGTTGACCCACACTCAAGCAACATCAATCAACACCAGCAACAGCAACAGCAACAGCAACAGCAACAGCAACATCAACAACAACAACAGTATCAACAACATCAATCAAACCAGTTTAATTTACATAATCAACAATCACAACAACCACTGAATGTACCCAATGTTCCATTGAATAATTTTTTCAATGACCCAACTGCTCAAATGGGGTTACAATTTTCACAAACTGCATTCAATGCATCACAACAGTATATGCAACAGAACATAGGCCAAATTGTTTCAAACCAAGACATAAAATATTATTTCAAGGTTTCGAATTCCTACGTCTTGAAGAAACTTTTGCTAATTTTATTCCCATTCAGAAACAAGAGTTGGGTACGTCAACTGAAAAATGATACACCTAGCAATGGAAGTACAGATGTTTATTTGACACCTCTTGAAGATGTGAATGCTCCAGATTTATACATTCCTACAATGGCATTTTTATCATATATTATTGCATGGGCATTAGACGAAGGTATGAAAGGTGACTTCCATCCAGAATTACTTGGATATGCAACCACAAGAACTTTGGCATTTTACATTATGGATGTTATAATGTTGAAAGTTTCTTTCTATGTGCTAGGTATTGAATCTCGTAATAGCAAAATGTGGGATTTAGTAAGTTACACGGGGTACAAATTCGTACCGGTACTTTTCATGCTTCTGTTCAGTATTATTTCACCATCATCAACGATTCTTAAATATATGTTTTTGACTGGACTAGTATTCTCATACGGATTCTTCTTGATGCGCAGTCTAAGATATGTTGTTCTACCAGGAGGGGTTACTGGTCCAGGAGTCGGGGGCAAGTTAAGATTACAGTTCTTGTTCACTTATTGCATTCTTGTCCAAGGTCTCTTCATATGGCTAATGATATAATCAAAGCTCTCCAGTATATACAGACGTACAGATGTATAATGACTCGTACTGTCGCCGTGGCTGTCTAATCTAACGTTAAAGTCCTAGCAAAGTGCGTCGATCGACCTTGATCATAAGACGAGTTACCCGGTGCACAGTAATGATTTCCCTCCCCACGACCTCTTTACGAAAATACCTTAATTTATCGCAAAAATTCGAATCTAGCTAGTAAAAATTGTTAGGAGTAAAATTTTTTTTCAGTGTCGCAGAGCAATTTTGGAAATTGTCAGCTCCCTCGACAAACTCTGTTGGACTCCTCTACACTATTGTAACCTTTGTTCTTTTCAGCTTTCCTTTCTTCTACCTTTGCTGTACTCTTTGGAGCCTTTTTTTTTTACCAACCAAATCTCCATAGAACTCACAAAATGGGTATGTATTGAAGAAAAAATTACATGGAACTCGAATTCAACTGAATTCACAACCATGATTGTCTTTTGAAATCAAGAACAACTAATTGACAATAAATTTTTAAAAGAGTTCAATGATTCAACTCCTTCACTAATTTATTGATAGTTTTAATTGATTATTTTTTTAATAATGAACTGGTTTACTAACACCCCTATTTTTTCAAGTTAACTTCACTGTTGAACAAATCAGAGACTTGATGGACCGTGTTACCAACGTCCGTAACATGTCTGTTATTGCCCACGTCGATCATGGTAAATCTACTTTGACCGATTCTTTAGTCCAAAGAGCAGGTATCATTTCTGCTGCTAAGGCCGGTGAAGCAAGATTCACTGATACCAGAAAGGATGAACAAGAAAGAGGTATTACTATTAAGTCCACTGCTATCTCCCTTTTCTCTGAAATGGAAGATGATGATGTCAAGGAAATCAAGCAAAAGACTGATGGTAACAAGTTCTTAATTAACTTAATCGATTCCCCAGGTCACGTTGATTTCTCTTCTGAAGTCACTGCTGCTTTAAGAGTTACCGATGGTGCTATGGTTGTTGTTGATACCATTGAAGGTGTCTGTGTCCAAACTGAAACCGTTTTGAGACAAGCTTTAGGTGAAAGAATTAGACCTGTTTTAGTTATTAACAAGGTTGACAGAGCTATGTTAGAATTACAAATCACCAAAGAAGATTTATACCAAACTTTTTCTAGAACTATCGAATCTGTTAACGTTGTTATTGCAACTTATGTTGACAAGGTTTTAGGTGATTGTCAAGTTTACCCAGATAAGGGTACCGTTGCTTTCGGTTCCGGTTTACACGGTTGGGCTTTCACCGTTAGACAATTTGCTACCAGATATTCCAAGAAATTCGGTGTTGACAGAGAAAAGATGATGCAAAGATTATGGGGTGATTCTTTCTTTAATCCAAAGACCAAGAAGTGGACTAACAAGAGTAAGGATGCTTCCGGTGTTGAATTAGAAAGAGCTTTCAACATGTTCATTTTAGATCCAATCTTCAGATTAATCAATGCTATCATGAACTTCAAGAAGGATGAAATTGATACCTTATTGACTAAGTTGGAAATCTCCTTGAAGTCTGATGAAAGAGAATTAGAAGGTAAGGCTCTTATGAAGGTCGTTATGAGAAAGTTCTTGCCAGCTGCAGATGCTATGTTGGAAATGATTGTTATTCATTTACCATCTCCTGTTACTGCTCAATTTTACAGAGCTGATCAATTATACGAAGGTCCATCTGATGATGAACACTGTTTAGCTATCAAGAACTGTGATCCAAAGGCAGAATTAATGTTCTACGTCTCCAAGATGGTCCCAACTTCTGATAAGGGTAGATTCTACGCTTTCGGTAGAGTTTTCGCAGGTACTATTAAATCTGGTCAAAAGGTCAGAATTCAAGGTCCAAACTATGTTGTTGGTAAGAAGGAAGATTTGTTCATCAAGTCCATTCAAAGAACCGTTTTGATGATGGGAAGAACTGTTGAACAAATTGATGATTGTCCAGCAGGTAACATTATTGGTTTAGTTGGTATCGATCAATTCTTATTAAAGTCAGGTACCTTAACCACTTCTGAAACCGCATACAACTTAAAGGTCATGAAGTTCTCTGTTTCTCCAGTTGTCCAAGTTGCTGTTGAAGTCAAGAACGGTAACGATTTACCAAAATTAGTTGAAGGTTTGAAGAGATTATCCAAGTCCGATCCATGTGTTTTATGTTACATGTCTCCATCTGGTGAACATATTGTTGCAGCAACTGGTGAATTACATTTGGAAATTTGTTTATCCGATTTACAAAACGATCACGCAGGTGTTCCATTGAAGATCTCTCCACCAGTTGTTTCTTACAGAGAAACTGTTGAATCTGAATCTAGAATTCCAGCACTTTCTAAGTCTCCAAACAAGCATAACAGAATTTACTTGAAGGCTACTCCATTAGAAGAAGAATGTTCTTTAGCTATTGAAAATGGTATCATTGACCCAAGAGCCGACTTGAAGGTCAGAGCTAGATTAATGGCTGATGAATACGGCTGGGATGTTTCCGAAGCAAGAAAGATCTGGTGTTTTGGTCCAGATGGTACTGGTGCTAACGTCGTTGTTGACGAAACAAAGGCTGTTCAGTACTTGGCTGAAATCAAAGATCACGTTAACTCTGGTTTCCAATGGGCTACTAAGGAAGGTCCATTATTAGGTGAACAATTGAGAGGTATCAGATTCAACATCTTGGATGTTACTTTACACGCAGATGCTATCCACAGAGGTGCAGGTCAAATTATGCCAACCATGAGAAGAGTCACTTTTGCTTCTATGTTATTAGCTGAACCAAGAATTCAAGAACCAATCTTCTTAATTGAAATTCAATGTCCAGAATCTGCTATTGGTGGTATTTACTCTGTTTTGAACAGAAAGAGAGGTCAAGTTATTTCTGAAGAACAAAGACCAGGTACTCCATTGTTTACTGTTAAGGCATACTTACCAGTTAACGAATCTTTTGGTTTCACTTCTGAATTAAGACAAGCAACTGGTGGTCAAGCTTTCCCACAAATGATCTTCGATCACTGGGATACTATGGGTGGTGATCCAACTGATCCATCTACTAAACCAGGTGCTATCATCCTTGAATCCAGAAAGAAGAGAGGTATGAAGGAGAATGTTCCAGGTTACGAAGAATTCTACGACAAGTTATAAGCAACCTGATGGTTTTACTAATTAATTATAACTAATTGTTTTGTATTTGTTATCTCTATTTATCGTCTATAAATGAGGTTTACTCTAAACGTGATTCATTGAAAAAACTTTGTCATATATGCCGTTTTCTACGTCCTTGTATTAATCTCGTATTTTTAATACTTGTTCTTTCTTTAACTCTATTTAAACGTGCACGGAGTTTCTGACTTGTTTCTTCAACATTTGGTGATGCCGTTCTCCTAGTTCTCAAAGTTCTGCCAAAATTGTTTGATTCTTGACCCTCAAATTGAGCAATATCAATCCCTAGCCGTTTTGTCGAACTCTTTTTCCGTAATTTTCTTGCAACATTCACACTCTTCTCTTGTTGCGTAAGGATTTTGAATTCTAGTCCATCACCAGCAATAACTTCTGAATTCAATTCTTTGAATTCATCGATACATTGAAATTGTTCCAAAGCTAAGGCATATTTCGCCTTCTTATATCGTTGCCAAATTCGAAATAATTTTTGTAAGGGCATCAACGGAGAAGTAGCCTTCAGCTCTAATGACAGTAACCATTCAGCAAATTTCTCAATATCAGAAATCAATAATTCTACATCCACGTAATCTGTCATTTCCACTTTTTTGATTATCTGATAGATTGATGGTTTCACAGCGTATTTAGGTATGGAAAAATCATTAAAGTCATGGGGATTTTCTTCAAAATGCTGGATAAAAAAGTGTATCAAATTCTTGAAAATAAAAGATTTTGGATCATGAACCATTAATGCAGACTCCAATTTACTACAAGTCAACTCCCTTTTCAGTCTAGATCTTTTCAATGTCATTTTACTTAATTCTTTCAAACAAACTACATCTTTAGTGAAAAACTCAACTGCTTCTTTGCGACTTTCAAGTGTAGATTCAGCAAGACTAGCATGATTCAAAACATGAGGATGTTTTGTCAGTGATTTTCCCAAAAATTGTCTTTTACATGTATAGTATTTCGATATTTGACATAAAACATCGTATTGTATCTGCGGTAACTTATGACTATTCATGAATTGGATCAATTGCTTCAAGATTATATTCGGGATCACAAAAACAGAACTGTCCAATCTCCATTTGAATCTTGCAGATTCAGATTTTTTCAATTCTGTCTCCTCTTCCTTCGTAACAAAAGTATGATTGCTATCATAGTAATCGGTTACTGTTCCTTTCTGATTTTTAGTATGGAAGTACAAGCGAGTCTTCTCAATCCCACTTTTAATGTCATGATCAATATTCCATTCAATCGGATTGTGTTTGTCACAATAGCTCACCATTGAAGACTTATCATTTACTGCTTTCTTTATACCCTTTTTGTATTTCATGTATAACCCTGCTCTTTTTGCACAAGTCACATGGTAGGCAGCAAAACACGACCCTTTTGAACATTGTATACACGCACCAACTTTTTGTTTGCATATATAACATAAAAGTCTCCATCGACTCTTTGGAATACTAGAGACACCTTCAATCGGTTCCATATATATAGGATTAGCAAAGTATAATTCAGGAGTCCATAGAGCACATAACACATGGACCCAATCTCCTGAATCGGTTTGTTTGAACGCACCAGTAGTTGATGGGCAAAACAAACATGGCTCTTTCACATTTCGAGCAATCAGGCACCTCCTGCATAACCAAGGACCTTCAGGAATGAATGACACCCCATAACAGTCCTGATGAACGGCTATATCACATCCATCACAAAAGACAATTGAATTACTTGAATCACAATAGCTAATATTGCATACAGCACATGCCTGATCATCTTGAGTTGTACATCCTGTGCCATCATCAGATCCATATAAGAGAGCCAGTTGGTGTTGCTGGTAGTCTATTACAGTCCTGTTTTTTATGGTCGGTGGTAGTACCCTTAGTATTTGATAAAGTTTTTCTTCGAAGAAGGAGATGATGATTTCAAATTGATCATTTGATAGCTGATTTTTCTTTTCGACTATAGTGCTGTTTATCCACTTCAAAAACTTGAGATCTGTTTCGTCCATATCATAACAAGTTTGAAAAGTTGCTGAGTTTAAAGTAAGTTTTCCTCTTGTCAATTTATCTCTAGCTAATTCTGGGCGTAAATATGTTCTTTTTTCGATTCCTGCATCTATTCTGTCTTCATTGATGTTGTAAAAACCGAGCTTTTCCAAAGTCTGATTTGGAAGATTTTTATAAGCATCCTGAACAGATGTCTTTTTCGTCAACTTTCGGAAAGATGGAACTCTCAATTTATTCTTTCTCACCGAATCGACACGTTCTTGTTTGGCATTGAACTCGTCCAACCCTATTGTATTCTGCAAAATCTTTCCGTATATTGCACTATTGCTGTATGCATACACGTGTAGTAGTTTCTCACAATCGAGATCTTTATAGTACTGATTGTATGAAGCTTCTTCACGCGGATTTTGGAGTTCATTGTAATCTGCCGAAGAGAAGGGCAACACAACTTCTGAAAGAGAATGATCTGCCATATTATTCACCATCAGAAGGTTTTTATATTATTCTCAGAAAATTGCTATTATGTCAGTTGTTGAAGACGCACTCTATCAATGTATCATCCATCATCGATACCAAAACAAATAACACTCACACCATTGAGTCACGTGATCGTTTAACACAACGCATTTTACGTACTCAGTTCAAGTATAGAGACCATTTTACACCACAAGGCACCACTGGCATAACATAAGGAAAAGCACTCAGATTATGGAGATGTAGCAGAGTATATTCAAGACAACTATAAAGCATGTATAAATACTGTAGAAACCAAACAAACAAAAAAAATAGGTAGCAGAAAATTCCCACCTTGAGCTTGTTCTGTTTTCATCTTTTTAATTCTAGACTATATGAAGTACTTCCTTAACCATTCTGAGGAACTGTACATCATACTAAAAGTTTTTATGTTAACTGAACAATTTAAAAGAAAAACCTACATGAATGGAGAAACATCTTCTTCGATCAAAACTAGAAATGAACAACAAAATTGCAAAAAGCGTATCAAGTACTGGCTACTTTCTTTTTGGAGATACATCTCCAAAAATGGTCCAAAAATTGATAAGTATGAAACCAGTATCAATGACCTCAAGTCCGAGGAAATAAACAATTGGAATTATTCAAGGTTGATATTGAGCTATGATATATTGAGTGTCAAAAGAATTATAAGGTTACGAGAAAAAGCTATACAACAGAAACCTCAAGAGTCTCTGGGCATTAAACATAACATAAATAATAACTGTACAACAATGAAAACAACTAAATTAGAACCTGGCTACATTAAACCAAAAGAAGACACTTCTATGATCAAAAGAATTGGTAGTAAAGACTCTTTGAATATCAGTGGAGAAATTATTGATGAAAAAAGCGCAATTTATAGCTCAATTAAACCAAGTGGGTCATTTCAATCTTTTGTAGACTCCCCAGTGATATCGCTTACTAAGAAAACCTCAGAAGTTGAGAAGTCTTTATTTTCACAAGAAAGCCTTTCTGAATCACCAAAACGAAAGCTACCACCAATTCCAGTTGATAATTATACTACTTTGATCAAGAAAGAAAGACCACTGCGTTCTACAAAAAAAAAGCTTTGCTCAGAGAAAGCTTCAAATAATCAACTTGGAAGTCGAGTTTCAAAAGAAGGTCTGTACGTGGAAAGTAAGTTCAATGAAGGAAACTTTAAAAATTGTTCTCCAAAGGAATCAATTCACAGTGAGTACGACAAAGTTGGGACTATGACTGCAAAGGAACGTAATAAGCGGTTTTTAAAAAGCCTTCCGTATGAAGATTCAAATAACGTGGATAGTAACATTAATCATCGCCCTAATACTCTTATACCTTCTGAATATGAATTACTGTTCTTGTCCGAAGAAGATAGCGTGAGGTTTTATAGGATGCAAAATTCACGTCGAAGTACAGCCCGAAACTCAATAAGAAAAAGTGATGTTAGCAAATCTTCTTGAACTTCATTCCAGTAGCGATGCTTCTATTGATCAAGAGAGACCTATAAAAATATTGCGTCAGAAATAATCTAGTTTCGGCAATAGATGCCAGAAAAGTATAACTCAAATTGGAAAACCAATTGTATTATCCAATCTGTACTTCTGAAGATTGAAGTAAATACTTTTATAGTTGATCTTCAGTGCAGATCAAACAATAACGACATATTTTTTCTCAGCACATTGCAATTCTGACGAGTAGCCCTAGGAAGCTGCAATGGAGTCTTTGTTTAGTAGCTGCGCAGTAATTATCCCCAGTCACGTGCTGACCCTGAGCAACAAATTAATATTTACAATAAATTTATATTGTAGCGAGCTTGTAAATTTTGCAGCACATCGAAGCTTCCTGTCGCCGTACCAATTTATTACAGATTTTTAATGCCGGGATGGGTGCACCAGAACGACATTCTGACAGCTTAGCTATACACCAATTTCTACCCAACTTTGCCTTTACCAGGCACTCACAGACTGACTGCACATCTGAAACAAAAGGAAACCTTACTTATCAACAAAATGGGCTCCCAGTACGGCTCTTACAATCAAAACTCGTTTCATGACAACTTCACGATAAATAATAACGATCAATTCAATAGCCACGATCACAATCATGGAGTTAACGGAAAATCTACTAATTTCGATGGAATCAAATATTCTAAAAATCAACAGAATAACTCTGAAATTGGCAACTTTGGTTTTGTTGACACTAAAGATTCTGCACCAGAAGATGCATTCCTTATGAACAATGTGATTAATTTTGACATGAGCCCTGAAGAGATTGATAAACAGTTCAATCTTGAAATTTTGAATGATTTAAATTCAGATATACAGGGAACACATTTGAGTAACCAGACTGAAAATATGAGTTTCAATTCACAAAATACCGACTTCATTAACATGAATCAAGCAATCGAGAATATTAACCTCAACAACAACTATGATAATAATTATACCAATCGAAGTCTCAGCGAATATTTGGCAGCTAACAGTAATAATATCAATGCTAATAACGAAAAGAAAACGCCACTGATTCAAGTGAGTGGTGCTCATAATGGTAGTGGTAGTGGAAGTGGGATACCTTCAACATCTAGCTATCAAAGTCCAGCTCCAGTTTCTATCGCAATAAATAGTAGTAGTGCATCTAGAAATGAAGCTTTCTCTCCGGAATCATTGGGATTTTCATCCAATATTGGCAGCAATCAGTTGGGAAAAACTCTTTCTAATACTTTGGGACGAAGTTTTGGGGATCAATTAGGAAGCTCTTTAAACAATCTTGTATCACCAACGACTACATTTGATGGTATACCAGACTCTTCATATGGTTCTTACGATGATAGCTTTTTAAGATCACCATTAAACTCTCCTTCTCTAAAAAGCATAGGATCACCATCTTCAGGCACGCATATGAATCCAAAGAGCGCGTTAAGCAAAGAGTCTAAAATCTCAAGACGAAGAGAATTACACAATGCTGTTGAACGAAGAAGAAGAGATTTGATAAAGGAAAAAATAAAGGAACTAGGCTTTTTGATACCTCCTACTATGTTATATGATCCCTCGAAGCCGAAACAGAGTAAAGATGCAAAAGTCAATAAAAATGTGATTTTACAGAAAAGTGTGGAATACATCATTTACCTTCATGAAATTTTAGAAGCTCAAGATAATCGTATAAATGAAATGCAAAACGAAATCGAACATTTAGATTTGAATGATACCGGTGTGGAGCAAAATTTCATATCAGAAAATAACACGGACTCAAGAAATACACTACCTATAGATAGTCAAACTCTAAACACTAATCATAATGATGATGATGCAGATGAGAGTACAAACTCACTTATGAATATGGTTAGTGGTAATGTGAATTCCAATTCCGAAAATACCGATTTTGACTTGGCAGCATTTTCTGACACAGCAGCACCGAAGTCCGTGAACTCAAAACTCAAATTCATGGATTTTTCCAACAATGGTGCTGAAGCGCTGGATTTCAGCAAATTGTCTGATTCCGGAGTAAAAAGATTAGAAGAAACTAATAATCAAAGCAACGATATGCTGTCATTCGGTTTTAAAACCAATATGACGAACGCTTACAATGATATGAATCAAACACCAAACGCTTTTACTTCTACACAAGATGACTTTAATAACTTCTTGAATGAACCTACTCTGAAGTTTGAAAGTGATACTGATTTCTTGGACCAGCTTTTATCCAAAGAACCTGTTCGAAATGCTTATGAGTAACTTGTTTATAGAAATACATTTATAGGATATATTAAGGTAACTTTTCAAGGCTTTTTCAAAGCAATAATATGGTTAACGCATGCTTTCATCAACTTCAAAAAAATATAACCTCAGAGCGAACTTTAGCCAGCTAATGAGATCTGTGAGGTTATTATCAGTACTATTAATCTTCCAAGAGATCTTCCAAAAGGTTATACTAATTGAATACTGAAATGACAGAAGACAATACCACTGTTTTGTCAAATTGGAGAAACACTAGATCTAATAATGACTTCAGCAATCAAGCCACCTCGTTTTTCTCCAATATCGGCTCGAATTTACAAAATACATTTCAAAACACTGTTGATTCTGCACAGAATGTATTACCACTGAATACATCCGATTTATTAGGATCATCAGAAGAACCTTCTTGGTTCCAGTTGTCTAGATTCGAAAGATACTCAGGTTTTTTTATTCTATTATTAGGATCTGTGGCATGTTTCGTATTAGGTTTCTTTTTGTTCCCAGTGCTCACATTGAAGCCTCGCAAGTTTGTAATGTTATGGACACTCGGATCTGTGCTTTTCTTCTTATCATTCGGCGTTTTGCAAGGGCCTGTTTCATATATGAAACATTTAACAAGTAAAGAAAGATTGCCTTTCACTGTTGTTTTTCTTATAAGTCAAGTAGGTACTATCTATTGTGCGGTGGTTCTCAAAAACACAATTTTAACTTTGATTATGGGTATAGTTGAAGTACTCGCCATTCTTTGGTATACTGCAAGTTATTTCCCATTTGGAGCACAAACAATGCAGTACATATTTGGGTTTGGCGCCAGGCAAGTTACTGGAATGGTAGGATTGTAAAACAACATTGATCGTGTAAAATTATATAGATGGAAAATATCAATAAAAACTAGTTAAAAACTCTATTGTTCAAGCTTTGCAACCAACTTTTTAGCAAGATCAGATAGTTCACCCATATCAGCATCGGCTGCAGGCCAGCCAACAATCAAACCAGATTTCTCGTCTCTTTTAGGGATCAAGTGAAAGTGAACATGATCAACAACTTGATGTGCAATTCTACCATTGTTCTGAAGAATGTTATAACCATCACCTTCAGGTGAATCAATGTTAAGTTCTAAAGCAATTGCTAACTTCTTCGCAACTGGTAAAATGTCAGCTAAATATTCATCCGGTAAATTGTGCAATTTAGCACCATGATACTTAGGAATCACCAGTAAATGACCTTTTGCTGTTGGTTGAATATCTAAAAATGAATATGAGTGTGCAGTTTCAATTAATTTGAAACTTGGAATTTCGCCTAAGATATGCAGAACAAGTTAGTATTGGTTTATATATCACTTACAATTGACAAAGAATAGAGGACATACCTTTAATTATTTTGCAAAAAATGCAACTAGCATCATGTAATGCTGCAGCAGACATTGTAACAGTGTTCTGATATTGAAAACTGGTACATCAAAGCAATGACCTAACTGACTGTCATTCGCAAAATTAACCTTAAAATAACGATTCAGGCCCGCGGAGCTGGGCTCAGCGGACGCAGCTCGAGATTTCAGGATTGGGGCCCTAGAATCTGGAATTTTGCCTTCGAGTGAGGAAGCTTGGCTGAATGGTTGATTTCCTTCGATTTGCCTTCCATAATTTTGCACTGTTTCGTTTCTTTATTCTACATATCATTACACAATACAATGGTTACCGAAAAGAAACCACTTTTAGATGCTTCCGGAAGAGACATTGAGCCAGAAGACTCTACTGCTACTGCAATTTTGAGAAGAAAGAAGAAGGACAATGCATTAATTGTCGATGATGCTACTAATGATGATAACTCCATCATTTCTATGTCTTCCAACACTATGGAGAAGCTTCAATTGTTTCGTGGTGATGCAGTTTTAGTCAAAGGTAAAAAGAGAAAAGATACTGTTTTGGTTGTCCTTGCTGATGACGATATGGAAGATGGCATTTGTAGAATTAACAGAGTCACAAGAAACAATTTGAGAGTCAGATTAGGTGATGTTGTTAGTATACATGCATGTCCTGATATCAAGTTTGCAACAAGAATATCTGTTTTGCCTATCGCGGATACAATTGAAGGTTTAACGGGTTCATTGTTTGATGTGTTCTTGAAGCCATACTTTGTTGATGCTTACAGACCTGTCAGAAAAGGTGATCATTTTGTGGTCAGAGGTGGTATGAGACAAGTTGAATTCAAAGTTGTTGAAGTTGAACCTGAGGATTACGCAATTGTTTCACAAGATACTATTATTCACTCCGAAGGTGAACCAATTAACAGAGAAGATGAAGAGAATAATTTGAATGAGGTTGGATATGATGATATTGGTGGTTGTAGAAAACAAATGGCTCAGATTAGAGAATTAGTTGAGTTACCATTGAGACATCCACAATTATTCAAAGCAATTGGTATTAAACCACCAAAGGGTATTTTAATGTATGGTCCACCAGGTACCGGTAAGACTCTTATGGCAAGAGCAGTTGCTAACGAAACAGGAGCCTTCTTTTTCCTAATTAACGGTCCAGAAATTATGTCAAAGATGGCTGGTGAATCTGAATCAAATTTAAGAAAAGCTTTTGAAGAGGCAGAAAAAAATGCGCCTTCTATCATTTTCCTTGACGAAATTGATTCAATTGCACCAAAGAGAGATAAGACTAACGGTGAAGTTGAGAGAAGAGTTGTTTCCCAATTGTTGACATTGATGGATGGTATGAAAGCGAGATCAAATGTTGTTGTTATTGCAGCAACCAACAGACCAAATTCTATTGATCCTGCATTGAGAAGATTTGGTAGATTTGATAGAGAAGTTGATATTGGTATTCCTGATGCCACTGGTAGATTAGAAGTTTTAAGAATCCACACCAAAAATATGAGACTTGCAGATGATGTTGATCTCGAAAAGATTGCAGCAGAGACTCACGGTTACGTCGGAGCAGATATTGCTTCATTATGTTCAGAAGCAGCAATGCAACAAATTAGAGAAAAGATGGAACTGATTGATTTGGAGGAAGAAACAATTGATGCTGAAGTTTTGGATTCTTTAGGTGTCACCATGGACAACTTTGTATTTGCACTGGGTAACTCCAACCCATCTGCATTACGTGAAACAGTTGTTGAATCTGTTAATGTTACTTGGGATGATATTGGTGGTCTTGATGAAATCAAACAAGAATTAAAGGAAACTGTTGAATATCCAGTCCTTCACCCAGATCAATATACCAAATTTGGTTTATCACCATCCAAAGGTGTTCTTTTCTTTGGTCCACCTGGTACTGGTAAAACCTTATTGGCAAAGGCTGTTGCAACTGAAGTTTCTGCGAACTTTATTTCAGTCAAAGGTCCTGAGCTTTTAAGTATGTGGTACGGTGAATCTGAATCTAACATTAGAGACATCTTCGATAAAGCAAGGGCAGCTGCTCCAACTGTTGTCTTTTTGGATGAATTGGACTCTATTGCAAAGGCTAGAGGTGGCAGTGCTGGCGGTGATGCTGGAGGTGCTTCTGATAGAGTTGTCAATCAATTATTGACCGAAATGGATGGTATGAATGCAAAAAAGAATGTTTTTATAATTGGTGCAACAAATAGACCAGATCAAATTGATCCTGCGATCTTGAGACCTGGAAGATTAGATCAGTTGATATATGTTCCATTACCAGATGAAGAAGGTAGATTATCTATTCTGAAGGCCCAATTGAGAAAGACGCCATTAGAACCAGGATTAGATTTGAGAGCTATTGCTAAACTAACAAATGGATTTACAGGTGCTGATTTATCTTATATTGTTCAGAGAGCTGCCAAATTTGCTATTAAGGAATCTATTGAAGCTCAAAAGCAATTTGAAGATCTACATGTTAAGAAAGAAGAAGGTGCGGAAGCCCAAACTGAAGGTGATGTGGAAATGGAAGTGCAACCAGATCCAGTTCCATTTATTTCAAAAGCACATTTTGAAGAAGCTATGAAGACAGCAAAGAGGAGTGTATCTCCAGCTGAATTAAGAAGATATGAAGCATATGCTCAACAAATGCAAGCATCCAGAGGACAATTAAGTTCATTTAAATTTGATAGTAATTCAGGTGCTAATAATTCTACCACCTCTGCTACTGCAACTGATGGTGCAGCATTTGGAAATGTTGAAGAAGATGAAGACGATTTATATAGTTAAAGATCAGATTATTCAACTTTTTTATGTGTATATTTTTGTGTTTAATCGACAAATTAATTAAAATTAGAAATTCAAATGTTGAACAAGGTGAAATTAGTTTGAGGTTAGAAAGCGTTAATTAAGTAAATAAGTAAAAAAATGGATAGTTAGAGAACTGAAGACGGGAATTGGGATATCAAGTTATTATAGTAGCTGGTTTAGCAGTTATACTATTATTTGTTACCCGCAGAGGTATTTTATTTGAGGAGGGTACTGAAAGCGGTAGTAAATTGATTGAACTATTTCTTCTTGAAAGAATTTTTTTTCCATCAATAGGTTTTGGTTTAAGCCTTAGAGGTCGAAGAGATAATGTTATATCAGTAATTGGAGTTTTATTTCCAGTTTCTTGAACTTTCACTATTTCAGGAGAAGGTATGTTGGTTATTTGATTCGAGTCTAAAATATATTGAGATTTAGGAGTTTGAGTAATTTGAGTTGATTCAATTGATTGAATTGAGTCTTTACGTGGTAAATTTGACATATATGATGAAACTGTTGAAGTTGAAGAAGATGCAGATATAAGTGATGGTAGTGAAGCGGAATTTGACATTGTAATAAGTTGTTCTTCTTGTTCTTGTAATTGTTGAGATTGATAAGTTAGACCAGAATATAATTTTGAGTAATTAGATTCATTCTTTGTTCTCAATTTACGTTTAATTGGATCAAGGAAAAAGGCTAAAGAATAAATAAGGTCTTCGCTTGAAAATCTTAAATTGCTCCATCCAATATATTGAATCATTTCTAATTCCAACGCGTTAACTTCACGTAACGTAAGTAAACCATCAGTATAAGTTGCCCAATGTTTATTCATTGGAGAAGAATCATTTGTATATTTTGCGGCCAAAAGCATAGAACCTAAGAAAATTCTATGATGAGTAGTTGCCATACCAACTGAATTAGGAGGTATAACTTGTTTTAATCTGTGAAGATAAACTAAACATGACATTAAAGTTGTTACTTGAACATGTGAATGATGGATCAACCTATTTATAAATTGAAATAAAGAAGGTGTTTGATTTGAATTTGTTGATTCTTCAGGAGTATCATTTATTGGAGAATGTGGAGGAGTTGGATAGCTAGACTCATTAGTTTGAACAGATATTATTGAAGCTGTTGTTGAAACCAAATAATTAATCATTTCAGTTGTAACTGAAGAGTTCAGGAAAATATATAATGCTTCCAAATCCGACATAGTTTGATCAAAAGGACAGTTTTAAATGTGGTAATATGATAATTCAGTAAAGAATGTAAGGAAAGAAAGTAGGATATCAAGAAGATGTGTTAACGTTAAGGATAGTGACAGGTAATAAAAGGAAGGTGAAAGGGTTGGGGAGAAGTTAGTAGCAACCTAGTTGAATAAAACGGTATAAGTTAATAGATCATCATGGTTAGAACTGAAAAAAGCAACCTATAGCTCCAAGTTTTCCAGGTACAAACAATGCGACACGTCAATAAAGGATCCAAATTCAGGTATCGTCCATTATCCCAATAGAGTATGCTTCCTAATCGGGCACTAATGCGCTTCCACAGGGATGGCCAAAACCTGAGAAACGCGTAGCGCCAACGTTTCAGGCCTGAACGCGTCCACACATTGAGACCCCCACATCAATTCAATTCAGACTGACGCGTCAGTCAAAGAATTCGTGTCTGGATTGAACTAATCTGATATCACAACTATCGACGCGTCGCTGAGCCGAGCCGAGCCAAGCCTCCACGACTGGCCGGGGAGGAGAAAGCTGAAATTTGATGGAAATGGTGAAATTACCGTGAAAAAGAGTTTGCGCGGCTGTAACTCATATAAATAATAGACTGTCGAGATAAATGGAGGCTTAGCTGACAACGCCCAAAATATTAATGACTCGGCACAGGTTAGACAGAGACAACTGGAGACGTCCTCTTTGAATATCCTTGGCTGCCCGTTTGCTAAGATGCTGTATCCAATGGATAGTAATATCTACAATGACTGGTACTGAACATACAAGGCTACTAACTCGCACTTCTGCAGCTGCTTCCACGGCTCTACGTTCATCCCCAGTTAATTGGCTACTGGTTTTTGTTCCATTAGGAATTATTGCTGGTAAATTCAATTTTTCTCCAACTATTGTATTCTTATCCAATTTTATGGCAATTATTCCTTTGGCTTCGTTACTTGCTTATGCTACTGAAGAATTAGGTGATTCTTTGAAAAATGATTCAATTGCTGGTTTATTAAATGCTACTTTTGGTAATGCAGTTGAAGTTATTGTTTCTATCATTGCATTGAAAAGTAATCAAGTTACAGTTGTTCAAGCTTCGATGCTTGGTTCCATATTATCTAATTTACTTCTTGTTTTAGGATCGTGTTTCATTGTTGGTGGTTTTAAACACAAGGAACAATTTTTCAATCAAACAGCTGCTCAAACTATGGGTTCTTTACTTGCTGTTTCAGTTATGGCATTGTTATTACCTGCTGCTTTCTATTTTTCAATACCAAAGAAAAACGAAAAACGTACAGATTGGATATTAGATTTATCTAGGGGTACCTCCATTGTACTATTATTGGTTTACGTTTTATATATGATTTTCCAATTGAAAACCCATTCTTATTTGTTTACTGATGACCCAGAATTGGCAATTGGTGAAGAAGTAGAAAATACTATCACTGGTGAAACTGAAGCTTTTTATGGAACTGAAGAAACTAGAACCTCAGATACCTCCTTACCTCCACTTCATTCAACTAATTCAAACTCTTACATTACTCGTCCAAAATCTATTTACGATTTGGAATTGTCACAAACCCATTTATCTGCAGCATCTTCAATTATTGTTTTATTCTTATCAACAATTTTTGTCTCTGTTTGTGCTGATTATTTAGTTGGTACGATTGATGAAATTGTCGAATCGTCAGGATTATCGAAAACTTTTATTGGTCTTATTGTTATTCCAATTGTTGGTAACGCTGCAGAACATGTTACCGCCATTTTTGTAGCTTATAAGAACAAAATGGATCTTGCTATCGGTGTAGCAATTGGTTCTTCCTTACAAATTGCAATTTTTGTTACACCATTATTAGTCCTTATCGGTTGGGCAATGGATATTGAAATGAGCCTTTATTTTAGTATGTATGAAACAGCAGTTATTTTTGTTTCAGTTTTTATTACAAACTCTTTGATTCTTGATGGTTCTTCAAATTGGTTGGAAGGTGCATTACTTGTTGCAACATATTTCATTATTGCGCTTTCCTTCTTCCTATTACCAGATTCAGCTTACTAGTGAAATGTAAGTTTTATCATCCTTATTATTTATATATATAAACCTAAAAAACTTGATATATGATGCTATGCTTAATATGTTGTTGATTACACCACTCTTTTATGAAATGTCCACCAAAATTCAAAATATTGTCAAGATTCCATAAATGCGTGCTGATAGGTAGAAAATAATTAGATCCTTTAGGAAACTCAATTATTTGACCATTGATACATATATCATTTGGTAAAATCAATTTATTCTGATTCAGTTGTGAATATTTTGTTAAACTTTTATTCCATAAATTCGAATAACATCTAGCAATAATGAACAATCCAAATCTATCCTCACCCATCTGAATTGACTTCTCCGATCTTCCTTTTATCTCTTGGTATTTATCAATTAGCTTGATCATTTGTAAAGTCAGTTCATAGTTATCCTTTGTTTTATTTCTTTCCTTTATTATATTAATATGCTCAAAGAATAACTCACTCAAATGTAATTGAACAAATCCATTGATATAGCATGCAAGCCCTATCATATGATTCATATACTCAATCGGTAGATCTCTTGATTCATGGTTATCAATAACTTTACTGAAATTATCAACGATTTTCTCTCCAAAACTCAAAACATCACTCCAATCACGTCTTTTCCTTGACAAATATTTCGCTCGTGCAGTATCTGATTTGAATTCTATAAAATCACACTCTCTTTCCTTCATCCTGAGTGCTAGAATATAGAGAAGGTATGTTTGAGTGAAATCTAATATCGAAATATTATAATTACGATCCTGGTATAGTTTTATGGCCGTTTCTTTCAATTCATTCGCAAAGTTAGTGATTTTAGTGGTATATGATTGACTATTGGCTTTTGCTTCAGAATTGGCTGACTGATTTGGCGAATTTGGAGGAGTGGTTGATGAATCTGAGGAAACCGAAGTGGCCGGGGTAGTTTTACCTGAACCATTTGTAAATATTAAACTCCTTGGGCTGCTTACAGAGCTAGCACTGCTTGACGATCGTTTATGATTGGAAGCTATCACATTAATATTTTCTAATTTCCTTTTTCTATCGATTTTTCCCTCTAATACACTCACATCAATTTGCGATATCCCATACTTCTTCAATAATGCATCTGGCAAGCTCGGAGATAACAGCTTTGGAAGAGTAACTCGTTCTCTGTCGAAGGGACCCTCCCCTTTCCATTTAAAGTCCTCATACTTAAGGTACACCATCTCTTAAACTAACAACCTATAGTAATTGATGATCTTAAATGTTAACAACAAAAGTATTGATCTGGCCTCTTTGAATTAAATCGTCTCGACTCCTGTGGAGAACAATGCTGTCTCAGACTTGTAACATCATTATGCACGTGACTTTCCTGGTGAACCCCGCGAATCGCAGTCTTGGCGAATAAATTCTGGCGCCTGCATCAAGCGCTAAGAGAATTTTTTAGGTAGTGAAAATTTTTGGATTTACCCCGGAATGACAACCACAATCTTTCAGATACAGAACATTAGAAGCTTGTAGTCGTAGTGATTTCACTCCATAAACAATTCTCTGTCATTGAAAACAAAGCCTCAAAGCACACCAGCCGCCAATAATGTCTACTAATTCTATCAAACTCATAGCCCCAGATATTGATCGTGGACTTGCAGAATTAGTTGCAAAAAGACTAGGTTTGCCTTTAACACCTGTTGAATTTAAAAGAGACTCAAACAAGGAAGTTCTCTTTAGTATTGGTGAATCTATTCGTGATGAAGACATTTACATTATTATGCAAATTGGTGCAGGTCCAGTGAATGACAAAGTTTTCGAACTACTAATTATGATTAATGCATGTAAAGCTGCTTCTGCAAGACGGATTACTGCTGTTCTACCGAACTTTCCTTATGCTAGACAAGATAGAAAGGACAAGTCTAGAGCTCCAATTACTGCTAAATTAATGGCTGATATGCTTACCACTGCAGGTTGTGATCACGTCATTACAATGGATTTACATGCTTCTCAAATTCAGGGATTTTTTGATTCTCCGGTAGATAACCTTTATGCGGAACCAAGTGTTGTTAGATACATCAAGGAAAATGTTGATGTGAAAAATGCCATTATTATTTCGCCAGATGCAGGTGGAGCAAAGAGAGCAGCAGGTTTAGCTGATAAATTAGATCTTAACTTTGCTTTAATTCACAAGGAAAGAGCACGTGCTAATGAAGTCAGTAGAATGGTTTTGGTTGGTGATGTTACTGATAAAGTTTGTATTATTGTTGATGATATGGCAGATACTTGTGGTACTTTAGCTAAGGCTGCAGATGTTTTATTAGACAATGATGCCAAATCAGTCATTGCAATTGTCACACATGGTATTCTATCAGGAAATGCTATCAATAATATCAATAATTCTAGGTTAGAAAGAGTTGTTTGTACCAACACAGTTCCATTTGAAGCGAAACTTTCAAACTGTCCAAAATTGCAATGCCTTGATATCTCTGGTGTTTTGGCTGAAGCTATCAGAAGATTACATAATGGTGAATCCATTTCCTTCTTATTCACTAATGCACCATACTGAACTGAACCATTTCAGTAATTTTTTATTATATTCATAAATCTGCTTTATTAAAACCGTTTTGTAAGGTTACACTCAAATTATATAAAATTAAACGTCTACATATACATACTCAACTCATTGCTTTATTTAAAGCCCCGTCGTACCTCTAAAGTCCGTAATGAGTCGGATTGAACTCTTCAAGTGTTTTCAATATTACACCATGCTCATTGTTTTCACCAATCAATTTAGTAATCTCTGATTGAGGGGTGATATCAAGAGCATTTTGATCTGGAACCCAAATAACATATCCTCCAGCTCTTTTACCACTGATAACTCCAGGAATAGCATCTTCAAAAATCAAACATTCTTCTGGCTTAATATCAGTTCCTAATTTTTGATTAACTATATCGAGACCCAACCACCAAATGAATGGTAGAGGTTTACCTTTTTTAGCAATAGTGGGATTGTCACCAGTAATCACATTTCCGTCAAACAGTTCGAACAACTTTTGATGGTGTTTGGTTTTAAGCTGAAACTTGTCATTATGAGATGATGTACATACACAAATTGGTATATTCTTAGATGATAAGTATTGGATAAGTTTCTCCACACCTGGGAGAACGCCAACACTAGGCCATAGTTCTTCTTGTCTTCGACTTGTAAGTGCATAAAGCTCTTCTGCGCTAGTTTGACCTTCCAAAGCATAACAGTCAATAACCTTCTGGCATGCCTGAACCCCTGGAAGTCCTTGCAATTGTACTTTGACGTCCCATGTCAGTCCTTCAGGTTTATTAAATTTGTTGATCAATATGTCAGAAAATGAGATAGTATAAACAGTTTCACTATCTAGCAGTAAACCATCCATGTCAAATAAGCATGCTTTGAACTTTCTATCTTCAATAGTCATCTTTATTATAGATAGATTGATTGAGGACTCCTGAAATACGTTGCTCAAGTTTTCCGGAAAGAGTATGATTCGCCGAAATTTTCAACTGTTGTCTACTCAAATTGGTGAGTCTGTCGTCAGCTCCAACATACCATGGCACTCATTACGTAAAGATTAATATACACAATATTTCAATTAGAAAGGAGGAAGACTATTACGACAAACCGGACATTGTAATTTGTACATCATCCAGTTTTCTAGGCAGTCAGTATGAAACACATGTTTGCATGGCGTTACCATATACTTTCTGCGAGCAATAAGATTGGATGCACCTTTGCTAAAACCGATCCCACCAGAAGATACGAGGGATGAAGTCGAGGCTGTATTGTCTGATGTTGCGGGATCTGGATGATTGTTCATTACAGGTATTTCCAATTTTTGCATACAAATAGCACAGTCAGTGACATATCTAAGATTTCTATTATCCTCGTCAGTTGAAGAAGCACCATCGCTCACAATTTCATTAGCATCAATGCTGAAACCAGATTCAAGGTCACCTTTAGTTATTATTGGATGGTAATCATAAGCTTGTGGTAAGTAGTCATCCTTTAGGAAAAATCTTGGACCTAGTAATTCTTGAAGGAATAGAAATCCTACCTGTGCAGATATCCATAGAAAAAGGAATACAGCAAATTTGACATCTCTATGATGGTTAAAAGGATTCTTAAATAGTTCAATGTAAAGAATTGGCAAAAGTCTCAACACTGATGTTCCAAGTATAAACTCCCACGTAAAACTGCTTCTGGATCCACGTAATACGTTTCTGTAAATTTGAGGAATCCAATAAGAATTGAAAATAGTAAAGCAAATACATTCAAAAATTCGTCTTTGAGTCTTTGGCCATGTAAGGACATTTAGCAAGATGAATAAAAATACCAACATTGTAAAAAAATGACGGGTATATAATTCTGCACCGATAACTTGTTCATCACCCACTGGAGTCACTGTAGTTGTTGTTTGTTGGACACGTGTATCTTCGTTAGTAATATTGGCTTGTTCTCTTTGTTCAACTCTTTCGTCTATTGGTGTACCTTGCATCATAGTTCTCCAATCAAGAGGCCGTTCATTTATTTGTGTGCAATAAATCTGAATACCATATTTCATTTCGTAGATGGCAGAACATGTGAATGCCAGGAAAGCACATACAGCAAATTGAATGTATAAATCTGTGAAAATCATCGAACATAATAGAGCTACAACAGAAGTTGAGCTATCAGCCATATTCATTATTGCAACAGACCAAAAGGAGAGCCTCGATAAAGTAGATGGAGTATTTGTATTTGCCATCTGTCTGATAAGAATGAAAATTTGAGAAACGATTAATATGCACGATCCCAATATGACAACTTTCAACTTATCATTGTATACCTCATCTCTGATTCCTTCAGCTTTTCCTAAATCTAAAAGTATTGCACAATTAGGTGAATATAACAATCCAGAGTTCATTCTCAACTTCGGTATATCTTTATGTGGTCTTCCAATTGAGTTTGAAAGTTCGTAATCTACCTGTTGGATTTCCTCCCTTGTAAGGTTAGTAGACTCCATATGAAGATAACCAATATATTCACATTCATCTGAGGCATCGACTAAACTTTCAACAGTTTGTATTTTTATATCATCCAATTTTGTGTTGTTTAGTTGAGCAAATAAGGCTTGTTTTGCTTGTTGATACTGCTCGTTGGGATCAAGGTGAAGTTGAGGTACCTCATATATTCCATGAAATTTTGCAGATCTAGTGGTAACAACAATGTTTCCTGTATCTTGATGATAGATGCCCGATAATATCATCAAATGTTCATTAGATTCGTTCATATCATTAAGTTTCAAGTCTAAAGTCATCAGGGTAGTAGAGTTTAGTATCTCAGTTGAATTCTGAACTGATTTAGCAGGTTCGTTGTGTAAGCCAAGTTGTACAATCCCTTTTGAGTAAGTTATATTTCCAACACGTTCTGATTGGTGTTCTAATGGTTCGTTAGGTACAGGACTGTATTCATCGTCATTACCATTATTCATATCATTTGAATTTTTAAGCCTTTGATCAAGTCTGTATTCAAACAAGTCTACAAGATAGTGAGGTAATTGCAGATGTAATGGTTTCAACTTATTTTTGGGCAAATCAGCTTTGTTAAAATGACCATAAAGTGTTCCAGAAATATTTAATGGGAAAACGCCTTCGTTCAATCGTTTCCCAATCTTCATTTGATCTTTATCATCTCTATCGTTGGGCAATTCTACAACAAGCCCTTCTGAGTTCCAAATATTTGCGGCTTTACGACTGATAAAATTGGGTAGTATACTATATCTTTGGTCCTCTTGAAATGGTCCATGGTGCGTAATTGGCCCGTCAGTGGCATTTCGTCCTTGGACAGCATCCTCGTATGATAATAGAAATCCTGTGACATTACCATAGCCTGTTTTATAATCTGATAGTAGTGCCGTTCTAGAATTATTGATCTCCTGTCTAAACGAATTAAGAATATATTTTTTGTCAATATTAGAAGGGTATCTTTGCTCGACATTTGGATTGGAAGACATTATCCAAAAGAAGAGCAATAAAAATAAAAAAAACCTTGCCTGTTGTGACATAGCTTTGAACTTTTATTATGAATCTTGAAGGACTGCTTTGTGTAATTCTAATAGATTGAGTGAATAGGATTATTGAGAAGTCTGATCAGAGAACCCCGAGTGAGAGCGATATGCATAATGCCAAATTCCGATTTCAAAAATCATGATCGATGCGTGCATGCACAGTACCAGGCCGTACGCTGTCATGCTAGCTCTTGATCTTTTCAACTCCACAAATTATCCTGTGAATCTTCATTTCCAAGATGCGTTGGTTTAGATTTCCCAGTGGACTGAATCACTCTTAGTACTTGTGTTTAGCCTTGGCTTCAGCATTTATAGAACTATTGAATATAAGATAAGTATATAGTTTACCAAATTCACTGTTAACCTATTTAGTGCTTTTCTTTTATAAAATGGGGGTAATATACAATTTGTTGTGATGAGCAGAAAAGATCTATTGTGCCTTCTTTGCAAGCTTTTCTGCCTTTGCTCTTCTTCTTGATTCTCTCTCCTTCTTTGCTTCTGGACCTGCCTCAGTATCTAGCCAGTAATCCCAAAACCTGAAAGATGATGCGTAATTTCCAATAAAGTAGTGGTGATGTAAATCATGATGTTCAGCACCAGCCCAAAATGGAACAAAGTTATGTAAAGACCATGGGAAGTCATAACCAGAATGTGAATCAACCGCTTGAACTAGTCTAAGAATAATCCAAATAGTTAGTGAAAATAAATGTAAATGACCGGTGAGATATGCGTATAAAATTGGGAATCCGACTGTACCTGCTCCTAAACTTATAACCTCAAGAGGATGTGCATATTCTGCTGCCAAACCAAATGGTGCTGCGTACTTGTGATGTTGTTTATGAACATATTTGTAAAATGGGCCATAATGGAATAATCGATGAGCCCAGTAATGCCACATATCTTCCAAAACAAAGAATAATGCCCATTCCTTGAGCATAGTAGTTAAAGGTGGAAATGGAACAGCAACACTGATACCTAGAGATTTGCATAATGGATGGAAAGTCCAGATTGGGAAAACTTCAACCAAAAAGTGTGATTTAAGAACGGCTTTCAAACACTCCCATTGTTCTTTATTTGTTGGAATATAAGATTGTTGAATCTTCCATTTCCTAAAGTAGGGAATTTTATCTATAATAAACCAAGGTAAACATCTTCCAAAATAGAAGACTTCATGAGCTAAAAAGAATAACAAGCCAGTTGCTAAGATGTCATTTTGCATGTATGCGTACCAAGATGCCCATAGCTTTTCAGCAAAATTGAGTTGTGTTTGTGATTTGAATACATTTTCAACCACTTTGATTAAGGAAGGATCTTCCAACACTTCTAGGACCGTTTGATTAAATACTTCAGTCATTAGGTAATAAAAGTAGGCTGAACTGTAAAGAACCCGTTAAGATGTAAATGGAGATTACTATGAGTTAATATAAATGTAAAGAGAACAAACATGATGAAGATTTACAAGTTATTTATATAAAAGAATGACTAGTCCGACGGATGTTCACTGGTTACAGATAGAAACATGCCATTGAAATTTGGTAAATAGTATAAGGCCAATATCATTCGATTCAGTTGATTTTACGAGCGGAACGAGAAAGATATACGATGATGAGAAGCTTGAAGGCTCAGTTTTTTCTCCAATTGATAGCGGCGGAACGAGGAAGGAGAAACGGGGAACGAGGAACGAGAAAGAGCAAAGAAATCACGTGAAACTGTTTAAACCCTCGGCAATTTTGCCACGTGACCTGTGCGTATTTTCCAACCCTCGCACCGCAGTCACGTTGTGTCTGAATGTGGAAGCTGGGAAGTTGCGTCTGCGCGTCCTCGACGAGTCTGGCTTCCCGGGACGGAAACTGCACGGTTGGCGAGCAGCGAGGGGCCTCTCAGTGTGTGTATAGGCAGTGAAGCGATTTGGAGTGTTAAAACTTTTCAATATTGGTGAATATCAGAATTTAGAGATTTCTGTTTTACCCTCTTATTGTAGACAACACCAGATTATTCAAAAGTATGTTTTAAACAACATGTTTTTCTACGGATTCATTCAAAATAGTGAATTGCAGCAAATTCGGATTAGCTGAAGTATTTCGAACCAAGAAGTGACTAAAAGACAAGTATGGAATTTCCAATTTATTAATCAATGAAACCATATCAGAATCATTATCTTCATTGAATTTTAACTTGGCTAACTGTATTATAATCAAGGGTTTTTATTCAAGGTTTAGACTAATTTAACACACCGACTTTTGATGAAATATACAAATTCAAAGCTTGATAGGATACTCCTATACCACTGTTTTAAAAGAATTCGAATTTACACTCTTGTAACAAAATACTAACATTTCTATTATTATTATTATTATTATAGTGGCTAATCGTTTAAGAGAATACCAAGTCATTGGTAGAAGACTTCCAACTGAATCTGTTCCAGAACCAAAGTTATACAGAATGAGAATCTTTGCTCCAAACGATGTTGTTGCAAAGTCCAGATACTGGTACTTCTTACAAAAGTTACACAAGGTCAAGAAGGCTTCTGGTGAAATTGTTGCTTTGAACATCATCTCTGAAGCTAAGCCAACCACTGTCAAGAACTTTGGTGTTTGGATTAGATATGATTCTAGATCTGGTACTCACAACATGTACAAAGAATACAGAGATGTTTCTAGAGTTGGTGCTATTGAAACTATGTACCAAGATTTAGCTGCAAGACACAGAGCTAGATTTAGATCTATTCACATCTTAAAGGTTGTTGAATTAGAAAAGACCGCTGATGTTAAGAGACAATACATTAAGCAATTCTTAACCAAGGACTTAAAGTTCCCATTACCACACAGAGTTACCAAGTCCAAGAAGTTGTACGCTCCAAAGAGACCAACTACTTTCTACTAAGCGACTCGTTGTTAGGTATAAATATCCTTTTATATTAATAACTTAAGAAAATAATCTTGCCTGTTCAGAATATATCATAGAGCTCATTAATTCCTTAATACTTATACTTATATATATATATGTAGTCCAAAAGCTGATGGCTATAACATGAAAAAAGCGTCAAGCGGTTTTAGTTTTTTTCCCCTTAGCCTATGTAAATATGCCAAATATTGAATAATGATTCTCCGATTTGTCATATATAAATTCTAGTTTAACTAGATACAGAGTGTACCAAATGAGCAGAAAATTTTCTGGACTTCAAAAAGAAGTATTGACTTTATACAGACAATGTCTTAGATCAGTTTATGAGAAACCTGAGGTATGTTTAATTTAAGAAGCGAATGATGATCATTTACTAACATTGAATCGTTGTACAGAAATACAGAGACAATTGGTTTGAATATATCCATGAGGAGTTCGGTAAATATCGTGGAATATCAAGGCGTGATTTTGCCACTATTGAACATCTTTTAAGGTTAGGGAATAGGCGATACGAAATGTATAAAAGTCCACTAATCAAGAATGTCAATTGATTCTATTATATGGACTGGTTCAATACTCAAGTCTAACTTCAAACATTTACAATGGTAATAAATATAAATAGCATTAACATTAATTAAATACTAGCCGATAGTTTTTGAATAATAACTCAGTAACAACAGTTTTAGCCTTTGTGTCTTGAATTTCTTGAGTTGGGTGCAAAGAATTGTGTCTCACTAATGTAGGTGCAAACACTGTCGCCAAAGATGCACAATTCATCTTGTTCCATTTCTCGTTATCAGAAACCAAATTCAGATGTTTTATTAATGTCAATAACGTAACTCTATTCGAACTTGGTAAACTATTTATAAGTTGATTCAACTGTGTAATTTTTGCCTCATCATCACCTAGTTTTGAAATATTCACAAAAAACTCATAAGAGTTCTGAGGAATGATGGAATCAGGAATTTTCTTCAAATATCTTTTAAGCAGTCCAGCAAGAGCATGTACATCTCCTGAAATTATTATATTATTCATCTTATTGACATCATTTGAGTTATGAATATCAAGAGTTTCAAATAAAGCTTCAAGTTTCTCAATGGTCGACGATGATGCACTAATCCTATATATACCTTCTGTTTGTAATCCACGTCGCTCAACTTCGGCAATACATGTTTTTATTATGAAAGGTACACCATTTCCTTTTTCATGGCTTGAAATTTCATGCAACGTCATGCTGTAAAGCTGATTTTCAGGTGATGCAGAAACAGCAGTGCTTTTATTGCTTTGTGTATTTCCATTTCTCCATTGCAAAAAATTTGATGATCTTGAAGTCTTCATTCCAGAATTGGCGGTATTAGGTATACTTGCACTCTGTTCACCTGATAAGTTTTCACCATTGTACATTGACGAATCCCCATTTATTCTCACATTCATCGGTTGACCAATATTCGATTTACTTGAAAATGATGGTTTATTACTAGAACTAGCACTTGTAGGATTTGAATTACCTCCAAACAGTTTCTTCATAAAATTAGGGCGCTTCTCTTTGGATTGTGCAGCTGAATTCAATTGTGCACTCAAGTTCGACTGAGTAGATGTGGATGTTGGTAATGGGGGAGTTGGTACTCTTGGTATCTGTTGAATATAAGACGGTTCTTCATATAGAATATTCTCTGCGGAAGACATCATTCTGTTATCATATTCATCTCTGTACGAATTTTTCGTTGAAACTGTTGACTTGTTTGAAACTGAAAAATCATCCGTAGACGATGTTTGTCGTTGTTGTAATTTAATATGTATGGAATTGTTTAATTCTTTTAAACAATCTTGCTTGTCCGAAATATCAAGTTCGAGTAACTTTTTCTGCGAGTTCAAAGCTTGAATATCTTTCAATATAGTGGCTTTTGTTAGAGTTAAAGAGTTGATCTCTGCTTTGAGCATTTGTAACTCCTTTTGAGCTTGAGATACAGTATCACTGCCAACATTAGCACTGTCAAGCCTAGAAGTATCAGATATAGAACGATTATGTTTGTTCAATGCCGGAACAGGGGGTGTTGTAAAGGATTTAAACGAATGATCTGATTGTGTTCTTGTATGCACTTTAGGAGTTACTGATGAATGCATATTATAGGAACGACTGGAAATGGTATCGGGTGTACCCGGTACCTCTATATTTTCATCGCCCGATTGTTTCCTACCACGTCTAAGGACTTTGGTCAAGGATCGTCCTAAACCGCTTATCTGTTTCTTCTTTTCCACCCTTGGGGTTGCATTCTCATCAAAATCAATATCCTGCTGAACTGGCGTCTTATGGACATCAGCCATAGAATTCAGGTGATCATCTGTTTCGATCAAATTGATTCTTTGAATAGAATTGTCTTCAGGAGAAGCAACATTAAGGCCTTTGATATTTAAACCTGCATTTCCAGTAAAACTTTCTTGTTTAGGAACAACAAACGAGTTAAGGTTGTACTTAATTGGACTTAATAGTTTCGGTGAATCATTCAACTCTATACTTTCCTTACTCATCAAACTTTCTTCTTCGGTTTCATCGAGATTAATAAAACTTTCAGGCTCCTTTTCGTTATCGTCATTGTACAAAATATGTGCTTTACGGTGCTCACTCGCAGGAGACAACATATCAGGAGCAATGTTCTTTTTTCGTGGAGTGTCAAGTTCGGGCGTCCTGTATTGAACTGTATTTCTGATTGGCGAGAGATTTGACCTACGTGGGGATCTCAAAGGAATCACCATGTCAGACTCAGCATTATCTGGATGCAGATAAGTAAAACCATTGTTATCGTCTTTGATGGGTATTATGTCAATAGCAACAGGAGTTGAAAATTTATCATCTTCGTTTTGTGAATTGGGTGTTTGTTGTATCTTTACTGTTTCTGGTGATCCTGGATGGTGGTTTAATATTACCTCATCATCATTAACTGTTGTTACCTCTCTTGCCTTTCTTATCACATCAGTCTCAAACTCGCTTTTCTCTATTGATATACTGCTTCCTTCAGCACTTGTATCAGCAGCGTAATCATCCAAGTTGAAATCTGACGTTGACGATGGATTACTCTCGTTAGACAAAACACGTTGTCTAGTCTCGCTTTCGGAATGAAGAGCTTTTGGCAAATAATCTATCGCTCGTTCAGCCTTTTCCGATTCACCATTTTCCTTCGAAGCTACTTCGAAAAGGTTATCATCTTCTAATTTAGCGGTGGCAGTTTCAGAAGTTGTCACAGAAGTTCCTGAAGCTGTGGGTGTTGCAGAGTTTAACAAACCAATTTTAAGATCTACAAATTGTTTTGCTTCATTCAAAGGTTTGTCATTATGCACCTCTTCACTCTTCTTTTGTTCTTCACGTTGTTTTTTCAATGATTTCTCTCTAGCGGCCTTTAATTTCTTTAGCTTTTCGTATTTTTTCTTCTTCTCCATAAGCATATTATGACAAGGCATACAAAATAAACCTTTAGAGGTTCTAGCATATTTCAGATCATCAATAGGTTTATTGCACGATTTGCACTTGAAACAATCAGCGCAGTATGCGAGATCGCCTGTTAGTATAGCCAAATCATATATTTTCTTCTCACATGATTTACATGTATATGAGCAATCTGAGCAGACTAGTGCACCGGTACCTAACACAAGAAAATTAGAGTCTACTCCAAGTGCTTTACCACATTTAGAGCATTTGAAGCATGACACATGCCACTGATCCGATCCGAGTTTGTACGCTTGACCATCAGTTATTGGTAAATGACAACTTTTGCATTCCTTTGCAGAATGTTGATGGGTATTGGAAGGCATTCAATAGATTTTGTATTATGTGTTTCACTTCAGTTATAATGTATGAAAAAGTGTACTCGAATTGGTCTAAAAATATATTATTGAAATGTCAGGCACGTAATTTCCAATTGTTATGCGTCAGATTTAAGTTCAGTGATATATAGAATAAAGTATTTTTCTATTTCCGACTTGTTGAGTTGAATAACAATGAGTGATTGTAATTGGCGTTTGAGGTCTTTAGATACTTAGCTTGTTCACCGCTCCTTCAAAATATACACTCCTTAAATTAGAATTAGATCGAGAGTTTCTAAAGCTCGTCTAATGCCATTTATAAATTCTGGCTCACACATCGATCCAAGAGCGAGACTAAAATCGACGCAACAACGTCAGTACCAAAATGAATTCAAATTCTCCCGCACGAGAGTATTCTACTCATAAAGTGGTGAAGTATATATGATACTAAGCATTTACGAAATTAACAAAGTAGTTCAAAGCAAATTATATTAAATAAACAGGCGTAATTATCTGGTTAATTTAAATGCGTTCCTCCCAATCCCAATAAAAGGTCAATTGTTTTGGTCTTTCTTCGGTAATTCTGCATTTATTAACAAAATTACAATTTTTGAGTTTTTCATCAAGAATAGCTTTGAATTTAGATAACTTGCAAGTATAAGCAGGACCATTTTGACATTCAGGAATTGGAATTACAGCATTATTTATTAAAACTCTAATGTAGCGATCACCTTTAATTGTATATCTTTCAATGACAATTCTAGCACCCATTGGAACCAACTCGGAAGTTTTGAAAAATCTGGCAAAATCGATAAATCTTGTACTCAATTCTTGCTTTTGGTATTCGAATATTCCTAAAGCGTTCATAAAGTGTAACAATTCCGTATCATGAGTAAAACTGAAAAAGAGGTTTTGCTTTGTTTCCTTTTCGTCAAATAATTTAACCATTGCATCTACATAAACTGATCCTAAAGCAAACGAGAATGGATGATTTGCTCTTTCGTACCATAATTCAGCATCCCTAAAGTACTCCAATTCAACAAATGTATTTAATGATAAAGCTTCACAAACCCTTGATTCACCTATTGCATTCAATTCGAAAGCACAATACACTGATAATGAATACACATCTCTTGCGGTAATATTAAAGCCAGGACTCAAAAAGTTCAATCTTTTAGCCTCTTGAACCATAAATTTACCGATAAAAGGATGTTTAAAATATTCACCTCTTTGATAATATTTGTGGCAACTTATCGAAGTAGTTAAAGTATCTGCTCCCATTCTTTTTGTTTCATCTAAGATAATCAACTTTGAATTTGAATCAATTTTATCTTCATCATCATTAAAAAACCCTTTACCAAACTCTTCAGCTGAATCGATACATCTTTGTTTGGAAGCAGTAAAAATTGGAAGTATATCATCACAATTTTGATATAGATAGCCATATTTAATCTTTGTATCTTTACCAAAGTCAAACATTGTTTGAAAGCCATTAAAATCTCCATAAAGTGTTTCCATACCAAGCCAATCTGGTCCAGGTATAAAAAATTCCCACTCATTAACAAAATTCATTGGACCTTTACAATCTTCTACATCTGCTCCCTTAAGCTTATCATAAACCTCTTTCAACCTCTTAGCAACGGCTTTTGTTGGGTATCTTTCACCGTGTCTAGCGAATACAAAGACTTTATCTGGTTTTATATTCCAACTAAATTCTACTGGTAGACCATAACCTGAACCTTGTACATATGGACCCATTCCACCTAAATGCTTTAAAAGGTTGGATTGATCTTTACTTTCAGTTGAAAGTAAGTGATCAAAAACATGTGAGGTTGTTAGACCTAAAGGTATCATATTATTCAATTTCATTATTGACTTATAGTTACTACAAAACAAACTATATTGGGGTAAATTGATGGAAGAAACTGGATGTTTACATTTGCAGGGATCCCTTTATAAGAGCACGTTTTCGTTGTGTTTTTTTTTTTAAAGTTCGGTGAGGGCAAAGAGATAATAAAAACATTGCATTATCGGTATACTGTATGCATTATCTAAATAAGCAGATTTTTGATTTGATTTCGTTATACATAACTCTATTTAACTGTCAAAAATAAAAGGGTATTCAAATAGAAAGCGAAAATATTCAAATAAGTTGTTTTATCAATTAATAAGATGGCTTGTTAACTCTTGCTCTAACTAATTTAACTTGAGTGTAGTTGTCAAAAGCTTCAAGACCCATTTCTCTACCAATACCGGATTCTTTGTAACCACCGAATGGAGCAGCAGGATGGAAATCATTGTAAGTATTGACCCAGACGGAACCAGCGTCGACTCTTTCTGAAACATAGATTGCCTTGTTAAGATCTTCAGTGTGAATACCTGCAGCTAAACCATATAATGAATCGTTTGCCATTTCAATTAAGTCATTGACAGACTTGAAAGGTAAAACAACAGCAACAGGACCAAAGATTTCTTCTTGAGTTAAAGTAGAATCTTGCTTAGCACCTAAGAAAATAGTTGGTTCAAAGAAGTAACCTTTGTTACCAATTCTATTACCACCGGTCAAGAATTGTAAGCCAGATTTCTTACCTTCTTCAACGTAATCAAGAACAGTTTGGAATTGATCAGGAGTTGTTTGAGCACCTTGGAAAACACCTTCTTCGAATGGGTTACCAACCTTCAATTTTTCAATTGCAGTCTTGAATTTAGCTAAGAAATCATTGTACCATTGTTCATCTGATTGATCAACGTAAATTCTGGAACCTGCACAACAAACTTCACCACCATTGAAGAAAATACCAGTGATTAAGTTTTGAATTGTTTGATCAACATTACAATCTTTGAAGACCATATTTGGAGATTTACCACCTAATTCTAAAGTAACCTTTTTAATTGAGTTTGCACATTCTTTCATAACTGTCTTACCAACATCAGTTGAACCAGTGAAGGCAACTTTCTTAATTTTTGGATGTTGTAAAATTGCATTACCACAACCTCTACCAGAACCAGGAACAACATTAACAACACCAGCTGGGAAACCTGCTTCTTTAATTAAGCTACAAACGTATAAGTTTGATAAAGGAGTTGCACTTGCTGGTTTTAAAACAATTGTATTACCAGTTGCTAAACAAGGACCAATTTTCCAAGCAAACATTAATAATGGGAAATTCCAAGGAGTAATTGCACCACAAACACCTAAAGGTTCTCTTCTAGTATAAGTAAAATGTTCAGCATCAGTTGTAATAGTTCTACCATCATTTTTATCACAAAAACCTGCACAGTATCTCATATATTCAATTGCAACATTGACATCATATCTTGAACAATGTAAAGCTTTACCATTATCTAAAGATTCGATTCTAGCAATAGTTTCTCTATTTTTATCCATTAAATCTGAAAGTTTATAAATTAATCTACCCTTTTCATTTGGTGGTAAGAATCTCCAAGATTTGAAAGCTTCAGAAGCTGCATTAACAGCGATTTCAACATCTTCAGCTTCAGCTTGTTGAACTTCACAAATTAAGGATTCATCAGCAGGATTGTTGACTTTAAAAGTCTTACCAGATTTTGCAACAACAAATTCATTGTTGATGAAAAGACCTGTTGGTTGTTGATAAGTTTCATTCAGGATTGGGAAAGTAACAGATGCGAATACCATTGTAGTTGATTTCTAGTGTAAGAAAAAGGATAAGAAAAAGAGTTAAAAGATAAAATCTTTAAAGAGGAAAGATGGGAGTGAATATGAAGAAGGGGAAAATTAGAAGGTATTTATAATTAATTACAGTCAAGAAAATATGTTGGGTTCAAAGTATTGAAAAGTTGAAAAGCCATTTAAATTACAAATTGGAGTAAAGAAATATTAATGTTGAATTGGACAAGAGCTTGAAAGAATAGTAATCGCGATTGATTAATGATTAGTAAGGCCTGGCAGGGTATGCATGGGGGTGAATGGGATGGGGGTGTTTTTCTGGGGTAGGGGACGTTGGTTACACAGTGGGGGTGAAATTTGGGGTTTGGGGAGGGCTAACGGGGGGTGTTAACGGAGGAACAACGGGGGGTGAGCTGGCGGTTTCCGATAAAAATGTGGGGTATGTACTCAAATCAAACTCGCCTTAGGGCCGTGCGAGCTGCTCAGTAGGGGGGAAAAGGTAAACGGGGTGGAGTGGGCCGGTGGGGACAATCGACCAACCCACCTGGCTTGGCAGCTGGCTTCGCTCCAGGAAGTTGTCCTCCCCGGGCGGGCGATATCGCCCACACGGCTCAGAGGGGCTCAGAGGGGCTCAGACAAACTCAGACGGGCCCAGACGGGCCCAGACGGCCAGACGGCCAGACGCCCCGGCGGAGGGGCAGAGGGGCAGCTAGAATTTAATCGGATGCAGCTCCCGGTTTCGTTCTAAGGTTTTCGGTTTTCGGTTTTCGGCGTGCACCGGTCCGCTGACACAATGTCACATGACTTCCCTGTCAGAGTCCAACTGTGTCGGAAGAACCCGGAATGTTGGACGTAAGTAATAGCGGATTCGGAGAGAAGATCGGAGAGAGTCGGAGAGAATTGGCACTGTTCTAGGGATTTGATTTGATGATATTAATCAAATTATGATGAAAAAAATGCGGGGTGGAAAGTGGGGGTGCACACATGATAATCAGAGCTCATAAAGTATTATATGTGTCAAATTTGTGACAGAAAGTGCCTAAAAATGTTACTTTTCGGACATTAGAACAGCATCTTAAAACAATTATAAAATTACAGATTAATGACGTAAAAGAAAGATAACTACTATTATAACATTTACAATTGCTTTGTTTCAATTTTTTTCTTCTTCAACGATTCATCTTTACTTGATAAATGTTGTTTACGTTTCTTTGCTCTATGTAATCTCTGTCTATCATCACGTTCTAATTCAGCCTTTGATATAACCACACCTGATTTAAGTTTAACTTCATTTTTATCAACTTTAGTTTGAATTTTATAAATTTCTTGTGGTGCCATTGTAGATCCATTACTCATTGTTAGTGGTTGTGCATCTTCCATTGCAATTGTTGATGTTTCAACTCTAATATCCATTAATTTCTCCTTTGGTTTTGGTACAAAATGTGCAGAATATAATGAATCAAGTTGATAAGTTACATCTTTAAATAATTCACTAATTTCATCATGTGCTAACTTTAATTCACTATTAATTTCTTCTTTATTTGTACTATTAATTTCTTCTTCATATAAATCAGCAAGTGATTTACTAGATTTTTCTTCACTAACTTCAATTTTCTTTGATGATTTAAAATTATTCATTTCAGAAATAATTCTCTTTTGAATTTCATCAAATTCTTGATTAATAATTCTACGTTTAATTATTTCTTCAATACTTTCAGTTGTTTCTTGTGTTATAACAGGTACAGGTTTCGCGGTACGATCAAATTCAAGTTCTTCTTCAAGTAATGCATCTGATTTCCTTTGTTTACTAGTAACTTCACCTTTCATTGTCCATTTCTTCTCAGCAATAGATTCGGCTTCAAGTTCAGCAATTTGTTTAGCGATCTCTCGTTGTTGTTTCTCAAATGTTGATAATTTACTATCATCAACTTCTTTCTCTTCTTTAATTTCTTCTTCATTACCATATAAATCAGCTTGTACTACATTATAAGCAGCATCAATTTCATCTTCATCAAATTCTTCATTATTTTTTACTTCATTCTTCTTGTTTTTCCTTTTCTTACTTTCACTCCTATTATTTTTTGATTTCTTTGAATCTGCTGGATCAAAAAAATCCTCATATGTGTACATCTCATCATCTTCCTCTTCTTCCTCACTAAAATCAGCGAATAAATCAACTTCTTCTCCATCATCATCATTAAAATCTGCATCTTCAAGTGCAATAACTTGTCGTTTATATTCATCAAGATTGAAAACATCATCATTCAATCCAAAATCATCTCTACTATCCCCAAAAACTTCTTCATCCTCTTCAACTTCCTCTTCTGCTTCCTCATCTCCCTCCCCCTCTTTTTCTTCTTCTTCTTCTTCCTCCTCTTGCTCCTCATTTACCTGTCCATTCTCTTCCTCAACTTCTTGATCCTCTTCACTCTCTCCGTCTTCATTCATCTCACCAAATGCATCCTCGCTATTATCGTCTTCATCATCCTCCTCCACTTCTTCACCCTCACTAATCTCATTTTCATACATTCCCTTTTCCTTAAATTCTTCAATTTCAGACCATAAACTTCTTTCAATTTGTTCACTAACTAATTTTACTTGACCCCATACTTGTGTAGCATCTAACCCCTCAATGAAGATTTCTTCCAAAACACATACTTCACTCTCCTTAATAACAGGATCAATAATATCTTTTAAACTACCTAATAATTCATCACAATTTAATGGTTCCGTTGTCTGTTGTGAGAAGATCACACTTGGATCTTGTAACAAATCATCTAGTTTAAAACTACTCATATAGTTCGATTTTATTAACTTTGTTAGCTTTCGAATAACACCTAACTATTGTACAATTATGGAAAAAAATATTTGAAAAAAGATCATTATTTTAGGCCCGATTCAAATTCGAGAAAAAAGTAAAAGCTATTTAGTCACGTGACAATACTCTACACTTTCATATTCTTCTTCTTCTTGTCAGTAGTCTTAGGATCTTTCCGACAGTCAGGACAATACCAAACACCATTTGGTATCTCCTTCAAGCCAACACAGTCATAATGAAACCATTCATATTTACATGTAGGATTATCACACGCAACCATTTCTCCATACGATACTTGTTGACAAAAACAGTACAGATCATCATCATCACCATTCCCATTATCGGCATTATTTGATCCACTCGGTATTCTCCTTCCGGGCCCTTTCACAACGGTTGTTCCTGATGATATGTCCCGTCTCCTGTTTGGTGTAAATTCTCTCGATGTTGATGAATCATCAACAAGTGGGGTTTTATCCCTTCTCTTCATCCTCCTAGTATCTCCTGTTGTACTATTCGTCCTGCGAGAATGTTCAGCAATTCCTGAATTCATACGTGAGCTGAGTTGAGAAATCGATCCCTTTGTCATGCTTGGTGAATCTAGATTTGAATATACAGCATTGTTTGACGATATTAATGTTAAATCATCAAGATCATCATTAACATCCCAATTATCAATTGCTCCACTTTCTATAAGCCTGCGTACATCTTTCTGAAACTTAACAGTGTTCTTAGTTATATTATACAACGCAGTATTGAGTAGAATTGATTTCTCCTCTTGTATTTGAGTTGCCTTCTTGCACAACTTGTGCATTTGAGATGTGATGGCATCCTCCTTCGGATGTCGTATCATAACGCCACTTTGTTTAATATGTTTACTCAACTGACCTTCAAGAGTTTCTATTTGGGTTATTATTTTATCATACTCTAAATCTTTTTGCTGTAATTGCTTCAATGTATACTGAGTTTCCTCAGGTATATTTGCCATATCATGAATATAGTAGTCAAATAAAGTTGCAGCATCCATTACTCACTATTTTTGGCTGTTATCTCTGATAGTTAATAAAGAATGTAACTGATTTACATTCATGATGAAAAGGCAAGCCCAGGTTTTCTTCGATTCGCTGCCGCGCCTCATGCATGCATATATCACACAATAATATTACTTGATGTATCAATACGATTACATGCTATTTTACAGTAGTTTAAAAGTATGTGACCAGTATCTGACAGTTCAATAGTTAGTTTACATTTGCTAGAGAGCTGCCTTTTCAAATCACTTGTTTATTATAGCATCATTGAAAGCCTCAGGTAGTTAGTAGGATTATCCATGAAGGAAATAACCACCATTGAGCAATCTTGATGCTTATGAAATTTGTCGAATAAATGTGTTAAAGCTTTGTACAGATGAAATATATGAATTTATAATTGTTTGTTCGGTTTGCTAACATCTGTCAATGCAACTGGAATATTGTATTTACCTTGATTACCATATTTACTTCTCTTTGGTCTAGCAATACCTGATAAGTCTCTGTGTTTACGGTTAATGTAAGTGAAACCATACATGAACAAAACAGATAGCATAACCATAGTCGGCATTGCTGCAATAACATAGTAAACATCGTCATTTGTACCAACTTGATCCTGCAATTTACGCATTTCTTTGGTATTTTTACCAACACTTTCCTTCAACTGAAATGTACCAAAAAAATGAGCACCGTTAAGTATATCAAATTCATCATCTGAAACGTTGTCAGGTTGGACAGATATCACCACCTTTTTGTAAACTTTTCCCTTTAGCCATTTAGGATCAACTTCAAATGCAAACCATCCTCTTTCATTACTTATCCACTCAGATGAATAAAACGCACCTGGTACATCACCTTGAAATTGGATATTTCCTGTAAGTTGCTCAAGTTCAACACCAACTTCTTTAACCGCAGAATCAAGAAGATCCCTCTTCTTGAATCCTTTATCATGACTTTTCTCATTCACATATGCAAAGTGAAATCTGACGTTTTCGGCATCTTTGAAAAATCGGGAATACCATGTAGAGAAATAAGTTGCTCCAACTCTGAACTTTTCTTTGTCCCCTGGTGCGCAAAAAGGTTCAGAAAGCTCTGTTCCTGCAATTCCTTTCTTATAGTAAAAATCTGGAGTACATCTCATTATAGGACTTAACTTAACGTAAGTGTCATCTTCTTCAATATACTTAACTTCTTCAACAGTCTCATCCTCTTTCAAATTGTGAGCTTTCAAATCTTTTTGATGATATGTAATTGTTGTTTCCGTTTGAAAGTAAGTCTTGACATCAGGAAATCCGTTAGCGACTTTACCATTCTTCAACTTAGGATTTATTGTCTTAGGTAAACCGTTCTTTTTAATTGAAATCCAAGGCTCTAAACCATCCGTAGTTACTGGTGGTTTGGTGGCAAAAGTGACACCTCCGACAGCATATGGAGTAACAACTTCAACAACTGTTTCATAAATTGTACGAACCCAGGGTTTTGGAAGTGGCTCTTCAGTACCATGAATCTTTTCAGATTCTTCTTTCAACCATTGTTTATTCACAATAGCTTTTTTCATTCCATCTGGTTCTCTTTTCACTAGTACAGTTGGTTCCGGAATAAGTATTGCAGCATTTATCAATGTTGTTTTCGGTGGTGGCTGGAAATCGATTCGAGCTCCTGAAATAACATCAAGAATAGATGCTAACAAAAATATGAAAACATAAAAATTCATTTGATATCTATTCTTTGAATCTGGATAGTCTTTCTCAGACAAGTAGAGTGGACGGATCAACAGCGTAAACTCAGAACAGAAAACTGACATTGGTAGATGGCCAAATCTGAATTTTCTTAAAGCTCGTGCACATGCACAGTGTATTTCGCATCATTAATATCGACAAAATTTTGTATCAAAAGACGGCGGTGCAATATTTACTTCTGTATGAATTGAAATGCTAATTATCCGAGTATCAAAACAAGAAGCGTTTTGTCAAGTATACTCCATTCATTTTTGAAAGATTGAAAACCATGCCTGAGGGATTACCGGAAATATATTCACCACTGCTACCAAATAGCAACAGAACAAATTCAGGAAGCAATAGTGGTAACAGGGGATCTTCAAATCACGCAATTCCTATAAACCGAAGTTGTCAGCCAAGTCGATCTCAATACTTTTCTACGTTAACATCTATTGGAAACAATACACCTAATTCATTGTCCGGATTTGCGAATTCTTATCAAAGAGCACAATCACTTAAGTCCATATCCATTGAACCTCGAATCCGAGCATCAAGATCATTTTTTAGAGATGATGAAGAACTAATTGATCCAGAGACATTTACCCCGTCTCCTATGGGTAGGAAAATATCTACTATATTTGGTGCAAGGCCAATTTTAAACAACTCTGTTCCAACTAATAATATATACGATGACTCTGCAATTGATGATAGCTTTACAGATCACTCAGTCACTGATTTCGTCATTTCTAGACAACCTTCTTTTGCTTCTTCTATATTCCCAGCACCAGGAAATGGATTGGCAAGAGTTTTAACAAACGAAACAGATTCTATAATTTTAAGACAAATTGAAACAAACGATGGTACCAAATTTACTATGGTGGCGCCTCAATCAACGGTATATCAAACTATTTTCAATTGCATAAATGCCTTAATTGGTATTGGATTACTTGCATTATCTAGAGCGCTGGTCCATTCGGGCTTGATATTTGGTACTGTGTTTTTAGCTTACTCGGTTTGTATTACTTACTGGACAGCTGGTCTGTTATCAAAGTGCATGGATACAGATCCATCTTTATGTACCTACGCAGATATAGGTTACAAAGCGTTCGGTCCAAAAGCACGTCTTTTTGTCTCGCTCCTGTTTACTGTTGAGTTATTAGGAGTTGGCGTTTCACTTATAGTTTTGTTTGCAGATTCATTGCATGCAATGTTCCCTGAAATTTCATTGAACAGTTTCAAATGGGTTGCCTTTTTGATTCTTACCCCATTTTCATTTTTACCATTAAAAGTCCTATCTCATATCTCGCTGATTGGTATTATATCGACTATTTCATTGGTATTCTTGATATTTTTTTGTGGAATCATCAAGAAAAACTCTCCAGGATCACTGTTAGATCCCGTCGACAGCAATCTTTATCCACCATCGTTACTAAACCTGTTTGTATCGTATGGAATTATACTTGGTCCATTTGGCTCTCATTCGTTATTTCCAGCATTGCGAGCAGATCTGGTTACTCCTCAAGATTTCCCTAAATGTTTGAAAACTACCTACAGTGTTGGGTTTTTTGCTGATGCAACCATGGCTTACTTGGGATTTTTTATGTTTGGAGCAGGAATTTTGAATGAAATTACTCAATCAATTCTAGTAACATCTGGTTATCCAAAAAGTGTTTATTTTCTGACTAGTTTGTTTGTTTCTTTGATTCCGGTGGCCAAAACACCCATAAATGCATTGCCGATTATTAATATAACAGAATTTTTATGTGGTCTTACTCCACAACAACTAGAACATTCTGGAAAAACAATCACAAATTTTACGTTGGCTAAAAGATCTGTTATCAAAGTTGGTGTTAATTTTATGTTTGTAGTTCTGGGAATCATATACCCCGAATTTGACAAAATAATTGGTCTGAGTGGTTCTTCCCTATGTACATTAATTTGCATAGTTTTACCTTGTGCATTTTACATGAAGCTTTGCAGACCAACTCACAAATTACACTACTACTTTATCATAATTTTAGCATTAATTTTGGGTACAATTAGCACATATTCCGCTTTAGTAATCTAGATATAAATTTAATTCCTTGGCACTCAGATAGTCATAAACCCCACAAGCTCAGTAGTCCCGTTCTTCTAGCCCTTGGTAAGACAAAAAAGATTCCTAGAAAAAGAATGGACATGGTAATTGCTACAGCAGTTGTATTAAATGAGCTGGTGAGCTTATCAAATGATCCTGATGGACGAAGTTTAGTAACAAATATTTCATTGCCTACAAAAACATAGTACGTTGTTGACTCAAGCTCCGTTGGTATAGTGAATGCAAAACTTTTCTTTGGTGAAGTGACTAAGATGTCTCTGTAGTGAGATATGACGTAGTTTGGGTGAGGACTAACTATGGGATCATACATAAAGTTGTTGACAATTGAATTTGCATGTTTTTGGGAATGTATACTCATAGCTATCCTTTCAAAACCATCTATGGACAATTTCGTATTTCCGAGTCTATTGAAATCACCAACCATTCCTCCTCTTCTACTATCTAATATAACTTTGGGGATAGAAAATATCTGACCTTCTCTAGATCCAAATATTATCTCTTTCACTGCAATATTGTTTTTCGTATTTGAAACAGCCAAGTTTATAATCTGTTTACCTGAAATTAAATAGCATTGAGTCGCAAAAGATGGTAAGACCGTGTCCTGAAACGCACTGTAACTAGTAAAACTTTTTGTTGTCTTAAAATTAGGAGTCAGTGATTCAAATAGGTCAATGACGCAAACTTCTGTATCAAGATCATCTCTCAAATAAATTGTGAAGATTATAAAGTTTTCCTCGTATACTATTTCATAATCGTGTGAATTAAAATCTGTGGTTTTTAAAGACTTCGAGAAATTAGCATAGACTTGACCAGTAATCAAATTTATTAATCTAATTTTTATTTGATTTTCAGCTGTGGTATGTGTGGTCACTACACCAATGTTGGGTATTAAGTACTTGTATAGAACAGATCTATTAGAGAGAATAATTCCATTTTGTGCAACATGCAAATTATCATATGTGCGTTGAGTGAATGAAATAATAGTTTCATTCATAGGACTGAACTCCCATGTTTCCCTCCAGGAAGAGTCGTTAATGGCTTTATAACCCTTTACTTTGTTAAGATTCAGTAAATGCTTTGCAGTATATTCAGCAGAATTTTGCTGTGTCAAATCTTTGAAATTGCTTCGAACAGGCGTAAGTGTTTTGGTCATTAAATCGATTTTGAAAAGCGTATTCTCTCCCACAGCATATGGAACATTGTCTATTGTAGTTAGTTCATCGATATGGCAACTTGGAATTATCACAAAACTTAAGTGATGATTGTTACTAGAATTCTGCTCCATATCAAACACCCCGATTTTTTGTTTATCTGAGAGTACTGTTAGAGACTTTTGTAATCCAAATATGTTGTCATCTTGACTTCCCAACCTGAAAACTCTTTTAAATCGTTTCCAATTTTGGAAAAACCTGTTAATGTAGCCAAAAATAAAGTTTGAGTTTGATATCTGATAGTTTTCATCAGATAACTGGGATTGAACAAACTTGTCAACAACAATTGCGTCACTGATGTTGATGAACGATTGATCTCTACTCCAAAGAAGTGTACCATTAACATATTGGAAAATTTCCGACTCGGACACACATAGCACTTTCAGTTTGTTTTCACAAAATTCAAAAGCTTTTATCTTACAGCTTTCAGATAGTTTATTTGGATAGCTTCTCAAAAGTTGTACCTGAGGAGAAGTTAAATCATAAACATCAAGTGTATCACTATTCACTACTAGTCGGTGTTGTTCGTTAGTCATCAAAATACCATGTTGAAAATGTGAAAGATCATGAGAAGGTATGTCGGTAATAATCATTTCATTGTTATCTCGTGTACTTAATTTGTAATAGTATGATCCGCAAAAAAATGAACTCTCTTCATCGATAAACTGCGCTTTCGATACACGACAATCAGGAATGTATTGCGCTTTATCAATCTGAGCTAAGTCTGTCAATAGACATTTCTTTTCTGTTTGAAGCAGTAAAAAAGTATTATTCAATTTTAGGTCTGTAAATATCTTTGCTGATTCGACATTTTGGGTGCTATTGTGGTAAACAATCTCAAGAGAGTCGGACACATTATATCCCTTTATCCCTTCATAGCCAATTGTATAAAAAACGTTTTTCTTCAAAGCAACGTCCCATATAGGAGTTTGGGAAACGAGTTGAAACTCGATGGTAGGAACAGAGTGGGAAATATCCCATACAATGACATGACAGTCAGCACCATTGAAAATAGTTACAGCTAAATCATTTGAAAATTTAATGATCCGTGAAGTATCTTCTACTTTTTTATTATGTTTGACTCTATAAATAGTATCACCAGTTGTAGCATTAATCACTGAAAATAAACCAATCTTGGATAAAGTAAAAAGCTTGTCTTTGTGATAAAGTGCATCAATGGGGATACCTATGTTGATGGTCTGCCAATCACTATGAAATATCTGATCTTGTGATAGACCTAATGTCCAACTGCAAAACAAAAGTAGTGTAAAGATGGCATGCATCATTGTTCACTGCCAACAAATACAGTTGTACTCATTGCTCTGTAAGTTGAATTATTTGACCTTCAAAAAGGCTATATTATAAATTAACCATCGGATGTTCAAAAACAAGTTCGGTTGTTTTAGCCGAAAATCGTGAAAAGTTAGGAAAAGTTTGAGTTCCTCATTTCTCAAAGTATTTGTGTAGACTAATCAGAAAAATTCGAAAAAAAAAGCGAAACGGAAACTGAACTTGCACAAAATAGTTCAATGATTGTCTCTGACCACTAGACTATCTCAATTTGAAAAAAGTGAAAACTTGCTAGTTTTATTTGTAGACAATTGAAATTTTGAAACGCAAAATCATCTAACGGAGAACCGCCTTAGTCATGGACTCGGGATCAGCTCCTTCGCTAACAATTGAACGTAAAATACATCTTTCCCAGAATGAAAAGAATGTATTTAAACTGAGTAACTAATGTAACACCACTGCTAGGACGGTGATTTACGTAATTATTTAGAAAGAATGTATGATATAAATGTTGAGATGAAACGCGTAGCTCACATCGAGTTGATCTAAAATATCTAGCGCACTCACTTGAAAAGTTTTCTTGCATGTGAGAATAACTAACTAAGTAGGATTCTTTATAAAGTAACAGATCATACATATAATTATGGCACTTGATATAAAGAGACAGTTGCTAGAAAGAACACATGGTATTCAACAATAAACTCAGGTCTGATGAAACTCGCTTCCATTTGTGCCTGCATATCACGAAGCAAGAATGTATGATGGTCTATTTTAAAGAATATGTTCAGAGAGCCAGGTATCTCTTTAGTTTATAAAACTTTATGATTGATTAAGCTACGGAGGAGTATCATCTCGATGAGTAATGTTTTAACTCCAAAATTTTGCGGGTCGCCTTTTTGATAGAATAGTAAGCATTCGTTTATAATTGTTGTTGTTTACAAACTTCGTAGAAGTAGCAATTAAAGAACACAATCATCTTTTTTTTTTCATCTTATTTAGTTTGAATACAGAATAATACACCACAAAAGTCATTTTTTTGCTGGTAGAATTAATATTACACAATCTTACAAAACTAATACATTAGTCACCGTCCTATGCAGTGGTATAAAATTTTATAGTCAACTCGTAGTCCTATTTGATTCTCCAATGAGAAAAGGTAAAGTTATTCACTTCGAAAAGCAGGTGATTTACCTGCTATTGTTTTGTAATGTCATTTCAAAATTCTTGCTTATTGACTTGATTCTGGGCAGTTTTTAACTTTTGTAGTATATGAATTTTATAGTGCTTTTGTTTATAACCTCTTTATATTACATCTTGAACAATAAAACCCTAAAAAAGAGGTACAAAAACTTTTTTTTTCTCATAGAAAACAAATATAGAAGCACAAAAGGTATTTTTGTTTTGAAATCGAGAAGGATGCTTTATCAATTGATACTTTTCAAATGCTTTTCATCAGGCATTCTTTTTTTTTTTTTTGCATTCATACACAATAAGTGGAGCAAAAGTCGAATTGGAAATAAATTTATGCGCGTGTCAAAAAAAAAACGTTCTCGGCGAACGGAAAAGGTCGGATCTTTTTTTTAAGAATTTCGGTTGTATAATAACCAGACTAGTATGTTTCAAAACCAGCACAGTGACGTCCCCTCAATTAGCGATGCGCGGCGTCAACGGGAAACAATTGCGGGTATCAGCTGCATTATGCTGCTGTGTAAATTATGCTGGTTACTTCGCAATGGCAACTAATGAGCAGGACATAAAGAGAGAAAGAATATAGATACAGAATCGGATTAATAATGCTTGAAGAAAATAATCAGTCTTCCACTAACAAGAAAGGTAAAAAGGTGATCAAAAAGCTCATGACAGTAGTGTTTCCCGACAAAGTCGTAAAATCAAATACTGCAAAACGCTCAGACGAGTTTCGTTTCCACGAAAAATCAAGATCTAATTCAGTAGATCACATAACAGATTTGAGTAAAAGGTCACATTCCCTTTCAAGTATGCCAAAGTTAGAGTATAATCCTTATGGAATCTTCAAACATCACGACATTGTCAACTTAGAGCAGGCGTTCGGGACAAGATTTAAGATTTCAGAACCAGAACATCGACTCTCAAACCCTTTGAGTTTACCCAATGAATTTTTACCTATGTCGATGCAACAGAAACACCTTTATCTAGAGGAGAAATATGAGCTACTGGATATTGAGTTAGGTTCCGGAGGATCTGCCACAATAAAAAAGGTTTTGCTGAAAAATGAAAAGGCAGCTGGTCCCCAGACTGAAGTATTTGCTCTAAAGAAATTTTCGTTATTTGATAATGAGTCACAAAAAGATTACTATCAACGTGTAGCTCATGAATTTATTATCACAAAGTCTATATTACATCAACACTCCATTCAATGCTATGACCTTCTTCAACTTCCGGTTACTCTTCAAAACGCATGGGGAATGACGATGGATTATTTTGAGTACGACCTCTTCAAACTAATAAAAGCTCCGAACTGGAAAAACGTAGACTTTAATGAAAAAATGTGCATTTTCAAACAAGTTAGCTTTGGATTGAAGTTTCTACATGAAAATGATTTGGTTCATCTCGACATAAAACCTGAGAATATAATGGTTTCTAAAAATGGCCTCATGAAGATAACTGATTATGGTTGCGTGGAGCTAGGCCATATAGAACACAAAAACTTCGAAAGCCCTGTGCTAACTTTGAAAAAAAGACTGGGGACACCACCTTTTCAGCCACCGGAGGTTGCAAGGTTTAGTATAGTTGACGAACACGCTAGGGAACCATACTGTCCATTTTTGTTTGATTATTGGTCTTTGGGTATGCTATTGTTTTTTGTTGTTACAGGGAAGTCTCCTTTTGCAAATTGTAAAGAAACAGATCCAGGGTTCAAGTTGTATACTTTAGAATATGTAAGGATGACAGAGAAGATGCCATTGTTTTTAGACGATGTCATAGCTAGAATACCCAAGATTGGCGTCTTCAGTGATCCACATGGGCAGAATCCGTTGTTTTTATATTTTTTTTGGAGACTTTGTGATCCAAATTCTAAAACAAGGATGACAATACCAAAATTGTTTAAAATGAAAGAATTTCAAGAGATAGAGATGTGTGTGGATGAAAATCTCTATGAAGCTAACTTCTATTGTCATTTAGGTTCTAAGAGTAGGACCTTCAAGATCGCATTCGGTGACCACAATGAAATAACCTTACAAAACGAAGTGAAGCACAGTTCCTGGGATGATATACCAACAATTCCTAATAGTTATGACGGTTCTCAGATCTCTAATTTCTTGTTACCGCAAGCTACAGATGAAAGATCTAGAAAGTTCAAAAATGATGTTAATGAATCATATTTCGGACATGGTACAACTTGTTTATGTTACCAAGGTGAGCATCCCTCTGTTAGTACAAGTGATGATAATTATGATAGAACAAAACATGATGCTTTACCACTATCTCACCATGAGCCATCTTGTATGAAAGACCCTTTGCCAGATATATCAACAAGACAATTTGCTTTCTCCGATTCGGATTACAACACCCAATCCGTCACTAAGTTCATGATCGTGAAATACGAAGATATTGTAGCCGCATCTAATTGCGAAATTGCTGCACATTCCCATAACTGCCTTTATTCATATGATAGAAGACGCTCACATACGATATCTGCAATGAGTTCTCAGCTGTTAGGTCGATCGTAAGTATTATAGGCTAAGAATTGAATTTCAAGAGATGCAACTTATATGTGTCTTGTTCCAATTTTTTTTTATTGTACTTCACCATTTACACCTCAAATATTATTGCGGGATTCGTCTTGTTTTTTCAAGTTTCGACCTGTTGAAGACGATTAATTCAACTTGTTGGTTTCAAAAAGGGTATAAACTTAGCAAAATTTGTATATCTGAATGTGTTTTATACGAAATAAAATAATGTAAAATAAAGCTAAAAAGCTAGCATTGGCCAAGCTATTCTCGCGTTTCTGAAATCAAAACATTTACAGGTTATATATTATCGCTCACAGACACTGTTGTCAAGTAGATTAATATATTCACAGCTTGGTGACAACCTCATTAAGTCGATAAATATGGATTTGAATAAATTAATTACTTCAGCTAATGATGATTGTGAAAACTTATCTAACAAGAACCAAACCAGCTTACCAGTTAAAAGGAATTCTCAACCTCGACTTTCTTCCATTCACAGCTTGATGAATAACAACACCATCGACTCGGAAACGCAAGGTCCAATCCAGCCTCCTGCCCCTAGGAATTTTTCAACTTTGTCTTCACAAAGTACTTCAAATATTCCTCGGCCATCAGAATCAACTGATGAATCACAATCGGCACCGTCTTCCGAACAAAAAGCGGCTCCATTTTTACCATCTGATGAGTCAGGTGTTAGAGTTGATTGTATTGATGATCAGTCTTCTTTCAAAGTAAATGTACCAATGCAGCCACTAAATTCGACAGAACTTGAATCTGGTGCTTTACCGAAGAATACGTCTTCTGTAGTTCTTCAAACATCAGTTGAAGCTAAACCACCACTTCCAATTTTGAAAGAGCCACAAGCAAAAAATACTCACGAAAGCAGTTACATTGAAGAACCAGAAATAAACAAAACCCAAGAGGATGTGAACCAAAACTTGAGCCAATTGGTAGAAGCTAACAAATTACACGAGCAAATCAAAAGACTTGAGTCGTTGAAACAGAAAGAAGAAGTAGATTTGTTTCCTTCTGATGGTAAACCTAAAAGATACAGGACTAAGCCTATTTGGGCTCAAGATTATGTTCCAGTAATTAATAGACCTACTACTGATGGATCTGATGGGATAAGAAGTCTCAAGAGTGATTTGTCATTGAACGGTATTTCAAAGCTAGATATACCTTCATTGACGGGTTATATACCACGAAATGATTTTAACAAGCTAGTCACTGAGTGGATTTGGGCAAATATCGAGGGTATCAAACAAGATTATGTCGATATTCCGAATGTGGAAGAACATGTTGAAGTGGAACTTAAGTTTGGAAATATTTGGGATAAAGTTAAAGATTGTAGAATTCAATTACCTGTCAATACAGAGTGCATTATTGCCACTGATTATGTTAACCAAGAGTGTTTTTTTAAATCAGGTATAACTTTGGAAAATTACAACAACACAAAAAGTTACATGACTAAGATTATGCAAGAAGCAGCAGAACAACAGAAGCAAGGAAGAGGCCATGCTAGTAATAAGTTTGTTGTGGAAAACTCACATGTTCTTGACTTGATTGCAAGTGACGCTCGTAGAAACGATAAACCGATCTCTGGCCGCGTCAGTTTAGATGTGAAGACCAAAAGAAAAACTAACAGTATTTCAAAACAGAGAATTTCAGACTTATTTCTACATTTCCCAAATACCTTATTTGATTTACGTCTTTCAATGTCCCTTGAATTACCAAATGAATTGAATGATGCTGCATTTGAAGTTTTTAGAAAACGTGTCTCTGCAGAGAGAGAAAAAGAACGTATCAGTTATATCCACCAAGCAACTGCTACTAGAATAGATCTTACTAAGATTAAAGAAAAGAATAATAGAGTACCGAAGTATGAGTTAGAACTAGAGATTAACACTCCTTCATTGCTACGAAGTATCAAAAATGTCACGGACGACCCTTTATACTATATTGACCTAGTCCAAGCTTTTCTTGATAACGGAAGGATTATTACTAGACAACTGAGTAGTCAGCAGAAATTGTGACTGACATACTTGCTGTACAATAGTAAAGTGTTACAATCTGTATAAATAGAAACTTTTTTTCACCAATAATGTATTAATATGTTACCGGTGGCTCAGTAACAGGCTATGCGAATCTCGATATCGATCAAAATGTTTCATGAAGTCGGTATATAACGACAAATTTCAGTTCTCACGAAAGTAGGAACGAACATATTTGAACCTATCGCAATCCCAGGGTAGCATAGCATACTTTTATCAGTTTATGCTAATACTACTATGTTAGCTGATTTAATAGCAATACTTGCAATTTTGCTTTTCTCAGTATGTTTCTTTAGTTTTGTTGATAGATGGTGAAAAACGCTTCAATGATTGTCGCAAGTAGTGACCTTTTTACTGACTACTAACACAATGTTTCACAGATTTACGTATTGATATGGCTCTTTACACACAACCCTCGTGAACCTTATTTGTCTGAACTGAGATATATGACTAATGATGGAGAGTCACTGGAATATGAATTACCTCCCAAGGGTTCTTCTGCAGATCCCAATATAACATTATCCATTGTGATACCTTGCTACAATGAAAGAGCACGACTTAAGGATATGCTAAATGAAGCAATTACATACTTGAAAGGTAAATCAGAACTTGGAAGTTCCTTCGAAATTTTAATTGTGGATGACGGCTCCAAAGATAATACAGCTGAATATGCCATTGAACTAGCATCGGAATTTGAATTGAAACCAAAAATACTTAAGGTAGTCAAGTTTGAAAAGAACAGAGGGAAAGGAGGTGCTGTCACACACGGAGTTCAACACGCAAGCGGATCATACATAATTTTTGCAGATGCTGATGGTGCCTCAAAATTTTCAGACATCGAAAAGCTGCTGAATGCTATAAAGGCAATTGACCTGAATAATCCTACCATAAATGCTGCTGTAGCTATCGGCTCTAGAGCTCACATGGTTGATACCGATGCTGTTGTCAAAAGGTCCTTTGTGAGAAACCTGTTGATGTATGGTTTACATACTTTAGTTTTCATTTTTGGGATCAGGGATATCAAGGATACTCAATGTGGGTTCAAACTTTTTAATCGGAGAGCAGTTCAGATGATTTTCCCCAACATGCATACAGAAGGCTGGATATTCGATGTTGAAATTTTAATCCTTGCAGCAAGGCAAAGTGTACCTGTTGTTGAAATCCCGATCAATTGGCATGAAGTTGATGGATCCAAGATGGATCTAGCCAGAGATTCAGTGAAAATGGCTATCGATCTTGTAGTAACAAGAATGGCTTATTTAATGGGACTTTATCGGGAAAAATCCAACAAAAAGAAGGTCACCTAATTTTTAATCTCTGTAAAAGTAGTGTTGTTTCGATGCACGCAGATATGTAGCGGCATAATAGTAGATTGTTTAGACAATCTGGCATTTTTATTTGAGCATGTAAGTAAGCTTATGACTTGATCGTGTCTTCATTTTACAACACTATACTAATTTTCTAAATTTTATGTACAAAAATTTTAAACTTTGTCTTCTGCACAGTAGTTCTATGCATATTTTACTGAGTCTGCAAAATTTGGTGAACCGATGTTGAAAACCTCTTTACAAAGGATGCAAACGTTTACGTCGCCTAATTATGTGTTCTCTGATGGTTTGCGACATGTTGACCCATATTTTCAGCATATTAAAACAACTGTTAAAACACGATGGAGAAATAGGACAGTTCTAGATGTTTTAAGTTCCGAATTTCGATCCATTTCACAGTTAGAATATCTAAAACGAATCAAGAAGAAACAAATCATAATTTTACATCAGCAAAAATTAACTAAAAAGGAGAAAAAGGAACAAAGACGCTTAACAGGGTCACCGAAAGTAGTTCGAAAAATCGAATATCCAGAGATCATGGATTTTAAACTCCAAGATAATGATGTAATTGTAAGACAGGAACACATTCATGAAAGGTCAGTCTATGGAGTATGCTCCAAAGATATAGAGATAGTTTACGAAGATACTGAAATTCTAGTAATAAATAAACCTAGCGGAATACCCATTCATCCTGTACAAAATTACTACTTCAATTCATTAGTAAAGATACTAGAATATGAAGGCTGGAAAAACACACCTCCAGAGAATACAATGGCTTTGCGACCATGCTATAGATTGGATAAACTTACTAGCGGCGTCTGTATCTTTGCCAAATCCCCAGAAACTGCAAGTAGAATTCAGCGAGATATACAAGATAGAGAAGTTGAGAAAGTTTACATAGCCAGAGTTAAAGGAAGATTTCCAGAAAATGAGTTTGTTTGTAATGATGATGTCATAGTCTTAGATACTAAGAAAGGAAAAACAGATGGAATCATGAAGAAAGAAGCAAAAACAGTGTTTCAAAGAATTATTTACAATCCGGTGCTAAATGAGAGCATAGTAAGGTGTTTACCAAAAACTGGGAGGACACACCAGATTAGAATACATCTGAGAAATTTGGGACATCCTATAAGCAACGATCCATTATATGGCGATGGCAAGTTGATGTCATCATCTAAACTGAATGATCTTTCAAGAGATACCGATGCCATTTTCGATCAGATACGACTTGAGGCGGAAGTAAATAGAAGCAAGTCTGAATCATCAGAGTTATGCAAAGACTGTGGAGTTTCACTTTACACCCAAACTGAGGCAAACAAACTAGTAATATATCTGCATGCAATTAGTTATGGATTGAAGGATGAAGAAGGATGGAAATACGAGACGAAAAATCCTGATTGGGTCAACATATGATAAACCCTTTGAATGTACCTTTATATCTTTCGCTTCTGCTTCTTAGGTAGCTGCCTGGTGATACCAAAATCAGTGATGTTGTTCCGTGATAAAATTTTATTGACGTCATACCAGGGAATTTTAGAGTTTATATGATCAGACTCTTTTTCTAACTCTTTCAAATCCAATTCAGAAACTCTCTTCAAAGCATTGACTAAATGTTTTTCAAAGTCCTCCAAATCTAATTTACTTTCAGGATATAAGTAACAAAGGAATCTGAAAAACCCGGCATAATTTTGCTTCAAGCTTTCATTCTCCATGAATGCATTTAGAAATTTTCGTCTTAATATTTTTTTCATTTTAGTTCTATAAACAGCAAATTTGAAAGGATGTGTACGATTTTGGAGAATCGTGGGCACCATTCCTTTTATAGGAGTTTTCGAATTGAAAAGATTAGTGTTGTGACACTGCACCATCACTCCCGGTCGAGATTTCATTATATGACCAAAATAACTAGAAGAATGCCAATAGGTGAGACTGAAATATTCACACTTATAAGTAGTTCTTTTTTTACCTAAACCCTTCAACTGTCCAATAACATACAAGTCATTATTCACTCCCTTTAACTCTGTATAATCAGTGCACAGCGGTGTATTTTTTGTAATTAGTGCGGTAGTTGAATCTGGAAATTCATACGGAGCATTTCGAAGCTCCTCAGGTGATATTTGAAAATCTGAATCATCAATTTGAAATCTTTCCATTGGCGTTATAGAAGGTAACTTAAAATGTTTGGGAGGCGTTACAAAAATGACTGCTTCTGTGTTTGAATATAGATTTGGGTCAATTGGTAGTGTATTTTCATATTTAAGATGCAGTTTTGCTTTTATGTTCTCTAGGGATTCACAGAGTGATACCGTTGAAGCAAGGTCTTTCGTTTTGCCAATTCCAACAAAAGGAACTGTGTATTTGATAAATTTTGCCTTCATCTTTCTCAAAGATTCACGGAAAAAAGAATACTTGTGTAGCGGGATAAAAGAGGATAGTTCAAATTTGTGTAAATTTAGCTTGGTACTAAAGATACGCGTTGGAATAATTTATGAGACAGTACTGTACTGAGGTTCATGCTCACTAAGCTTGTAAATAGTAGAATCCAATTAACCCTGCTGTTGAACAAGCTACTGGCACTTTGATATAGATAATAACAGCCGAATATTTGGTTCAATACCTGATACTTATACCTTGCATCTAGAAAATTCAGTATCATAACCACCAAAAACAAGATGGCTTTCCAAGCTTCTTATGCAAATCCTAAGAAGATTGAACAACCTAATATAAATATCTCACCTTCACCACTTGGAATCAGCGAGCAGATGCCACGAAGATATCCAGATAATATATCCACGTCATACCAATCCGAAACACCTGCTCCACTCAATAGAGTGAGAAATAGTATGAATGACATTTTATCTAATGAACACTCAACTCCAAATTACTACGCTAACAATACAAGTGGATGGACGAATCAAACCTTATCTCAAAATCAATCAGGCCAAACATTGCCAACTTCCTTTGGCTCGAAGCCAAGTTTCAATGGGCTGACTAAATTTGGTCCACCTCAACAAACTCAAATTTCTCAACAATACGATCAAGTATACAAAAGAGTATGGGTGAAGAAAGCTTCTCATACCGCTACCACAATAAGTGTAGGACCCAATGATATTGTTGACGATTTAAAGTATATGATATCCAAAAGATTCCCCACAACGTTAGCAGTAAGTTATGATCCTTCTGATTTAGTCTTGAAATTACAAATTCCCCTTGAGTTCAATAGCCCAGCCAAAATGTTACGAAACGGAAGTAATAGTAATCATGACGAAAGTATGTTTACCTCACAAAATGATAGTATAATCTGCTCAAACAGCACCAATGGAAGTCAAATGCCAAAATTGAGAAGTTTAGGTTCTGACGACACGCACAATGCACTTTCTTCATTCACAGCGAGGTCATACATCGGTAATGTTGGCAGTGAAATGTCAAGGTCAGCAACTCCATTATCTCCTGAGCCTTTGAAGTCATCCTTACCTAATAAAGATCAACTCGAAACCTCATGGCGTCAATACAACACTCGATTTTTGGTACTAGAACCAGACCTTCTAGTCTGGTCTGTGCTGGATAAGTTTTTTCCAAATGGAATGCAGATGTCAGATGCTTTGATAATAGAGACAGCTGATTCTTTGCAAAGCGAATCAGGAAAAGCTGAAGGCAAGCCAAAAAATAGTATATCATACCAAACATACACTCGTAAAACAAACGCTCAAGCTGAATCAACTACAATGAGTTTTCCTAAACCTATTCGTCCCACCAGTAACAATAAAATTGCCATTCTGGGAGAGCAGAAGGTTCCGAAGCCCAGATTCAAATCAATCAATCTCCAAGAAAATCCAGTACCACAGTCTGCGGCAGTTATACTATTTTCCAAGGATGTTAGGGATGATAAAGAGGATACCATTTCGTCTCTTCCATCACCAAGTGCTAAGAAGAACTTCAAAGAATCCTCTTTGGTGCATATGGAGAATCCCCCTATGAGACAAACTAGCTCTACGGACTCACATAAGAAACTCTCTTTGCATGTCGATACCAATGACATGGTAGGTAATTCGAAAGATCCACCAACAGGTTCCACTTTGATTGCTGCGCCTACACCAAGATCAGACATAACTATAACGCCTCAAAAACCAAATACAGAATCTACCAATAATAAACTCGATACGAAAGCAAAAAACAAAAAACTGGGACTTTCTCGTATTTTAGTGAATATAAATGTTCTGGTTGTAGAAGATAATCTAGTCAATCAGAAAATTATGGCTCGGCACTTGAAGTCATGTGGCGTTCAGTTTAAGATTGCTTCAACCGGTCAAGAAGCCCTTGAAATATGGAAAGAAGGAGGGTTTCATCTTTGTTTTATGGATATCCAATTGCCGGTAATGAGTGGGATTGAAGTCACGAAAGAGATTAGGCGCCTTGAAAGACTGAATAATATTGGTAGCATTTCTTCATATGAAGAAAAACCTCATATGATAAATCCAACAGAAGATACTTTAGACTTGAATCTTTTCCGGTCTCCTATAATCATCGTGGCATTAACTGCATCATCAGGTGCTAGTGATCAACAGAATGCTCTAGCTGCTGGTTGCAACGATTATCTTACTAAACCAGTACAATTGAAGTGGTTGAAGAATAAGCTCACCGAATGGGGTTATATGCAAGCACTAATCAATTTTGATTACTTCAAACTTGAAGATCAACATTGAAAGACATGATGGGACAACTATAAAGCGCAAAATTTATAACAGTATCAATCTATTTAGAAATGATGAGGGCTTTTTTGAGTAGGACTGGGAGATAAAGAACCGGGCAAAATATTAGTTGCATCAAAAATAAATTTGGGGATACGTGTAAGCAGAGGAAATTTAGAGTCATTTTCATAAGTTTTCTCTCCTGTTTTGTTGCTGTCGTTCTCGTCACTAATACTCAAAAAATCATCTCTACTAGTATAATTGAGTTTCCTCTGCTCAAACGATTGTATGTTCTCTTGCAATCCCTTCAAGTCATTTTCTCTCAATGGATAAGGATCAGCTATAATTTTATCATCTTCAATTGGACTACAAGATCTTCCTATGGAATTTTCATATCCACTTGTTGTCAATTCCCAATGTTTCCATTTTGCAGTATTTGCGCAACATAGATAGTGTTCTTGTTGTAGTTGCCTTAATAAGTATTTGAATAATCGGTTCAGTTTATTAGTTTTTTCAAATTTACTCTGGTTGATAACATTTGGTAGCATATGCGGAGAAGGTGCCAGAGAGAAAAATATAAGTACCTCTTCCAAAAGGTTGTTCCTGAAACCTTGTGACATCAATATTATGATGAACTCATAAACTTTTAATTTAGGTGGTATATAAAGTTCTTCTTTTGAATTCTTGAAAAAAGATTCTATACTATCATTTTTTATTTTTTCAAATTTCCAGCAACTGATACAATACATGATTACTGTTTCAACATAAGCACTTTTTAGTAAAGTTGGTAAAGTACTAGAAATACTATTAACAAGATCAAAGTTAACCATAGTATCAATCAAAAGTCCATAAGGTAGGGTAAAAACGATAGGATTATCATAATTCTTCATTCCCGCAGAGATGCTAACAAACCTTATTAGCTCTAAGGTTTTAATTGATGCTGGTGTAATTTTATCGATCATTGCATGTCGTATATCGGTTAAAGTAATTGAACTTGCTTTAACATTTGAACAATTGGGTAGCGAAATAACGGGAAAAATGAGATCAGTGACCAACAGATCACCATCGTTGTAGCAATACTCTAAAAGTTGATAAGTTTGAACTGGCTCAAGATCAACCAACTCACGTTTTGTGTATTTTATTCTATTGTCCTTTTTGAACCAGTATCCTTTTTTCTTTTTTGCTATAAGAAGAACTGTTGGTGTTTCGCAGTTTATAAACGCACTTAAGCTATTTGTTTCATTCCTTAAATTTTCAAGTAGGGAATCCTTGTTCCGACCATCAAGTTTTTTGCTCTCCAAATACTGTTCGTTTGATTTTTGTTGGTAATTTATATTTTTCATATCGGAATAACTTGTCATATCATGATGGTTATTGAAGGGAGTTTCTGATAGATAGGATCTGGATGGTTTTTCAGGGAATCCTATTTTCTTTGGCTCACATTTACTTTGATATATCAACGAATAATTATCTAGGATTTTTTTCTTATTATTGAGAAAATCTAAAGGGTTGTTATTGAAAGGGTTTAGATTGATATCAAACTGTCCTACACCATTTTGCTTCTCTGCTTTTTTACTTTGAGCTATATTTACTTCAAGATCTAAAAAATCTTCACTTTTGGTAGCAAGCATTCTTTGATAATTACGGATTCCAAAGTATGCAAATATTGAAAAAAGAGCAAGTAAAATGGCTGCTACGACTATGAAAAGCAATCCATATTTAATTTCTTCTACTGGATTGATTGCGCTAGGGACCACCATCACCACATCTCCTTGATTCCTCAAGGAATGTGATGCAGTGGTCGAGAGATCTAATTCACCTGTTTGTTTTGAATTGCTTACTAATGTTTCTCTCCGTTTTTGAAAAACACTTTTATTCAATGGGTTAATTTTAAAATATTTACCAAGTTTGAATACAGGCATTTCTCTTTTCAGTTCAAAAAGTGTTGAAAATACAGTAGCTTTAAAGCAATGCCTTTTATCAGTAGTTAAAAAAAGGGTACTGATTTAACTACTGATGTAAACTGTCAAATTTTTTGAAAAGCATTATATTTCTCAAAGGGGGCAATTTTGGTAGAAATCCAAAGTTTAGTATAAAGGTGAAGCTATTAGAAAAACTATCAAATTTCAGGATTAATCAAGGTTCAGAAACTGATACCCAGAACTTATAAATGCCCTGTCAACATACTTATCCCACAAGCGTTTGAATCTAGTGATTGTTGTTTCATCTTCTTTGATCTCATCGGTTTTTGCTGCCTTAGCATATTTGCGACCCTGTTTTATCCAATCACTTACTAACAATGAATCCATTCCCCCATTTTCATCAGTTTCGTAGTGGACCTTATATTGGAATTTCCAATCATCTATTTTTGTTTTCCCATAGTTGACTTCATTCAAGTCAATGTAATATTGAACGTACCTTTCTGGTGAAAAGGTTTGATATGTATAAGCTGGACCTAGTGGAGTATTTTTTGGCATTATATTGGGTATTGTCTTATCTTTCTTTGGAGACATAATATCAATGTACTCCTGCTTAGAAATTGTATCTGAACTATCCTCCATTTCAGAAACCAACTGAGTTAATTTTGCCTCATCATCTAACTCTTTCTCTAGATCTTTGAAGAATTGAGACCAGTTACATTCTTGAAGATGTACATACTGGGAATTCTCATTTTTTCTCCAAAAGTTTAGCAAACGATGGTACAGCCTACTAGCTATACTAGTAGATAATAATTCATTCTCATTCTTTGAGATAAACTCGGTAATATTATACTCCCAAACTCTCATTCCAGGATTATATGTAGGCAGAACACTTGAAGAGATATGCGCAATGGCGTATCTTTCTAAATTTTGACCTCCTTTAGACCTCCATTTCAACTTTGAATACATACTATCTCTGACACTCTCCAAGTAATCAACTTTATTTTTTGGCGCACCAAGGAAGCGATCACTGAAAGTATTGAATGGGGTATCTGATTCATCATCTATATTAATACCTAGTGCATTGTATAAATCTTGAACAGTTTCAAAACGTTGTATACCTTCATTTTCATTCTCTTTCTCCTTGTCAAATTCAGAAACCTCAGGTTGGGTGTCATAATCAATATAGGGCAAAGTTTCTCCTTCTTTGAGGACACCTAAAGTAAGTAACCTATTTTCAATACTTTTCCAAGCTACCACAGAGTCAAGTGGTACCCAATGATCAATGTTCATATGACCCCAAACACCTCCAATGATGATATCTCTATACTCATGCATCCATACACTAATTTTAGCATAACAACTGTGATGTATATTTTTTGGTATTGGTGGAACATGTCCAGAAAGCCAAACTTTCAAACCTCTTCGACGACATTCTTTCAAAGTTGCTCCTAACCATAAAAACAATTGAAAACCTGGTTGTTTACGACCATCACAATTATCATTTAAAGGATTAGAGTTGAACCAATATAAGGTATTAATACTCAAAACTACCAATCTTCCAGGAATGACTTCACTGAAAAAGTAAGCTCCTCTGTCAAAAGTATGCATTTGATCATTAGGAACAAAATGTCTCCATATTTTGAACATTTCACGAGTTTGCAAAGTTGGCCCTGGTGCAAACAAATTATGAGGATAGACGTCATTATTACCCAAACTAGGAACAACTTTTACTCTTCTATCATGAGGATCTACATCTTCTTCACCATCATCCATGAATGTTCTCAAAACGTCATTAGAAGCTCTTTCATTCATATCAAAAATCTCATACTCTGTACGTGGATGATTTCTGTCACTATCATGTCTTATGTTATCACCAGTCCAGATAACAAAGTCGATATGATCCTTCAAATTTTCTTTAATCCAATTAAGTGTTGCGGAGTATAATTCCATCGGAGAATCACAACCACTCAATGAATCACCATATTTATGGCATATATCTTCCTCATCTGTTATAGTTGAAACCTTTTTATGACATTGCTTTCTAATAGCACCACCAGTGACACTATATTCATCAGGATGCATATCAGTCAAATGAAGGAAGCGACCATGAAGTATTTTTTCTTTAGTAACTGTGCCGTCACTTTTAGTTGAAAGGATTTTGACTGAGTGATTTGGCGTAAGATGGAGTTTTTGTAGATGTGTTACAATATCATCTTTATCAGCAACTGACTCTAATTCTTGAACATTTATAGTGTCATCTTTTGAGCTATAGCTGTAACCGATCAGGATCAAGCCTATAGAAATCAAAATCAAGATTACTTTCTTCCTCAGAATGAACTTCGACCTTGTTGAATCTGCCGAATCGATTGCGCAAGATACACAAGTATCCTTTTCATTTTTTTCCCCCAAAGCTATCATACTTCAGTCAGTACCCAAGAAGTCGATGTTGAAAGCAAGCAGACACGTGTGTTGAGCAAGTGAATGAAACAATTCAGGGTTCGGTGCATGCAGCCAGCGGTGATAAATTTGGGTGTATCCGAGTGTGAAGTGACAGCCATAGATCGACAGAAGGTCACGTGGGGCCCAGTACGTGGTGCAAATTTCGGAGCTCTGGTGTAAAGAAAAGAAAAGCTTGAGCGAAATTTAGATCCAAAAATTTGTTCTGTTCGCGGTGCGGTGTGGGCTTTACATAATTAGAGTGGAAAGAACATGACGACAGGCCTGCCTGACCCGGGTCTGTCCGATTCTATACTGGTGTCCCTCTTTCCTTCTCTTTCTTCTCAGTTCAGCCTTTCTTGTTTCTCTTATTATCCTTTTGATCTTCTACCAGATCTTCTACCAAGTCTTCTCCGTTAATCACACTCTCTTCAAGTCAATACAATTCATACCATGAGTTTAGTTTCACAGCAGCAACTGGCTCAGAATCAGCTGCAGTTGAAGCAGTTGGAAAATCAACGGAACAAACAAGTTCAACAATCAAAGTCTCTGGTCTCTTCAATTTCAACAGCACAAACCAATTCGAGTGAAGTGAAAAAACCGCTTTCCCAAATTTATTCTGATCCTTTGGCAATTACTATTCCAACTAATGCTGACCCACCAGGTCTTCTTGCCGCACGTTTCAATTCTTGGAGAATTATCATTTCTGCTTTATCTCATTATTTGAAAGAAACAGTTTCTGTAAATGAAGAGGTAACTAGACAACAAATCCGTCTTAATCATGCAATCAGTTTTCCGTTTTTGACTCAAGGACTTAACGGTGAATTCTATCAACCTTTAAGAATTCCATCTCAAAATGATCAACCTCAACAATCAAACTCTATTTTTCATTCATCATCTAAGGAACACGATGATTTAAATGACAAAAATGAAATTGAACTTACTAGAAAGTTCTTCCTGCCTCTCGGTTCAGGTTCTGTTCAAGATTTGCCAACTATACTCTATCAATATCATTCAAATGCTGCACTTCTAGCACAATCTACTGTCAAGGAATTGAATACTACTATTATACCTCGATTAGAAGATTTAAAAAGAGATTTACTGGTAAAAATTAAAGAAATTAAATCTTTACAAAGCGATTTTAAAAATCAGGTTAACAAATATCAAGCTGAAACTGCAAGACTTTTATCTGCATATGTTAAAGCAATTGATTTAGCAAATCAAGATTCTGCTCAACAAGATCCTAAAAATGATCCTTATATTATAAAATTTGCGCTTGATAGATCAATTAGACGTCAATTAACCGAAGAGAACTATTTGCACGAGGCATTCATTAATATTCAGACATCCGGTAAAGAATTGGAAAAAGTTGTTTACATCGAACTACAAACTGCGCTCACCGTTTATGCGAAACTTTTAGGTCAACAAGCCCAAAATGTTTTCGATGCATTAATTTCTAAATTAGATTCTACTATTTTGACAAAGGAACCTTCCATTGAATGGGATGCTTATGTTGAGAAAGATAGGAACAACTTTATTGACATGGACTTACCAATGCGTAGGTCTTCTGAAATTAAGTACAAACATCAATCAAATCCACTGACATATGAAATAAGATCTGGTTGGTTGGATAGGAAAACAAAAATTTTAAAATCCTATCAACGTTCTTGGTATGTGTTAACTCCATCATATTTACATGAATTCAAATCATCAGATCGTCGTAAGGATCCATTACCTGAAAGATCATTACTTTTATCTGAAATAACTGTTACTGAACATAGTAGAAAAGATGAAAAGAGCCCAAATTCATTCCACAGATTTGTTATCGCTTATGGTCAAAGTTCTGGTTTGCTCCACAAAGCTCACAAATGGGTTTTTAGAGCTGAAAGCTATGATTTAATGATGGCATGGTATAATGATTTGAAAAAGGTAACACAACTTCCAACTGCTGTTGCGAGAGCTGCAATTGCTGCTGAAAGGAAACAAAAATCCAGACGTTCATTAGCTGCAAGTTCTGATTATGTTTCTTCATCTACTGCAACAAGTATTCTTTCAAATAATAGAAAGCGAGGTGTTAGTACTGCAACCGCAAACACAGAAAAAACTGAAACAGAACATGACAACTCTACAAACTTAACCAGTCTAACTGAATCTTCTATTGATGGTTTAGGAAACAGAAAATCAACGGAATTGGCACAGCATGTTACAAATGTGTCATCAGCTGATATGGGCTTTTTAGATAATAATGATGTTGTTTTAGTACCTGTTAACCCTGAAGCTCTAGGTAAAGCAGCTTCTTCAGCTGCCGCTGCCGCTACAGCAGGTGCAGCTATAGGTGCTTCTACTGCAGCAGTTGCTACGGATTCTAAAAATCAAATTGATTTAGATTCTCTCAATGAGCAGCACGCTGCTTTGGCCAGACAACAAGCATTACTCGAACAAAAGAGACGTCAATTATTACAAGAACAAAAAGAACTTGAAGAAAGCGCCAAAAGTTTGACTTCAACAATGCAACTGGCGCAATTAAATATGCAACGTTCTCAATCCCAATTACATTCTTCTCTGCAGCAATCTATACCATCTAAAAGTTTAGATTCTCAAATCACGACTACTTCAACATCAAATACCGGAGTTGAAGAACTTAGTGAAAAAGTTGGAGAACTAGGTGTCAACGATTCGTTACATTAGCATATTAATAATTTGAGCCATTATCTAATCAGTGTATAATTAAATTTTTCTCCGTAATTCCTTTATCGATCTCTGATATGCATGCACATGCATACGAGCTCGGCTAAATCCGAATCTTCAGTACAGCAATCGATATTAAATCAATTTTGGTATAAAAATGCGACACACCCAAACGATGATTTGAACACGTATTTCAATTTCAAGAGACCGACTTGAAAATTAAAGATGGACTATTTTCAAGATCAGTCATCCATAACACAAACAAGAGGCATATTTACCACTTCAACTTTACTTCAAATTCTTTCAACGATTGTTGTCATTCTTTATTTGGCCAGTAAATCACTGAACTCAATTTTTCAAAGACTATATTTTGTACCGCCAAATGATTTTAGAGATGTTATTCAAGTTGCTACGGAGAGTAACTCTGGTTTGTTGAAGAGTTCTCGAGTTGGAATAAAAACTGCTTCGTTGCGAAGACGTCTTATAATGGGATCTATATCACCTCAGTCATACTCAACACTTCCCCTCAATACCACAACTAATGACAACACCGTCGTTGACAATACCGACAGAAAGTTTTACAGATTGAGAGTGAACAAGAAGGATAGAGAGAATAAGGAATCATTCCTTAAAAATATTAAACCGCTTGAACCATCTGATTTTCGACGTAAGAAATTGTTTGGATTCTTTCATCCATTTAGTTATGCTAGTGGCGGCGGAGAGAAGGTTTTATGGGAAGCTGTTATATCTACGTTAGAAGCAGATAAAAATAATGTTGCTGTCATCTATACTTTCACAGATGGAAAGGATTTTTCTGTATTCTCTATTCTTGAAAGAGTGAATAAAACATTTGGTATCAACTTTTTCACTGATGCTAGAAGCGATATGCGTAAGAGAATTGTGTTTATTCACTTACCAGACAAATATCAATGGCTTATAAAGGGAGAATCATATAAATTTTTGAGCATAGTTGGACAAGCCATTGGTAGTATTATTCTTCTCTTTATTGGACTCAACCAACTTGTACCTGACATATACATTGATACAATCGGGCTTCCCTTCACATATTCTATTGTTCACTTGTTGCTTGGACTTCCAATAATTAGCTATGTTCATTATCCTACTGTTAGTAGAGATATGTTGAAAAGTGCTTCACTTATGCCAGGTATTCGTGGTATTTTGAAATATTATTACTGGTTAGTATTGCTCAAGCTATACGCCTTTAATTTAGTGTGGTCTGATATTACCCTTTTTAACTCTACATGGACAGCTGAAAATGTGCAAGCAGCACTTGGTTTAGAGTTGGTTAATAAAGAAGAAGAAGATCACATTAGAAGCCATATACTGTATCCACCATGCGTCTGTTACGATGATACAAACTTTGATCAAATCAATGTCCCTTCTTTGATTTCAAAGAAACGGAAACGCTGTATAACATATGTTGCTCAATTTCGACCAGAAAAGCGTCATGATCTCCTTTTCAGACATTACAAAGAGTATTTGAATAAATTGAATGGTACTGAACCTTACTCACTTATTTTGATAGGATCTTTGAGATCAGCTAATGATGAAGAGTTGGTAAACAAACTTAAAGAACTTATTAAAAATCTCAATATTCCAGAGAGTCATATCAGTTTCATTTTTAATGCTTCCAATGATGAGGTTGATAGATGGTTATTATATGCAGAATTTGGTATCAATTGTATGTGGAAAGAGCATTTTGGTATTGCTGTAGTTGAATATATGTTACATGGAGAAATTCCTCTCGTTCATGCAAGTGCAGGTCCATTAGAAGATATTGTAGTACCAAGAATTAAAGATAAAGCTGTATCTTATAAAGGGGCTACACGATCTGTTAAAAATAATCCAGAAGAAAGAACAGGTTTATTTTTTAAAGATAAAAATGATCCAGATTATGATGGTTCTGCTGTATCGTATCCCACACTTTCAGAAATGCTCCTTATGGCTACCTCATTAAGTGACTCAGAGAAGCAAGTGATGAGAACGAACTGTCTTTTCAATGCAAGAGAGAAATTCGGACGAGGTGTTTTTTCATCCAAATGGAAGGGATACGTTTATGAAATTTCTACAATTGAAGAGAAGGTGCGTTCTAAACGTGGTGAAGTGGAGCGTGTATACTAGTAGCTTTTGGGTTAGCGGAGATTGACTCAAGCCTCCAAATCCTGGAAATTCATTGCGCGCGCGAACAGGTCTCGATGCACATGAGCTAGAGATCTCTAGCGCTCTAGAGCTATCGATGCTAAGAAATTTTTTTGTATAGCTGAAAATTTTTAAGAGAAATAATTATAGATTAATTAGATTTTTGTTCTTTTAGATTACAGAAACAACACTAAGACTTAGAAGAATCAAAATGTCTAGTACTGAGAACAAACTGAATTCAAATCCAGAAATTTTATTGAAAAAGAGAAAGAATGCTGATCGTTTACGTATTGAGAAGCAACAGCAGGCTAAACGTCGTGCTGAAGAACGTGCAAAGAAACAAAGTGAAAAGAAAACTTCTAAGAAATTTATACGTGCCGAAAGTATTGTTGCTCGTAAGTTAGCAAGTAAGCAAGAGAAAGTAAGAGTTCAACGTGTTGCAAAATATGATAAATTACATCTTAAAGAAGTTGCAGATAATGGTAAAGATGAACGTCTCTTATTTGTTTTTCGTATTACCAAACCACATATGGGTGAAATTCCATTAAGAGCAAGTAAAGTTCTTGATATTTTGAGACTTAAGAAAGTGAATCAAGGAGTTTTTGTACGATTAAATGCTAAAGTTGAACCATTGTTACATTTGATCAATCCATATGTTGTTGTTGGTACACCAAGTTTAGCAACTGTTAGACAGCTTATTCAAAAGCATGCTACAGTTAAAGTTCCAATCACATCTGAAGAGGACAAGACTGTTCTGAAAGATGAAACAAAACCAGAAAAGGAAATTGAAGGTCATGATTTCAAGATAATTCCATTGAATGATAACAATTTAATTGAAGAAAGATTAGGTGAAACTGGTGTTATTTGTACTGAAGATATCATTTTTGAAATTTACAAAATGGGAGATGCATTCTTAGATTGTGTGAAATTCTTAGAGCCATTTACATTAAGAGCACCTGTTTCAGGTTGGGGCCCATTAAGTAAATTGAAAAGAATCGAAAAGAAAGAAGAAGCCAAATTGTATACTGTCTCTCCAAAGAGGAACGCTCCATTGAACGAAGTTGATATTGATACTTTTATTGCTGAACAAATCTGATCAGCTTCTTTGCTACATAATTTGTAGGAGTAAACTTGTTGTTATACTTTAATCCTTTAGATGAAATGTTTTTTTTCATATAATATACGAGCCCCTTTTGGGTCGATAGACTTTCATTATAAGAAAAGTTTAAAATTCGCGGGGCCGGTTTCCAGGGTAAGAATTTGCGATTTAAATTTATTGAAAGAATTCCGGCACCGGAGCTTGAATTTGTCACTTCATTTTTCATGATGAACTCGACTCCATTGGTATAGTTGTTGATTGGTTTGTTCCTTCTAACGCTATAGAAAAGATATAAATACAATGACTACTAAGAATATTGTTCTTTTACCAGGTGACCATGTTGGTACTGAGATTGTCGCTGAAGCTGTTAAAGTTTTAAATGCTATCAGTGAAGCTAGACCTGAAGTACAATTTAATTTTGAGAATCATTTAATTGGTGGTGCAGCGATCGATGCAGCTGGTGTTCCATTGACTCCAGAAGCATTAGAAGCATCAAAGAAAGCTGATGCAGTTCTTTTAGGTGCAGTTGGTGGTCCAAAGTGGGGTACAGGTGCAGTTAGACCTGAACAAGGGTTGCTTCAAATCCGTAAAGAACTGAACTTGTATGCTAATTTGAGACCATGTAATTTTGCATCTGATAAGTTATTGGATCTTTCACCTCTTAAACCAGAAATTGTCAAAGGTACTGATATTTTAATTGTTAGAGAATTAGTTGGTGGTATCTATTTTGGTGAAAGAGAAGAAGATAATGGTAATGGTAGAGCATGGGATACAGAAGCATATTCTGTTGAAGAAGTTAAAAGAATTACAAGAATGGCAGCATTTATTGCATTACAATCTAATCCACCATTACCAGTTTGGTCAATTGATAAAGCCAACGTCTTAGCATCTTCAAGATTATGGAGAAAAACTGTTGATGAAACCATCAAGAATGAATTCCCACAATTGACAGTACAACATCAATTGGTTGATTCTGCAGCTATGATTTTAGTTAAATCACCAACTAAATTGAATGGTGTTGTTATTACCAACAATATGTTTGGTGATATTTTATCAGATGAAGCATCTGTTATTCCTGGTTCTTTAGGTTTACTACCATCTGCATCACTTGCATCATTACCTGATACAAACAAAGCATTTGGATTATATGAACCATGTCATGGATCTGCACCAGATTTAGAAGCTAATAAGGTAAATCCAGTTGCTACAATTTTATCAGCAGCAATGATGCTTAAATTAAGTTTAGACCTTGTTGATATTGGTAAGACCCTTGAACAAGCAGTGAAGAATGTTCTCGACACTGGTGTAATGACTGCTGACTTGGGTGGATCTGCTAGTACCACAGAAGTGGGAGACGCCATTGCAGCAGAAGTTAAGAAACTTTTAGCCTAATTTGATGTATACACTCTAGCTTACTAGATCGATCGATCGATTGAGATATATAAATTGCATGAGTTAATGAATTAGACCACGCATAATGTTAGACAGACTAGCACTAGAACACCACGCAACCGTGCGGCGCTATTCTCGATGCAACGCGCCAAATTTAGAAGCTAGTGAGTGTTTTCTTTTATTTACCTAGTCGCGACTAGATGATAGATGTAAACAAACAGACCAAGCCCCATCAAATTTTATTACCAACACTCAATTCTGTCCTCAGTTTCTGGTGCTTCCGCTGAAGACCGTTGAGCTAATAGAAGATCATCTGGTATCCATCATTGTTAACAATGAGCAACCTCTTGTACATATAAATGCTTCCCTCGGTATATATGTTCAATTGTCGTTTAGACCGTGGGTAACGTGTATAAACTGTAATAGTTTCCAATGCGGCTACTTGCTCAATCTAAGTTGTATTTACACGTCCCCCGTTTTGGCATCCGCATTAACCGAACAAGGTGATGTTCTCAGACTATAGTCTCAACCATCTTCTACAACTCGTTAATATAGCCTCCCCTCTCCACCTTCTCACCAACAGATTGGTGTTGTAAACTAGTATTTCTGTTCACATAATCATTTTCTTCTCTTATCCCCTTACTGTGCATACTTTTCTAACTCATCATAATTTCCGCTAAACACGGGCGGCCGAATAAAGTTTCTAAAAATTCTCACGGAATTCCAATACACAACCTCATACAGAATAGAAAAAAAATCAGGGGTCATTTCAAGATTTGAACCTTCAAAACTGTTTTCTTTTGTTGTATAATTTATCATCCGTATTTTATTTTTCAATCTTTTGTTTTCTTCATAGACTTATAGTCAATCAAATTTTGGAAACATGAATAATTTCACATCACTGCTGTTCCTCATATCAATAACAACTTGCATAAATGCTTTAGGCTATGACGTTATTGGTTGTTTCCCAAGATCTGCATTGACTGGTCTTTCCTCTCAAGGGAAATATCAATGGCAATCTGCAGGTCATTGTGAAGGAGTATGTATTGGCAATCTTGTTATTGCATTAACAGATGGCGATGAATGTTTCTGTGGAACGGGTATTGATAAATCTGCCCAAGTCAGCTCTAGCTTTTGTTCTGAACCATGTTCTGGCTACCCTATTGAAAATTGTGGATCTAACGACTCAAATTACTTCCACGTAATTCTTGACGCAGAAATGAATGCTGCTTTAGGTGATAATAATGAAGATAACAATGATGATGACAACAATGGTGATGAGATTGATTCTTCTAGTTCCTCATTGACTACATCATCATCATCGTCAACTTCCACGTCATCCACGCCATCCACGTCGTCTTCTACATCATCGTCATTATCATCAACTTCCACTTCATCATCTACATCAACATCGAGCTCACAAACTTCCATATCACCAATATTGCTAACGACAACCGTTACACCAACATCTATGTCTTCTACCTCAACACATTCAAGTATATCAATAAGCGAATCATCAATCACCACAGTCTTGTCATCTGAATCTGTTTTCACATCCAACCAAGAATTAATGACTATTGTTCTTAGTGTTACTTCTGTTTCAATTCAGACTCAAACAGCTACTGCGATTCGAACAGCAACCGTTTTACCTTCACTTCCCAACAATAACAATGGTGTCGATGCTAACAATAAAAGTTCACAATCTAGTTCCGGATTGAGTCATGGTGCAATTGCAGGAATAATTGTTGGTGTTGTCATTGGAACCTTACTTATTGCCGCATTTTTACTTTGGTTCTTTGGTGTTACTCTATTTTGCATTCCCGGAAGAAATCGTACTTTTGACCCTTACGATGATGAGAAAACATTGAGTGATGGTTCATTATCACTACATCGACCAGTAGATAATTCCGCTGCTCTAGCTGGACTCAATGGTTTTGGAAGAACAGCGGCTTATGATTACAATGCTGATGAAATTAGTATAGGTTATGGTAACAGAAGATTTAGCCAAGGTAGTTTACCAGATGCCGCTGGTGGAAGTGAAAGTGATAGCTCGAATAAAGCTGGTGGATTGCGTGTTATAAATCCTGACTTATAGTTCAACTCCCTTCCTCATCCAAATTCACTACAAATTATACCACTTCCAAATCATTAGTAATTCTTGATACCAAATATAACATTTGTTGATTCATATACACATGGGTTGTATGTTTTAAAAACTAGTGCTTATACTTATGAACTTTTAATTTTCATGTCCTTCGTCACATAATTCTTATGTAATTTAATAACTTTTACAATAAAAACTTAATTTTATCATTCTGATATAAAAATTTATCTACACATTATGAAAAGCTACATTGCAAACCATTATTCAATCAGTGACCTGCCCATTCGATACTATTCAAATCAATACCTTCATTAACCATTTCCCATAAAGGACTCATCTCTCTAAGGAATCCAACTCTTTCTTTCATTGCTTGAACAACATAATCAATCTCAGCTTCAGTGGTAAATCTACCAATACCAAATCTAATACTTGAATGAGCTAATGCATCATCTGCACCTAAAGCATGTAAAACATATGATGGCTCTAATGATGCAGAAGTACATGCAGAACCACTACTTAATGCAATATCTTTCAAAGCCATTAATAAGGATTCACCTTCAACGTATGCAAACGAAACATTAACACAACCAGCATATCTATTGGTTGCAGAACCATTTAATTGTGTATGTTTGATCGATAATAGTTCACTAATCAGTTTTTTAGATAATTTATGAATATGTTCTTGATCATTTTCATATTCACTGATCATTAAACGAGCTGCCTCACCAAATCCTGCAACTAAAGGAGGTGCTAATGTACCTGATCTTAAACCTCTCTCTTGACCACCACCATTGATTATTGGATCAAGTCTAACTCTTGGTCTTCTACGAACAAATAGTGCACCAATACCCATTGGTCCATAAACCTTATGACTGGAAATTGACATTAAATCAATATTCATCTTGTTGACATCAATCGGAATTTTACCATAAGCTTGTGCACAATCAGTATGAAAGAAAACTTTATTTTTACGACAAATACGACCAATTTCTTCAAGTGGTTGAATCACACCAATTTCATTATTGACTCCCATAACTGAAACAATAGCAGTATCTTTACGAATAGCCTTTTCCAAATCTTCTAAATTTATTAAACCATCCTCATTCACTTTTAGATATGTAACTTCAAATCCCTCATCCTGTAAATGCCTACATGTATCAAGAACACACTTATGTTCAGTTTGTGTGGTAATTATATGTTTCTTTGTCTTCGAATAAAATCTAGCTACACCTTTCAATGCTGCATTGTTTGACTCAGTTGCACCAGATGTTAAAATAATTTCCTTTGGATCAGCACCAATAACTTCTGCAATATATGCTCTAGCCTTTTCAACTTCATTTTCAGTTTCCCATCCATATGAATGAGTCGCAGAATGAGGGTTACCGTAAAGACCTGTATAAAACGGTAACATCTTATCTAAAACTCTCGGGTCAACAGGAGTTGTTGCTTGCATATCCAAGTATATTGGACGAGATCCTACTTGTGAATCATCTCTTTTAGTATTTTTTAGTGAAACAGATGATCCAGCTGGTGGTTGTGCGTATAATCTCTTCACCGTTGAAGAGATATAACGACTCTTAGGTAAACTAATCTTGAACCTATTCATCATATTGAATCTTTTAGCTGTCATTTAGAAGATTTATCCAGTAAAATACTTGCTTAGAAAAGAATTCGCCCTCAATTCAATTGGATGGATGACTCGAAATGATTCCTGATATTAATTATTAAGCCTATGCCTGTCTAGATCCTAGTGAAAATTTCCTCGCTATTATACGCTTATTTCCGAGTGGGGAAATTCCACTTGATGCATAATTTGTCGATCGGTATCGCTATTTCCACTGAATTTCCAAACTTAACAAACAATGATCTGGGTCGAAGACTCTATGAACTACAATAAGCTAAATTGATGACAGATAACTCCAATTTATTTATTACCTCTCTCATAAGCGGTGGAGCTGCTGGAACAGCAACTGATTTGGCCTTTTTTCCAATTGACACTCTGAAAACGAGACTACAAGCAAAAGGTGGTTTTTTTCATAATGGTGGCTTCCGTGGTTTATACAAAGGTCTTGGATCTGCTGTAGTTGCATCGGCACCATCTGCTTCCTTATTCTTTATTACCTACGATGGCTGTAAAAGGTATTTTAAATCAGAATTACCGGTATACTTTCCTGCACTTGATGTATCTACTTCCGCACACATTTCTCATATGTTAGCTGCATCACTAGGTGAAATAGCTGCTTGCATGGTTAGAGTGCCAGCAGAAGTTATTAAACAACGTACACAGTCACTGCAATTTAATTCTTCCTTGGAATCACTCAAATATGTTATTTCAAATAAATCCGGAGAAGGTGTCATCAGAGGTTTATATCGTGGATGGGGTACAACAATTATGCGTGAAATTCCTTTCACAATTATTCAATTTCCTCTATATGAACATATGAAATCATTATGGGCAGAATATGAAGGAGTAGAGAAGATCTCACCATTGAAAGGTGCACTCTGCGGATCAATTGCTGGTGGTTTTGCTGCAGCTGTTACTACACCCCTTGATGTTTTGAAAACGAGATTGATGCTAAGTAAAGAGAGAATAAGTGTGATTAATTTGGCTAAAAATCTGTTGAAGGAAGAAGGTTATGCTGTCTTTTTTAGTGGTATTGGTCCAAGAACTATGTGGATCTCAGCAGGGGGAGCTATCTTCTTAGGTGTCTACGAATCAGTCAGCTCCTTCTTACAACACGAAAAGATGATTTTATCATAATGTCAATAATTTATAGAATGTATTATGAAACCGTTAGAATTATTTATTCTGTATTTAAGGTTATGCATCAAAATGAAAACCAAAACTAAAGCTACCCTTATTTCCGTCATCTTGATTGATTGGCTTTGTTAAGTCATTCCATATTTTAGACTTTTTGATCTTAATGTTTTTCATGTCAGCGTTTAAAAGTTGGGGTAATGCTTTTTCTACAAGGTTTCGGTATTCACTCTTTCTCAAAAATTCAACAAAAGCTTCGAAGACTGGCATACAGCCGGTACCTTTGAGTTCACCAACATCTTCATCATTGTTTCTTAGATCCTCCCTACTCAGATAATCTCTGATTGTTTTGATATTACCATCCGAGTTATCAAAATCATCATGATTCAAAAAGTCATTCAACTTTGCTTGAAGCAAATCATGTCTAAATCCACTTACTTGGTCTGGTTTGAACTTCATAAAATTCAAGACGTTGACAATTTTACATGGGGGGACAAAGTTTGCAGTAAATGCCACTGAATCCTCCAGATTGATGACACTATGCCACCAACCTGATGGAACGTACATACATTCATTTTTGAATGTTATACCCACTATGCAAGTTTTGAAACCACCAGGCCCTAAATTTTTATCATGTGTATCGATACTGGCATCATCACTCAAAGTAATAGAATCATTCCAAAACCCATTCTTCACCCATTCCGCTAGACCTATAGGTGACATAACTTCACTCTCATCCTCACTGACGAAAACTCCTGGTGGTTTCATACCAGGCGGTAACATGACCCACAACTTCGATCCTTCAAGAACGACATTCCAAGCATCTGTCGAATTGGGATCTTTATGAAATGTTGAACCTGATCTTTTCGGTCCTGTAATAAGCCATGAATGATCTGGACGGCATTCATTGAAAACTTTGAAAAGGTCATTTTGTGCGAAAAGTGGTGGATTATCAAAGTAACCAGTGGGAAGTAATGATTTCATGGCTTCTGATCTACAATCAAACAAGTAAAGTGGGTTTTCATCATTGTTTTTTCGTGCATAAGACTCGTAAAGTGCAAGTTCCCATAATACAGACTCTTGTCTGAACTTTACATCAGGAAATTTTTCCAGTAACCAACTAATGGTCCACTTTGGCCACCTATCCGAATCAGGGGAATTGCTACCCAATATAAATGGATGATCACTCCAATGATTTTCAAACATTTCATAGTTGAATGTGTTTTCATCAATTCTAGGAATTCTTCCTCTATACGGATATTTGCTAGGATTTGACAAAACGTGTGCATCCCAGTACCCATCTAGATCCTTTAATTTTTCTTGTTCTTCAATGATTTCGGCAAATAGAGAGTTATAATCTATAGAAGCATTGATATAAGGTGTGAACAATGCATCTGAATATACCAAACCATTACAATTAACTTCGTATTGTTCGGGTATGGATAGAATGGATGATCTCCAAGATCCCTTCCAGTTTTCAAATGTCAAATCAAGCTCTTTTCTTTTCTTCTCACTTTTAGAAGTGTATATAGTTCTCCATAAATCGTCAAAAGTAGCATATGCATACCAAAATTTAGATACATGTGAGGCATTAACAAGATCGATAACATCAAGATATGACAGAATTTGTAAAATAATATCATCGGGAAGCCTATTGAATAAAGTTCCTGCTGATTCTCTAATTTTTTCTAAATCTTTAGAATCTGCTAAAAAAGCGTTTGCAGATGGTTTCACTCCTAAAGGATGCTTTGAGATTTGTTGATAGAAATTAGAAATACTTCTTGATTTTGCTAACAAATGATAATTGTAAGCTGTTTTCTGTTTCTTTGATATAAACTCAGTATTTTCTATAAGTTCATTTTGTTGAAGCACTTCAACTGGCATAACTTGATCAATTTTTGGTACAGGATGAAATTTCAAAAGATTCTAGATAAGATCAGGTCATTTCAAATTAAAAATTGAAAAATTTCTAATTGTCTCAGATAAACTGAGCTGTTTTAGAGCTCAAATGACAAAGTATATAAGATCGATCAAGCTTTTTATTTACAGGAGAATACACAAGTTTATAAGCAACAAATTCTACTCAACTGGTAGGGTCTTTGGTCTTTTCAACAGCCAGTCTTTGGATTGTAGTTTCTTTTCATGCTCTCTTTCAGTTTTACCAGGATACAACACCTGTTCATCTCTTGGGTTCACAAATTCTTCTGGTTCCTTTGGAGCTGGTGCATCTCTTTCCTTCCAGTACTTTCTGATCTGTCCGACACAGTTCATACAAAGGAAGTGTGATTTTTTATAGTGACCACAAGCTGGGCATCTGTTAAGATTGTCCTTTAATTTGATCTGTTTGTCACCTGGTCCATATAATCTTTGCCTTCTCTTCATATGGGAGGTTTTCTTTTTAGGAGCTGCTTTAAGTATACCGGCATCTATTTCGCATTCATGTTCTTGGTGTGCTTGTTCGACTGGTTGAAGAAAAGAAGGAATTCTTAGACCGATCTTGATAGATGGTAACTCAGGTAATACTGGAAGAGTAACCTTCGGTACAAAGGATCTAATAACAGAGGCCATTCTTTGTTGTGGGTTAGTGTTGCTCTGCAAAAGTACCTACTCTAAGTACTCTAGTCTCTAGTCCTCAAATTTCTCGTACTGAAAATCACCTACTAAAGACTCAGTTTCTTCTTTCTCGCGCGACAAGCTCACAGTGGGCTCCCTGCTTATGTAAGCTTTCCCCGGGGACGCACAGGCCGTTTTGAAGAAGATTTCAGTCCCAGCTTTTGCCCAGCGGTTCAGGCGCAGGCGCGATCGAATTATGCATATACTGAGGCCAAGGGAAGAGGGGATTTTGACAGTAATATACTGGAAGGGCACTGATCACAACTGCATTTGTTTACCTTCAATTCAAGGTTAAGCGTTAAGCACAATAGTGAACAATGAATTCTGAGACATACCAACCACAGGCTAATGGAGCTTCCAATAATGCTGCTGCTTTGCACCCCTCTAATTATGTGGGTTTTGACACCATCACCACACAAATTGAAAACAGATTAGTGAAGAGAGGATTTACTTTTAATATCATGATGGTAGGTTATTCTGGTTTAGGAAAAACAACTCTAATAAATACACTATTTAGTTCTCACATGGTGGATTCTAATGGCAGAGATACAATAAATGAACCAATGGACAAAACAACTGAAATAAAGGTTACCGCTCACTCGCTCATTGAGAATAATGTTCGTTTAAACTTGAATATAATTGATACTCCTGGTTTTGGAGATCAACTCAATAATGATAAATCTTGGGAACCAATCTTAAAGTATATCAAAGATCAACAGAATCAATATTTGAGAAGAGAATTAAATGCGTCGAGGGAGAAGTTTATTAAGGATACTAGAGTACATTGTGTATTATACTTTATTCAACCTAATGGTTACGGTTTAAAGGCTTTAGATGTTCAAGTTTTGAAAAGACTAACTGAAGTTGCAAATGTTGTTCCAATCATTGCCAAGGCTGATACACTTACATTAGATGAAAGAGCAAACTTCAAAGCTATTCTACAAAATCAGTTCAAATATTACAACTTGAAAATGTATCCATATGATGCTGAGAATGTTGATGACCTTACAGAAGAAGAGATTCAATTCAATAATGACTTGAGGTCTCTTCAGCCTTTTGCAGTCATCGGTTCTGAGAATATCTATACTGATCCAAATGGTGAAATTATTAGAGGTAGAAGAACAAAATGGGGAATGATTAATGTTGAGGATCTCACACAATGTGAATTTATTTATTTGAGAGATTTTTTGACAAGAACTCATTTGTATGATTTGATTGAAACTACAAATTTGGTTCACTACGAAACTTTTAGAACCAAACAGTTGACTTATTTGAGAGAAAATGCATCCACAAGAAATTCTCAAATGCCTCAAGTTCAACAACAATCTTAGTTCTTCTGTTCTACCATATATATACCTTGCTTTTTTACTCACACTAATTACTGTTTGCTAGCGAAATTATCTATCATTTGAATTATAGACTAAATAACAAACAAATAATATATTTAGTGTTTATGATAATACTTTTCTATGGTAAATAGAGGAGAAAAATTGTAATTTATGTAAATTCAGTACTCTAGGGTAGCACAGATTTGGTGCAGACGACTGGAATGTATGCTTTTTTTCAAAATTGGAGCAAATCAAGAGGATGAAAATGACGAAGAAGATGCTGAGGATGTTGATATTTCTTCTACTTGATTGAGATATTTCTCAAATGTTTCTCCATCAGAAAAACCTACTAGGTTTTGATCGTCTTTAACTTCTCCAATTATTTTTTTTATGTCTTCTTCGGTACTCATAACAGAGATACTGTAAGCTGGTGGTTCATATTTCACAGTATTCTCAAAAGTTCTAGTAACACTATGAGCTTCTTTCTCCCAAGGGAAAATTGGATGCTCATGAATATATTTATCCAGATGTGATTCAAAGGCACGTTCAACTTTTTCTTTAATAGGTTCTTGAACTTTATCCGATGCCTTTTGTACAATAATCTTGGGTAAAGTTGAAGACTTAGGTTTTGGCCACTCAACTTTACCTTCACTCATTCTAAAAGCTTCACCTAATTTAGTTTCATCTTTTATTTGAGCCTTATTGCTAGGCTTTTTGTAATAAAAAGTAGGGAAATGCAGAGGTCTCTCACTTTCGGGTTTTGTAGGTGATATGAAAGGATTGCTAATTTCATTATCATAATAAATTTCAGCCCATTTCTCTTCGTGGTTTTCATTTTCACGTAATTTGGTATCATCTTGAAATTCTAGTTCACGTTGTTTGTATGATGGGGTATTCAATGTTAATGAAGAAAATTTTGTCTGTAAGTTGTTCGAAATTTCCAGAATCTCAATGCTAGTATAATCTCCAATATCAATTGATTCAAATGCTCTCCACCACAATTGAAATAGATTGTCATTATAATTGTTGAAAATTTTGGCATATTGAGTATCATAACAGAGGTTGTGATTCTTCCAAGGCTTTTGTGAACCTATAAAGTGAAATACTTTAATGGAGTCTCGAAATCTCACCATTGCTGGAAGATACTCATAGTTCGAGTTCAATGTACAGTTGAATGTAAACGGAAGTCGAAACCAATTCGCATGTGTTTTTTGTGATTGCAAATTGAAATACTCATTTAACAAACCTTGATCAGCACCATCAAATGAATTGTTATCATTATAAAACTGCAGAAGCTCATTGAAAACTTCATTGCTTGGCTTGAGTGCAAATAAACCTGAATTAAAAATGTCGGGCCAACCGGAATCTGAAGCGGCGACTATATCATGTGATGAAAGTTCTGGTAATATATCAAATATGCTATCGATATTTTGATAGACAAGAACATCCGAGTCAAGATAAACAAGCCTTTCATAATCTGTAAGTCTCCATACATTCAGTTTTGTTAAAGTCAGTGATAAATCTGAACGTTTTAGCAAATCATTTAATTCAAATCTGTTTCTGCTTTCTAGTAAAAATGTATCGACATCAATAATCCTTTCAAAAAAACAGCTTTCTAGAATCAAATCATATGCTTCTTTGCTAACGTTTTTCTTTGATATAAGCAAAATGATTGGAATGGTACTGGCCGTTTGCCTTAATGATTGGACAACGGTTAATGTACCTGGTAAGTAGTCAGTGTTTAGCAAGAGTGTAACATATGCGCTTTTAGTCATTGAGTGATGGTCCAAACTGCTTATAATGACCCCAACACCTCGATATATTTATGTTTTGAGCCTGTTTTATTAAAAATAAAGTCAAGAAAACACGGGAAAACGTGGGAGACTCTCAAGTTGAATTTACATGTCTCAAATTATCAACTCGATAATGCATCAGGCTGATTTTTTTTCTCCGCAAAAATAGGCCTGGAGCGCCTTGTTATTGTTTTTCCTCGTTGGTCGAGCTGCTTCTTATCATATACAACGTGTACACTTTTCCAATGGCAAATTCTTAAAGCGATTCGTATCTAATGTATAAATAAAGGTCTATAAATTATGTTTAAAATATCATTCTATAAATGCTTTGAAACTGACTAAATGCTAGCAATAGCAGCATTTTATATGTGATGCTCTTGATTCACGGCCGCTTGATTAAGTCCAGTTTCTTCAGTTTGATCACAGCCATCTGTTCTAACACTTTCTTCACCAAATTCTTCCTCTCTCAATCTCTGAAGACGATTCAACTCTTGTAAGTACGTTGGACCTATATCAAATTGTTCGGGATCTTTCCAAAACATGTATCTTATTAATTCTCGTACCTGTTTATAAGTACATAATTTACCAGTACATTTTCTGAATTCTTTGCTCAAATATTTCATTTTCTCTATTTCTGCTTCATCAACAATTTGTTTCAAGCTTTGTAGATCTTCTTCCGTGAAATCATGCGAACTGCTACCTTGTTGCCCAATTAAAACTTGGTATCTATTTCTCGCAGTAAGGTAACTCTCAACTTTTGCTATCTCGGCAATTTCAACCCATGATTTGTTTTCATTTTTCAGCTTTACTATAAGCTTATCTTGTTCTGGAGTAAATTTAGATCTTCTTTTAGAACGTTTCGGTTTTTCTGCTATCAATGCGGATTTACTGGGTCTTAATCTTTTGAAAGGAGGAACGATCATGTTTTTCGAAATATCATATGCGAGATTGCTAACTTTTGAATAATCAAGCTTGATGTTTCTATGTGTACCAGCATCAATCATTGATGCCTTGTGTACACCTGTGTGATTCCTGCGACTTGACATAGGATTTAAAGGACTCGCAATAGTTGCTGTACTTATTTCCACTGGTCGATGTATATGTGTTGAACTAGGCCGTTGTGGAGTAGAAAGCATCATTGCCGATACCGTTTCTGTAGGTGCTGGTGTTAATGATCGTTGTATTTTTGCACTAACATTTTCTTCTGAGTACATCTCAGGATATGTAGAGCCAGATCGTACTAAAGAATGTTGTCTAGGCACTGGTGAATAAAAGACAGCCGATGTGTAGATACCTCTTTGATATATGGGTGGAAGTATCCCATTAGGATATTCCATGCTACCTTGTGACGAAAAGGAAGAGGGCTCTCGAATTGAAGTTTGTGACATATTCACCACATTTTGTAATTGTAACGGGAAAATATGCCTAGTTGGGATGACTGGAGGGTATGAATAGTATTGAACTTGTTCTGTCGGTTGGTGGTATGAGGGAACGCTATACATCTGCTGAAATTGAGTTCTATCAACATCACTCATATATGCTGGATTTTGTGATGATGCTTTAGTATTGACATTAGGTGGCACCAGCATGGATCCCGCAGGTAGCTTCTGTGTTTCAGTTTGATTTTGTTCATGAGACTGCGTTTCATCGTCTGTTTGTATACTTGTGGAGGAACAGTTAAGCTCATCTTTTTCATAGATAGTCCTTATGTATGGGAACTTAGGCATGATATATGCAAAAACCAAAGGTGTTGATTATTTTGTCCTTGATGTGTTTAATGCTTGTAGTTTATGACAATTAAATTGGATTGCTCGAAAAAGCTGTACAAGTTCGACAGAAAAAATCGGAATAACAATGCCCAACAATAATTTTGTTAAATTTGTTAGTGTTTCGATTTGGACTAGCAAATATTAGAGAATAAGCTTCACGATAGAAAACCTTGAATGAATACACAATATGCTAATCTAATAAAATAAAGTTGAAAAGTAAGGAGATGATAAGAGGGAATTGACTTAATTAAAAAGATCAAACAATAAATAAGAAAAACTCTGAACGCTAAGCGGCTTGTAAAGAGAAAACTGATTTCTAGTACCGTGTTTCGACAGGAACGGGAAAGGTTTATAAGCTTCCCATGTGAACTAGGAGCTCGGCGGGAAAATGGGAAATAGTTCTATGATTGTTGATCAGAAGATAATAAAGCTTGAGAATCCAACGCCGTTGAAAAAACAGTTAAGGGGTGATCGAAGATCAATTGAACAATGTTGGTGAATAGACAGTTCCCAATCAATGCCAAATTATTTAAGGAAAAAATTTAGACTTGGCGCGGATCAAGTTCCCCATAATTTTGTGGCGCCATTTTGCCATTTCCGGATTCAATTGAAGCTTAATAAGTCGCAGATTTGAGTTACAGTCTTTAGCTGATGACTGGATTAAATTTATTAAAAGTACTGAACATAAACTAGATAATATCAAATGTCATTCTACAGTCCTTTTATAGGTATTCCATCGTTTTTCTTCCAACTTCAAGATTTCCAAGCTTTTTCCATTATAATAAGAGATAGAGAATTTTCATCAAGCGCTGCCTTCGGCCGATCATCGCCTTTGAAGCTATTCGAATAACTTTAAGGCATAAAATCAGTCGTTGGATAACAATATTATTCAATGGAACTGTAGATAGTGCGTCATAGCAAATCTCAGTATCTGCACTCCTGTGTCAAGAACTTTGGAATTAAAGAATTTGATTATGTTGGCTAGAAGGATAAAATTAACAATTGAAGTAAATTATGGCAATTCTATGCTATAATAGAATCAACCATTTATGATGGTCACGGACCAAAGAATAAACTGTAAAACAAATTGTAGAGACCAAAATCCAACTTTTCTTAGTCTTTCGTTTCTTAATTTTTCATCTACAACGTATTCGTAGAAACTTTGATAAATGGCTTCTGACAAATCATCCATCAATGTAGAATCATAGAAGGTCCAAGCTCCATCGAAGTCATTGAGATTTTTGTACACTCGACCTCTTATAGGAATGAATGTCTTGTTATTATTAATGTATCCGACAATTGGTCTTATTGCTGCACTATTGATATATGATAAATCTTTTGCAAATAGTGGAACTTGTGCTTTGGGGTTTTTCAACCGCAAGTAGAAATCGCATATAAATAGATTCCTATTATTTTCTTCGTTATCACCAATTTCAATCACTTCATCATTCTTTTTTTGACGCTTGTTGAACAAGAACTGGTTGGAAAAATTATTTAGACCTTCATCAAGTAACATATCAAGTGTAATATTTTCTTGTAATATACAAAAATCAGCCAACACGTCAACTGTACCTTTATTAATCCAACCAACAGGGCCATCCATACCCTTGTTTAAATGCTCTACTTTTAAATTATCCATTCTAAATCTCACTAGTTTCTTGAAATCTTTGTTTTTCTCCCCGTCCTTAAAAAATGGTAGAGGTGGAAACTGCTCTCTGCCAAGCTTCTTATTCACCAATGAGTTGATTTCACTTTCTTCAGTAAAATTATCATAATTGGAAATTTTATTGATAGTAAATAAAGATCCATCGTAGCTACCACTCATGTGATTACATGTTAAAATGTCTAAAATTAGCCAGTTTTTCCTAAAAACATCAAGATCTGCATTATAGATCGATAATTGACAAGGTCTAAATCCATTAGGGTGAAATATTGTAATCAATACATCCTCTGCTTCAAAGCTTTCTATTTCCCAATCCCCAGGCTTATATATGTTCTTATAGTTCCTAGGATCATCACCCTCTTTCCATACCACATGGGTTCTATCAACAATACCTCTCATGCATTTTACCGCAGTCTTATCAATTATACCTTTCCCACTAATCCACCTCCAAAAACTGAGAGAAATACTGATTTCTTCTATAGTCAAATCGAATTGTGTATAATTTCCATCGTCATAAACTTCTTCTTTTGTTTTGCCTATGATTGTTCCGTTAACATCTTTCTCAATTACTTCCACAATCTTCACAACTTTAGGTCTTCGACTAACAGAACAATTGTTAAATTGAATTCTTCCGGATTTCCAATCAGGGACAATAGCATTTTCAAATGAAACAGTTAAATTAGAGTTTTTGGTTATTTGTTTCCCTAACCACTCAGTCACAAAATCTCTTGTGGTCAAATTATTCATTGTCATGAGAACAAGGGAAAAGAAAGTGGTGGTCCCAATCAAAAATAACATTATATTTCCGGTCAGTAACCATGACACAAATGCCATTAGATCTTCCCAATTAAATGGCCTTTTGGATCGTATTAAAACCCATTTCACTTTTAACCAAATGTTTTCAAGATTTTCAAGCAATTTTGACAATCGTTTACCCGAAAACTTTTGAAATTGATGTACAATTGGTCTTTTTATGCAATTTGTTGGTGGTATTCGTGGACGTTTATAAATCTTTAATAACCCATGATGGATCAACCTTCTGGGAGTTAATATGGTCCGATTTTGATTCAAAAGTAATGTTCGTAAACTAAATACATTTCGCCTCAAAAATTGTGATTTTGAAACAAGCATCGTTCTAATCAAAGGTGCTTAACCTACCATTTGAGCTATCTTGTCCCAAAAATTCATGTTATAGTGGATAAACATATTTTCAAAAGTAAAGTCGACCCTGGTGCGCATATATAATATATAGCTTGAAAAAAAAGAATTAATTGTTAGAGTATGGAATCCTAGACTTGGGGGGAATCCACGAAAAGCGGATTCGCGATTTCATCTACACCAAACATAGCGGAAACACAGAGCAATCATGTCAAGAGGGGGAAGTCAGAACTTCATTAGTGAACAATACCAAGCATGACATGGTATCCGAACCATTTCCGAAACACTGCAAAGTGGGGATAGCTTCAGTATA
>JAJMKU010000012.1:10014-228691 GCA_030563965.1 Pichia cactophila
GCAGTTTCCCACTTCTGATCAAGGTTCAGAATTTGTTAATAAATCTGTGTAAAATATATTTGATTCAACAGGTGTCACTCATGTTGTTACAAATGGTTATGCTTCAATGGAAAACGGTGTAGCTGAAAGGAAGAATTTGAAGATCAAGAATGACATTAGAACGAATTTGGTTGCAGCTAAATTGGATTACACTCTGTGGCCTGCTGTTATGGAGTATGTGGTTTCTGTTAGGAATAAATCTATATTGAAAGATAAAGATGATTCACCTGAATCTATTGTCTTAAAATATTATAGATCACAAAGTGAATTAACAGAACTATATCCACATAGATTTAAATCATTTGGAAGGCATGGTATTTGGTGTGATGTCGCTAGTAAAGTACCATCGTTGATGAGAACAGGGATTCATTGTTTTTATTTGGGTCCATCTCAATTTCCATGTGCAAATGATACTAGAGTTTTAAATGGTGATAAAGTTTTGGTTTTTATTCCACAGGATGATGGTCATCATAAACCTGCTGTCAAGTATACGACAAATGTGCAATATTCCAAACCAGTACGTCTATTCAAGGATATTAATCTAGCAGAGCTAGATATTAAAATACGAAACAAAGACACACACGAGCAATCTATTCCAAATTCGAATCTAAGTCAGGTGGTGGATAAATCACTCAATAAAGATCAAAATGGTTAAGTTGTTGATCAAAGTCAAAATAAAATTCCTGAAAACAATCAAATTGAAGAAGAAAAAGGTGATAAAGTTAGTGATGTATCTATGGCTGACGTGGAGTCAGGTGGTGCGGTTAACAATACAGGTGTTATCAATGTTGATATGGGTAATATCACAGATAAAGGTTCCCAATATGATATTAATCAAGTTGATGCTGCTCAAGATGATGTTCAAATGATGGTTGTTGATTCTAATGTTACAATTCCAAATAATGTTCATGATGATCGTCCTACAAGTGATATTGCAGAATTGAATGATGAAAATAATAAACAAGAAACCCCTGAAAATGAAACTTTTGTTGGAACTTCTATTGATGTTGATAATAAACTAACTGGTGATGATAATGATAATGGTAATTCTGAAACTGGTAATAATGTTGATAATAATATTGAAGAGGTTGAAGAAATATCTGCAAAGGATGTGGATAAACTTAAATCTTTTGAAAATGCTGCTAAAAATGGTAATATTGGTGATATTGTTGAAGCTAGTAAAGAAAATTTGGTAGTAACAAAAGTTGATAAGGAATTACAAGATTATTTCAATCCTCAGGATACTATTTCTTTACCAGAAGGTCGTCTTTTGAGAAGTCGTTTCCAATTTAAAGGTGTAAATGCTGTTAAATTTAGTCCAAATTTTAGCAAACAACCAGGTGAATTACCAAGTATTAAGAGAATTATCTATCAAGTTATTAGTAAAGACCCAGTTGATGGACCTGAATGGGTAGCTGCGTTTAATAATGAACTGAATTCACACAGACAGAATGGTAGTTGGGATTTCAATCCAATCGTTACAGGTGATCCAGAAATTTTGAAAAGAACGGTTAAGTTAGCTATTATCTGTAATGAAAAGAGAGCTGCTACGGGTGAACGTCCAAAGAAGAAAGTTAGGTTTGTTTTACGCGGTGATAGACAAGATGAATCAACATACTCAAACACTTACAGTCCTACATTGCCATATGACTTACTACGAATCATACTTGCCGAATGTGTTCAATCAAAACGGTATTCTATTTTCCTTGACCTTTCAACCGCTTATCTGAATGCTGAAATCGACCATGACATCTATGTCGAACTTCCTACTGTTCTTGAAAAAGATAAGCCGGAAGTGAGACCAGGTGAAAAGGTGGTGCATAAAGTAAAGCGTGCAATTTATGGTTTGAAACAATCTGGTCGTCTTTGGTAAGAAAGATTAACTCAGTTTCTTATTTCAATTGGATTTGAAAGAAGGGGGGATATCCCATGCGTTCTTATCAAACCAATGAAAGGTAATCCAGATAAAATTTCAATCATTGTTGGTTTCTTTGTCGATGACATGGTAGTCACTGGTGTTAACAAATTGGAAGTCGATAAATTTGTGGAGTGTTTAAACGATGAATTCAATTTGAGAATTACAAATCCTGATAATAATGGTTATAGAGATATTCTAGGTATCAATGTTAAAGAAAACAAGGATAAGAGAAGTGGTATTTTATTATCAATGGACCTATCAATGAGTAATTATATCAAGAAGATGATTACGAAATTAGGTTATGACAAAGAATTGAGAAAATCTAGAAAAATATCCACCACTCCTATGACTCCAAATTTCCAATTTGACAAAGAAAAGGAATCAGATTTAGTCGTTACTGGTGAACAACTAGCGCAAGAGATACATTGGTTTCGTGAAGTTGTTGGATGTTTACAATATCTAGCTAATGCATTGAGACCAGACTTATCATATGCTGCTAACTTTATGGCAAGATTCTGTATGTACCCGCATCCAAAATTGAAAGCTGAACTGGTGAGAATTTTACGTTATACTTATCATACTAGGGAGTACAAAATTAGATATACCAGATTCGCATCAGATGTGGAAAGGTTTCAGGGTAGCCTGATCACCTATTCTGATTCTGACTACGCTGGCGATGTGATGACGAGAAAATCTACTTTATCTTCCATTTTTATGATGAACGGTGGTCCAGTTGCATGGTTTGCGAGAGTTGCTAAATTTGCTGCAACTTCTTCTACAGATGCTGAAGTTGCTGCAATGGTCGAAAGTGGTAATGGCGTATCATATTATCGTGAGGTCTTATCTTTTCTAAAAGTTTTGAGTTCTTCATACTCTAGAAAGAATGAATATGAAAAGTTCAATGGTATTTCAGGTGGTGAATCGATTGATAAGGTTAAACTTGAACCATTAATTATTTTTGTTGATAATTCATCTGCAACTTACTTAGCTCAAAAGGGTGTTACAAGTAGTAGGACAAAGCACATGGCAGTTAGAGTTGGAAGAGCGAATGACATTATGGAAAATGAGCACATTTTATATAAACATATTGGAACAAAAGAAATGTTAGCGGATATACTAACTAAACCTGTTACTGCAGAAGTGATGAACACTTTAATTCCAAGAATACTAACTACTGACTCGCCAAAGGTGAAAAATATTTGAAATTTTTATTTGATTTTAAATCTTGATTCTACGAATATTACTAACATGAAATATTTATTTATTTTACAGTTTAATGATCTAACTTGATCATTTGGCATTAGGTGGTGTGTTAGAATATGTGGGACTCCAGTGAGTCGTACACGTGACTGAGGAACATCGCTATATACGTTTTCGGAAGGTTATACTGAAGACTTTTGCCGTTTTGGTTAATACGAGAAATAATTTCTAGAATGATCGAGAGTCGATTATTGTTATATTAGTCGGGTAGACTAGTCGGAGCTAACGGATAGTTACTCTGACATGACGATTCAGATTTCGTCTTACATATTTGTTCACGTAAGTGTACAAATGGCAAATTCTGATTTGCCAGGCGTGTCGAGTTCGATGATCGGTTGGTCCGTGAATGCCGGCTGATCATGTATCGATTATATATATTACGCTATTCCGCTTGGGGTTATCCGGGTGAAGGGTGATCATAGATATTCGGGATGAATATAGATCGGCCAAGTCGTTCACATACATATTATATTCATTTTATTTAGCTTACTTAATCCAAAAATCTTATTGCGCTTATTTTACAAATCTTAACAAATGCTTGTACTGGTTGGCTTGCTAGTGCACCTGTTGATCTTTCATAATTAGTAAATTTTACAAAGCGCTGTGGCGAACTTATTTCTTTAAGTACTATATATATAGCTTTCCAAATTAACAACTCACTCTGTAACTCCATACACTATACTAAGAGCAAATGAGAGTTTTACTGACCAATGACGATGGAGGACCAAATGATATGGCTTCCCCATATATTAAGTACTTAGTCAGTGCAATTTTGAAATATACCGAGTGGGACTTAAGAATTTGTGTTCCAATTTCCCAAAAGTCATGGATCGGTAAAGCCCATTTTGCTGGTAAGGATGTTACGGTTAAATACATTTACTCTTCAATTTCAAAACCAGAAGATAACTCTTATCATGGACCATTTCCTTTTCCTCAAGCCAAACTTCAGGCAAACGAGGATCTAAAGGAATGGTGTTTAGTTGATAATGGAACACCAGCAACCTGTACTGATATTGGTGTCAATCACATTTGTGGATCAGAAAATGTTGATTTGGTGATAAGTGGTCCAAATGTTGGACGTAACTCTACTGCTCTTTTTGCACTTTCAAGTGGAACTGTTGGTGGCGCTATGGAAGGTTGCCATCAAGGTAAGAAATCTATCGCTTTGTCATACTCTTACGAAATCGATCCAGAAGTTCCTTCAGAGTGGCTAAAAGAAGCTAGTAAAATAAGTATCAAAATCATCGATAACTTGTGGAATAATTGGAAAGAAAATTGCCAGATTTATACAGTCAATGTTCCTTTGAACGAAGATGTTAAACTAGGAAAAACCAAAGTGTACCATGTGCCAATGATGGAAAACAATTGGGGAAAAAGCTTATTTTTTAAAGCAGAGACAGAAGTCAAAGAGCATGTCGACATTGTGGATGGCAGTGTTTCGGATGGTGTTATTTTCAAATGGAAACCAGACTTTAATGTTGTTCATAAAGCAGTTGCTGCAAGTACAGCAAAAACGGATGGTAAAGTTATTTCTCAAGGTCACGCATCAGTTACTGCACTGAGAGCTAACTTTTATCATGCCGATGGGGCAAATGAAGGTGAAATGATTCTTGTTCCAGATTTGTAAGTATTTTTTACATTCTTTAACTTATTGCTTATTGCAATTTGTGCTACTTAGCCTGTATCTTTCTGACGGATCAACACGAGTAGATATTTTCCTACCCAAATAAAGATTACTAACACTGTTATTTTTCAAACTCACAGAGAAAAATACAACAATAATAAGTCAAATATTAGAATTGTTGTTACCTATCCGAATACTTCATACGTTTATGAACCATTGATCAATGCTATACAAAAGTACTTTCCTCAAGTCAAGATTGAGGATACTGTTCCAATTCCAGGTGACTATTACGTCTTTCATTATGGCGATTACGAAGACCTTGATCATGAAAGATTAATGAAGGACAAGAACTACATAGCTAACTCATATATTTATCGAAAATCTTTAATTAGAAAACATTATCTTTCTAACACAATAGCTGTTTATCAAGCAAAACACCCTGAATCCATTTTGAAAACGGCATTTCCCGAAAGTTTTCAATTCGAACTTACTTATGCTGAATTTCTCGATGATGTTCTTGATGAGGTTTATGAATTACGTTGTGAGCTCATGAAAAATGAGAAAAACATGAAGAAAACGTTCATTTTGAAACCTAGTATGACCGATAAGGGACAAGGTATTCGTCTCTTTAAAACCATTGAGCAGTTGCAAGAAATCTTTAATTCTTTCGATGAAGATGACACAGATGACGAAGGTGATGAATCTAAAGAAGGTATGATCATCTCCCAGCTAAGACATTTTGTTGTTCAAGAGTACATCGCAAACCCGCTTCTACTTTCGGAGTATAAAAACAGAAAGTTTCATATCAGAACTTATGTTCTCTGCACAGGCCAAATTAAAGTATACGTTTATGATAGAATGTTGTTGTTATTCAGCGCTGAAAATTATACAAATCCTAATACCATCGAAAAGGTCGATGAACATGGAATAATCGAACTAGCAGGCCATTTAACAAACACTTGTTTGCAAGATCAGACAGCTGAAAAAGTTGTCGAGGAGTTAGAGAGCTCATGTCTTGACTCCGAGATGAAAAGTAATATTGTCCATCAAATACATCTTATTGTTGCTGATCTTTTCAAAGCAGCTGTGAATGTTGATAGAATGAACTTTCAACCTTTACCAAATGCGTTTGAAGCATATGGTTTAGACTTTTTGGTCTCAGATAATTTAACAACAACCACTGGTGTTACTTTACTGGAAGTGAATGCATATCCCGATTTCCGTCAAACAGGAGTAGAATTGAAGACTCTGATTGATGAATTTTTTGATGGTGTCATGACAAAGGCTGTAATCCCTTTGACAGGAGCTCCAGTAGGGGAAGCTAAAAATTTCAACAAAGTACTCGAAATTGATAATTTATAAGCTTTACTCAGTGTATTTTATCACTAAGAAAACAGAGAACACACTTCTTCTTATTTATTCTTCTCATTTTCGTTCATTTCTTTACACCACATGTATATTTGTTCCCTATAATTATCCGCATGTAGAAACCCTGATCTTATTTGCATTAATGATCTGATGTACTCTTCATTTCTTTGTAGTGCTATTTGTAAAAGATGTCTGGTTTCATCAATCTCTTCTGGATGTATATCATCGAATCCAGGATTAGATTCATAATTTGGAGGTTTGAAAAATGGGTCATCACACTCTTGAGTATTAGATCTGTCTTGTGATTCACTTCGCTCCATCTTGTCCAAATCCAGATTATGGTCGTATTCTGGCAAACCCAAATTTTCTGCGGCTAGATGCTCAGGATTTGCATTCAAAAAAATATCCATGGTTTTATTCAATAAGTTAACCATTTCTTGTTCACGCTCTATAAGCTCAACTGTATTGTTTGAGAGCTTGCTCAGAAATTTTGCCTTATAGATTTGACTTACTGGTTTGATGTTGACAACATCCGATGGTTTAGTAATTGGACGTAAAAGTTCATCAATCTTAATCGAGCTTAAGAATTCCTTGAAGCTTTCATCATCATATTGATAGTCATGATCGGCAGTTGCATCTGAATTGCTTTCCAAATCAGATCCGAATTCGTCGTCAACTTGTTGCTTTATCCTGTCATCCAAAGGTGCACCAAAGTTATTGCATGTATAAACCAGTTTTGTGTCTTCTTCTTTGGTAACATCATCGTAGAGTTTTACCGAGGTTAGCTTAAAGTTGTGAGCCGGTGGATTCAGCTTCATTCGATACATTTTTTCTGAATTATCCTTTTCTGAAGTATCGCTTGCATTTGGGCCGGGTGCAAATGTTATAAACTCGTTCTCTGATGCAATCTTCTCTTTTAATCGCAAAATATCTACTTTTAAAGATTTTATTTCTGAATCAGTCAATGCCATTTCCGGAGGGTATATTCACTTTCAAACAAAATAAAATAAAAGTGTTGAACCAACATAAAAGAAAAACGGAGGTTTTGAAATTGAAAGATGAATTTGAGCGAGGTTGCCAGCTTCTGATTATTTAATTTTGAATCCAAGGGAAAACAGTGAAGGCCCACTAGTAAGGCTTATATTCTGTTCAGTCAAGACGAAATCCATGTCTATTCCCCAAACTTACGACCTCAGTGATCCTAAATCCTTCGCTTTCTCAACAGCAAGACAAAGATGGCCAACGATTTTACTCAAAGCAAAACACGATGTGCTGAAATTCATAAATTTAAGTAACGACGAAGAATTAAAACTTCAAGGCAGAAACATAGTTCATGCAATAGAACTAATTATTGAGGACATTAAAAATAATAGCCCTTTGAGGTTATTTACAGATGCCGAAATTTTGTTGATTCCCAGTTTACAATCCTACAATGATAGCTTGAAAAAATTGGACTCCCAACCGAGATGGTTGAGTGGTCCATGGCTCTTCATTGAATGCTACTTGTACCGGTTACTTGATCTTCACATAAAATCCGAAAGTAAATGGATTAATTATGATATCTTTGAAAATCAAAAGAGAGATGCATTTGAATCATCCGCTAAAGGAATTTATGAATTGGCAATTCGTGTAAAACATTTGAGTGAACAACTCAAAAATACTTCAGTGGAAGAGGAAAAACTCAGGGTTTTATTTGAAGAATTTATTGATATCTCATTATGGGGTAATGCTACCGATCTTTCCCTTTTAGCTAATGCAACACTCGAGGACATTCAATCAAGACAAGGGAAGGAAGCCAGAGCTAAATCTGCAGAAAATGTAATTGATAATGACTTACCTCGAGTCTGGAAACATCTGCTTAGTGTCTCACAAGGCAAAAGAAGAATAGATATTGTTTTGGATAATGCTGGGTTTGAGTTTTACACAGATTTAGCACTGACAATTTTTCTTCTCGATGCCAAATTGGTCGACTCTGTTGTGTTCCATTGTAAGACTAGACCTTGGATGGTTAGTGATACAATGATAAAGGATTACAAGCTCTTCATTGATGATATGTTAAATGAAAAAGTTTTTCCAAATCACCAAGACGAACTACAATATTTTGTTAACTCAATTGAGCACTACAAATCTACTGGCCAATTTAGTTTGACCGATTCTGAATTTTGGACTAGTTCACTAGATTATTGGAATTTAGAACCAGAAGAGACTAAATATGGTGGTGCAGAACTTTATCATTATTTCCAATCTTCAAGTTTGGTTATTATAAAGGGAGACTTGAATTATAGAAAATTAACCGGAGATAGAAAATGGCCTAGAACAACCCCTTTCAGAGTTGCTATTCAATCCCTTTCCAGTTCAAAGATTCCAATCCTAGCCTTGAGAACCTGTAAAGCAGATGTTTGCGTTGGGTTGGACGAAGGACTGGAAGAACAGTTGATTGAAAAGTTTAAAAGTATGGGAAATGACAGCGGTGAGCTGTGGTGCTCATGTGGAAAATGGGCAGTTATATCTTTTTGCTCTGGCAATGAGTCCTAGAAATCTATAAACTGTGTAATATTACAGAAATCTCTAAAGTAATATTTAAAGCCTATTTATATTTAGGTTGCATCTCTACTTGTACATTATTTGGTGTTGCAGTTTGACTTGGTGTACCTGTTACTGGGGTTTGAGAAATACTATTATTCATCGGAGGCATTGACATAAATGGCATGAACGGCATGTTCATCATATTAGGCATATTAGGCATATTAGGCATATTAGGCATATTAGGCATATTAGGCATATTAGGCATATTAGGCATATTGGACATCAAGTTAGGCATCATCAATGGCATATTAGGCATATTAGGTATATTTGAAATATTCGGAATATTCGGAATCTTTGGAATATTAGCTGATGTATCATTGGCAGTTGAATTTGCAGGTTTTGTTATAGATGTCATCTGCGGCATAAAAGGTGGCATTGCCATCATAGGCATTACTGGTGCCTGAGGAACACCGGTAGGACCACCAACAGGTTGAGTTTGTTGTCTTTTGGAGGCCGGCTCTTGATCAGTACGCGTGAATGTTGGATTCTTGATGTATTCATTGACTTTTTCTTGAAGTACTTCATCTGGAACCAAAGTATCAATGTATATTTCTTCTTTTCCACAATTTGGACATTTAAAATCACTGTCAATCAATTTATCTTCGACAATGTTTTTGGAATATATTTTGTTACAACATGGTGTTCGCACAGGATTTTTCCACAATTTTCCCGTTTCTGTGTCTTTCAACTCACCATCTTCTACGTCTAAATCTTCAGTCATACTTTTTTCACCTTTCTTTATATCCTGAAACTTTTCCCAAGCTTTAGTATCAGCTACAGCCACAACATATTTACCTTCCTCGTTGACCATATATGCAGTACTTCCATTAGGTAGAACATCATCAGTGGCACCTTCCGGTTTCTCAATTTGTTTCAAGTAACTCTTAGGAATACCAGTTGTTTTTCTGACTCTTACACCTTCCCAATTAGGATCGTTGTTTTTTGGACAATTCTTAATACTGTGTTTTCCCTTTTCACCACATTTATAGCAAATATAATAATCAGGAACCGGTTCGTTGGCTCCTGGTCTGTATGTATCTACTCTAGATGCCATAGCCATAACGTCTTGTTGAACATTCCATTGTTCATCCTGTGCACTGAACATTCTTTGGATCATATCTTCTTCATCACCAGGTTCTCCATTTGTTCCCCTAATTTGACTTAGACTTTGTTCCGTCTGCACACCAGAAGAGGCAATATGTAACTTTGGTTTACCTGTAACGTAACGTTGTACGTTACCCTTTCCTCTTTTGGAGCACATCGTGCGGCGGACTAGTACAGTAGTAGATCTAGGAATCACTTCATTATCGTCGGTAAGTTCCCTCTCTCCTTGACTGTTGCCTTGAACATCTTGAATATTTTCAGTTGTGTAAAGTATAATGTCAATGTCGGCTGACGTTAACAAGTTGTTGGCCATGATAATCTCTCTCTTCAATTCGAAGACTGTTAAACCAGTTCCATCAAATTTGATAGTTGCTGTGTGATCCGGTCTCTGTGATCTGAATCGATAATAAATGACAGCCATAATTTTAAGTTACTTCCTTCTTTGGTCTAAAATTTAGATCCTTTTTCTACCTAGAGCCAATAAACAGATTAATCCAACACTGAGAAACTATCAAGCTCAAGCGTGTCTTTAGTTCTTGGTCACGTTAACGTTGTGAAAATTATTATGATATGTGATGCACATGGTCGCGATGTGATTTCCCAAGGTCAAGCTCGAGATTCACTTTATTCAGTTAGATTGCAGACTGGTAGAAGGGCACACAATCAGATAAAATCAGGTCAGCATCTCTAATCAAAGTATATCTCAATGAACGGTCCTTCCTATTACGAATTTTACAGAAGAAGCACGTATGTACACTATCTACATTTTTTTGCTTCATTTAAGATACTAACATTTGTCATTTTGCAGGGTCGGCGCAACCTTAGCTGATGCATTAGATACATTGATTGTGGATCAACGGATTCAACCTCAACTTGCCATGAAGGTATTATCCAATTTTGATAAGGTAACATCTGATCATCTTAAAAGTGATATCAAGGCCAAGTTAACTTTTAAAGGACATTTGAGTACATATAGATTTTGTGATGATGTTTGGACTTTTGTGATAAAAGACGTCAACATGAAATTAGACAACGGTGAGACTATTGATGTTGGTAAGTTTAAAATTGTTGCATGTAATAGCAAAAAGTCCGGGGAGTAGGCTTTGTAGTTAATACCCAAACTTAATTGAAAATGCCATTTTGATTCGTTTATATTTAATTCAGTACAGAGGTTAGAAAGTGATTACATCATGATTCATTACATACTATAGTTCATCTTTTTCAGGAATAGGAGCATCAGGAGTTTCCTGCTGAAGTCTAATTATTGGTGTTATTGGTGTAATATCAAGATTACGATGCGTTTTGTCTTGTTTGTATTGATGAGAAACCGAGTTTGTAGCAGATATAGAATCTTCTGTAAGATCTGATTTTTCTAATACCGTTGTTCCAATCAATTCCTCAACTACCAATTTTTCTTGCACCTCGTTGGCAGATGCTTTATCTTCAAAAACCATCTGTTCAGGTTCAATCTGAATATTTACCTCTCCTGCCTCTTTCTTCAATTCTTCCATTATAACTCTTTCTTCTTTTTTGATAGCTTCTTCTGGATCAGAAAAGACTTCAAATTCCGGCAAGATCTGTATAGTCATGTTGTCATTATCAACGTGATTCTCAAGTAGATTTTCCTCCACATAGTCTTCAACGCTTAAATCTTTCGCAGTTATTGATTCAGAGGTATGTGCCTCCATCTGATTTACAATTTCTGGTTCGGATGATTCAGTCAAAAAGTCATCAGTTATATCGGTCTCGGAGATGGAAGTATCATCTATGGTACTACTGAGTTCAATAACCGCTATTTTTGAATCTGATATCAGCTCGATATGAGTACCATTTTCTGGTTTGGGAGTTGAAGTGACACCCACAATGATCTCTGTAGTAACAGTTTGAACCAAAATCTGCGTGGATACAGTAATAGATGTTTCAATTGCAGTGGAAATGTCAAGAGATGTAGTAAAATCAACAGATGTTGACGTTTCAATTTCAGTTAACACTTTTACAGTTGTTGATGTTTCCACAGATGTAGATATTTCCACAGAAGTTGAAACAACAATAGAAGTAATTTCCTTGACTATTTCTTTGGTATTTTGATTGGTTGAACTTGCTTGGGTGACCTCAGGATCATTTTTTTCATCTAGGGGAATATGAAAAGATGCGTTCTTAGTCAAAGCCTCTGCAAATGAAGGTTCTTGCAACAAATCTTCGTTAGTTAAAATATCTGTCAGTGAAGTTTCAGTTAATGATGTCTCCGAGACTTCCTTTTTAATTTCCATTCTACTTTCTTTATCAAATGAGCTAGTAACATAACCATCCCCTGTTTTATATATCTCATCCCCTTTCAAAGTATAATCTTGAGGATTTATAGTATCTTCTTGACTTTCCATATTTTCATGCTTAGGAGCATTTGCGTCCTTCTTTGTTCCCTCATCATATTCATCATAAAAGACCGTTGTTGCAGATGTCAGATCATTTATTGTTTGTGTAAATTCTTCAAATTCAGTCAAAATAGAGCTTCCAGTGATATCACTATAATCTAGTTTCTCTTCATTGTCTTTTTTCACATCAATTGAAGGAAACTCTGAGGTAAATGATTGTATTGGTATTATCGATTCCGAAATAGAAATAGAATTATCATTAGTTGTAACAACACTTTCTGCATTATTTGAAGTTACTGTTTCAGACTGAAATGATGGTATTGACTCAATTGTAAAATAGCTGGAGGAATCTTGTGGTTTATATGCTTCATAAAATTCTTGTACCTTTTCAATTGCAACACCAACATAGCCCTTTTCGTAGAGATATTGAAAACTAATGGAGAATATCACAACCAATATTATAGATACTATGTATTGAAAAACTGTTGCTATCAATGACTTCGAAGCGGAGAAATTGCTAGGGATTTCAATCACATTAACAGTGTTCGCCGCGGAACAGGAAGCCAAATACTTGCCGTTTCCGGAAAAGACCACTCTGGTGATAGCAAATTCATGCACCTTATTTAGTACCTTGACCACCCTGAAATCAGATGTCCTAATAAGAAGCAAGGAATAACTCGATGTGGCAATGGCAGTCAAATTATTGTTGATGTTAACGTCAATTGATGTAACACCTTTGACATTTTTAAATACTGTCTTTTCTTGAACAACTTTAGATTTGGCAATAGAAAACTTAGCCATATAAACGCCATGATCCTTGCAACCTGCGATTATTACGTCATTATTATCCAAAAATCTAACTTTAGACATAGTAAAACCTAACTTTGTCTTAAAAACCGAACGTCCTGTAATTAGGGAGATAACCTCGAAATCCAAAGAGGTTATATAGCACATAAGTTTACCATCTTGTGAAATAGCTATATCTTTGACATCTCCATCAGCAACCACTTTAAACTTTTCTTCTAAGTCACCAGAACAATCAATTATATAAACAGAAGAAGGTGAATCACTCATAACGATAACGCCAACAGAACCATCCAATGAAACTATCGTTAATTTTTGATATATATTTGATGAAGCATTGGGATGTATTTGTACACTTTCAACAAATTTAAGGTGCTCGTTCTCAAACTTGAACTTACGTAAATGTTTGTTAACTCCTTTTGCCATCAGCAAAGGATTCTCGTTGATACCAGCAAGAATAGTGCCATTACCATAATCCATTGACATTACGGAGTCTTCATTTTCATTCAATGTTAGCTCTCTGTAACGTTTTAATGGCTTTTTAGTATTTTCAAATTGAACCAGTATTGCGGTCATTTTATTTGGAATACCATTGTTACCATCTCCACCACCACCTGCAACAATGATTGTATGATCATTGGCAAAGCTGGCCCCATATACAGGGTAGCCCACGTTTAGAGTATGATTCTTCAGTTTCATCAGTGACAAGTTCACTAGTTACGTATCTATTATGGATCAGTAGAATGTTTACTCTCAAAACATTAATTCTAGAAATTTCAAGAGTAATTGATGATCATTCAAATCTCCTCCTCACCAGCAGTAATCACGTGATCTACATAACTCCTATGCATGTATTATTTAGCTACACATTCTGGTTATCATATAATGCACTATATCTCATTTTCTACAATGTATTCATCAAAACCTTCAATATTAGGAGTTTCTGCATGATCTAACGCAGTGGAAAAATCATGGATCTCAAAATCGTTGTACTGCTCTCTTGAATGTGACACTGGTTCATCATCAGATGTAAGCTCTGATATGAAATCCTCTTCACTTAAAACAAAAGAGTAATCTTTATTTTTGCATGTAACTGAATACATGATCCATGGAAATGTTTGTGCTTTTAACTGTTCTTCAGTTATGGTTAAGAATTCTACTTTCAAACCGCTATAGAGCATATTTTGCAACTGAAACTCTACCATTATAATATTTTCTCTTTTGTGTAGTGTTCCCAACTTTTTGAACTCTGAGTTGATCTCAAAATAGAACAAATCGTTTCTTTCTTGTTTCATTCTTTCTGTGTTTTCCTGATGTTTTTGTCGAAGATCATGCTCTGTAATCAGTTCAAATTCTGACATCATTTCACCTCTCATTGTACCTTGAATTTTTTCAATGTTCCAAACAATCGCTTCACTATCAAGGTCATGTGTAACATTTCCAAGTTTTGTCTTAAACTTCATTGCTTTATTATAATCTATACGTAAAATTTTATGCTTTATGACTAATGGTATCTTTATTTTGACATCTTTCATACTAAATTTACGTTTGAATGTCGTCACAAGTTCTATTTTTATCCTTAGTTTATAAGCGTCCTTTTTCTTGAATATTCTATAAACAGGTTTAACTAGGATCAAAGGACTCAATTTTGAAGTATTCAATATCTGATAAGATAAAAGCTTAAACTCTCCATCAGGGGGAATGAAATGTATTTGACTTTCTTCGATTCTATCAAGGTCAACACACTGATGGTATTTCACATTGGTAAATATTCCACCTTTTAAAGTCTCATTAAGTCCTAGTTTTAGTTCCGGCATTCCTGAAAGGTAACTTTTACATTGAATTTCACCTCGTATTTCATTGTTCACAATTTTATGAATTTTGTTATTATATTTAAACTTAAGGTATTCATTGAAATTAATAAAAAATTCATTTTTATTATAGAATATCCCTTTGGGACGCCATGATATTTTTGTCATTGCTGTACGAGATATTGATGAGTTAATTTCTGTTTCAACCTGTTTTTCAATCTCATTTACTTGGTTAGTGACATGTGAGGAGTCGTGGTAATCTTCAGGTTTAATCATTAGTTTGATATAATCTTTCAAAATACTGAATTCTGTAAGTTGAGGTATTCCAAAATCATTACATTCATCAAATAATTCATATATTAATGTAAAGTTATCTTTCACAAGGTCTGATTGAACAAAATCGGCAGTTGTAAGCTTATAGTGTTTAAAATACTGAAGAAGTAAATCATATAATTTTTCCAAAAATGTTAGATGAGTTATGATATCTATATCAGAAAATACAGGAGACATCAGTATGACTTCCCTTTTAGTCAAGGTTATGAAATGAATGTTTTTGTGCGATAAAACTGGTGTGTTCTTATTGTAAACAGCTTTAAATGACTCCAAGATTAAGTAGGAATTCAAATCATGTCTATACTGTCGTTGAATTAAAATATTCAACTGTTTATCAAGAATATAGATAGCAGTAGACATAATTTGTCACCATCAAACAATTGAAAATTCTTGGTTTCTGTTGCAAACGGAAGATCTTTGTAGTTGCTGTAATGAATTGACGCGATACATCGATTGTTGCTACAATGATAGACGCCTGGTAAAGATGAGCTCCAATTCCATATCAATTCATATCAGAATCAATGACTAAGCTGAATGCCCAGGAGATTGCTAAATTACTTGGGACGATACCCAAATGGAAATATATGAGATCCACAAGTGGTGAATCAATATATAGGAAATTTGAATTTAAAAGCTTTGAGACTTCATGGGCATTTTTGACCCGAGTTGCTATGAAATCACATAAAATGGGACATCATCCTAAAATCATCAATGAATATAATATGGTTGAAATTGAACTTACAACTCACGACGTCAAAGGATTGAGTGAATTAGATTTTAAGATGGCGAAATCCTTAGATAAAGCTGCAATATAGATATGATCAAGAAGTTATTATTATGATTATAAATTGATGAAATGCTTGGTATATAGAAAATACGTATTAAAACAGAATGAATGTATAATATTGCTTATGATGTTGATAAAGTTTACTTTGAAGACTTAAGTTTCTGCTCCAGCTTTTCAAACTCTGCAACAGCTATCTCCTCCTCAGGATCTAAAACTGCTTTCACATGTTCCACTTCAGGTATATAATGTTTCAACATACCTTCTATACCACCTTTTAAAGTATCTTCACTTTGAGAACATGATTTACAGGCACCTCTTAATTTCACGTAAACGGTACCTGTTGATTCATCAAATGAACGAAAATGTATATCACCTCCATCATCTTGCAATGCAGGCCTTATCCTCGTATTTATCAGTTCTTTAATTTCAAAAACAATATCGTCATCGTTTTCATTTATTTCATCTAGTTCTTTTTGATACTGTTCTAAAAATTTTGGATCCATGATAGGTTTCTTAGCCTTTAGCCATTCCAGAATGGATGATTGAATTTTGGGTTCAAGTGCTGGCCATTCAAGTTCAGGATTATTAGATAAAGAAGTATCAACTTTATTAACAGTAATAAAATCATTACCAATCATTACTGATTTAACTCCATTAATTTTGTAAAGTTCTGATGCTAGCGGAGATTTTTCGTTCGCTTCAGGCAGTGACTCAATATCTATTGCTTGTTGGAAACCCTCTGGAAGGAGGCAAGAATCTGCAATAAATTTAACTGCATTTTCTGATGGTGTCGATACGGTTCTTAGCGACAAAAAGCGTCTAAATGTGCGGGATAACATTGTTGTAGTTGGGAAGGTAAAAGAAAGCTTTTATCTTTGTGTGTGATAGCATCTATGTGGAGAAGAAGAAGTCTAATATTTTTTGTCCTGACAAATTCAGAGAACTTTAGTGGCCGATCTCGGAAAAGCATTTCCCCCACTTTCTGGTCACGTGCCCATAACATAGAAGAGAGGGGTTCGACTAAATTACAGAGTTATTTGAAAGACATAAGCATAGCACAATACATTTGTTAGACACCAGAAACCTGAACTGCTCCTTGTAGAGCACCAGCTACACTGTCAGGAACTCCTACACCGGGAGAGAATACCATCCCTCCAAGTTGAAGCTTTCCATCGTATTTATCTTCTATCATCTTCAATAATTTTTCTCTCCGTGTAATGAAATCTAGATCGTATAATGGTATACTTTCTGTTACAACTGCATGCTCCACAGCAGCATCTAAGGCGTCGCCATTTAAAACGTTAGAAAATGTTTCTCTTACTGTCATTTTCAACATTGAACTAGTTGGGTGTACGCCATCACGAACACTAATCATTAAGGTTGCACGCGTATGTTCCCTTGTTTCTGATAGTTTATCATCCGACCAAAGAGGAACACTATGTTCTTCAATATCTGAGTCGAATATAACTCCCATAAGTTTTATCTCGGGGTGGAAATGTGTTTTTGGTACAAGGAATCCAAAACCTTTGATATCTTTAGCATTTTTGGGAATCAATACATTGCACACGCATACACTTGTATATCTAAAATCCTGAAGTACGTCTATTATTTCTCGATCATCAATCATCTTTGCTAATTGTAATGTATTTACAGAACTCCAAATGTGGTCTACTTCATATTTTTTTTCCCCCGTAGTTATAGCTAGCTTTTCACCTGTTTGTGAAATCTTACCAACGCTGGAGCCAAGAATAACACTAACATTAGATGGCATGTTATTTTTCAGGCCTTCACATAATTGACTTAATCCATCTTTAAAAGTTATCATTGGATAATCACGAAGTTTGGTTTTCAACTCAGCCAAATTAAAATCATTTCCAATTTTCTCCTTGTATAATTTCACATATGGATCTGGTGGTGGCGGTTTGTAGTAAAAAATTGATTTAAATACAGCTTTCACAATCGACCCATGGGCCTTTTCCATTCTCACAAGAGAAGGCATCACACAATTGACATCAAGGTGAGCAACATCAGCTGCGTATATACCGTACATTAATGCACTGCCTATATCATGAATCATTGGCTTTCCAAAATGTCTTGCAAAAAACTCTTCGACACTCATTCCATCAAGTGATTTACCATCGCTTCGGAAAAACAAATCATTGAAAATACCTCGCATCATCACTCTCCCCAAAGGACTAATCAAAAACTTCAAGATAACTGACCACCCAGCACCGGGACTAGGAACTTCAACAAGGTTACCCTTTATTTCTCCAATTTGTCCCTCACTTTTAGTCAAGAGATATTTCTTATTGGCTGGACTTTCTTTGGTGATACCCCTAACTTGATCTAACATGCCAAACTTCTTGAAAAGATCCATAATTATCAAAGTACCAGAGCTAACACCTCTTAAAGTTCTAGGTCCTTTTTCCATTTTCAAAGCTCTTCCATCCAATTTGGTTAATTCTCTTGTTTTCTCATTAGCACTGGATGTATTGATATAACCTCCGACTCTCGGAAGATTCTCCAACACTGTAATCTTCACATCGGGGCGTAATTTTCCTAAAAAATAGGCATACGACAGCCCATTTATTCCTCCCCCTATTACTCCAATTCTACTATTTAGCGGCAATTTCATATTCTTGATTCTGAAAGACACTCTGACACTCTGACACTCTGTTTCTTGCAAGATGAAGAGACGCCATTGTCAAAGGGACAGAAAAATTTAAGCCGTTGAAAATCATCGCGTAATCACATTTTGAAATCCGTTCGATTGGCCGATCAGACCTAAATCATTTATCACCTGATCAAGTAAAATTATAGTATTACAATTTTAAATTTAAATTATAGTAGCACAACTACTAGATATACAAATATTACTTCACCATTTCTATTTTTTTTAAATCGGTACTACCGACATCTGTATATTCTTCTTGAAGCATTTTCTCTGTTATAACTTTCCCATCCTGTACAAACCAGCGATCATCTGGAGATAATGTCTTGAGAAGATTGGACATCACTAAAAAGTTTCCATAGTCTTTTGCACGTGAACCAAAAGCGTGTAATGCTTGGACGGCACCCCTGAAATCACCTTCTTTCAAACGCAATGAATAAACAAGCCTGTAAAACTTTTTAGACATTGCTACATCTTCGCAGTTACATACCAACTCCATTATTAGTTCATCCACCAAATCGTAGTCTTCATTATAATCAAGCTCTATGAGTAGTGAATATTTGTTTTCATTAAGCAATTTGTAGATAAAGCTTTTTAAAGGTGAGGAACGAAATTCATGGTCCATTTCCTTGATGGTATCATATGCAATCCTGTAATTATTGACTTTTAAAGCTAATTGGAAAACTTTATTCAATGTTTCTATAGAATGCATTGACCTCATCGCAATCTCTAGTGCTTGATTGTAATGTTTTCTTTCATCAAACAACATTGCAACATTATAAAAGTACTGGGATTCATTTTTGGTCAGTATCAAGCCAAATTCTCTTTCAAATCGTTGAAAAACTTTTGATGATGAGAGATCGATGTTGCAAATTTGAGGATTTGCAATAAATAGATCTCTTGATTCCGCCGCTTTTCCTGTCTCCAGCAAAATTAGTGATTTTATCAAAATTGAAATATCAGAATCATCAAGGTAGTTGAAGAGTAATGGGTCCTGCGTCACACAAACCACAAAATAGCCATAACAATCGCTATTTAATAGATTAAATGATTTATTAATGATATCACTGATTTGGTTGTTTTTGAAGTACAATTTGGGTAAGTATAGTTTGATAAAAGCAATCGTTAACTCTTGAGAGACAGATTCTATTAAACTCAATGTTTTATAGATCTTCCTTAACTTGGTGAATAATTCGGCAACCTCTTCAGAATAATCAATTGTATCTAAAACAAGCAACAATCCAAAAATAATTTTCTTACCCAAAACAGAATTATCTGTCAAGCATTCATGTAAGAAACTTTCATTGAAGGACGTATACTCAGATGCAATAGAACTAGTAAAATTGGTTGTAAATGATGCTAAGCTCTCCATCAATTCCGTAACAGAAGGTATACTACTCAGTTGCTCCATAAGCAGACTGACAACGTTTTCATTTGAAATTTTGGAGATATAGTTATTAAACAAATCATCCATGATCTTATTTGTTGCACTTAAAAATAAATTCTCAATCTCAAATCTTGATCCTTCATATCCCTTAGAGTAATCAAGTAATATGTTTGTTAATTTCCCTGGTTCACTCTCCTTTTCGAAATAGAACAATTCAAACTTGTTCAGGTTTTTCACAACTGAAAAGGTATAACTTTTTGCCAAAATCAAAAACCCATCACATTCAACAATGGCAAATATCTTACTTTCTGAAGTACTCAAATCAGCGCAAATACTAGCAAAGCGGATCCAATCAGATGGGGTATTGTTTACTTCTTCAATTTCCACATTCGGATGAACAAGTTGGGTTGCGTTTTCTATAATATCTGCACTAAAATTATTACGCATGAATTTAACAGCGTAATTTGAGTCAGTATGCTCCACTTTTTGAAGGAATTCTTTATATTTGATTTCTGTAAATTTGGTACTATTGACATACTTTTCCCATCTACCATTCAAGTATGTTTGGATCAGGTATGTGTCTGAAGAGATAGAAACTATGTGAATTTCAGACTTATTGATGAAATAATCCACGGGAACAAATGTGGAATTCTCATAAATGACTTTATCAATCAAATATAAGTTTAGATCGTTGTCAATATTGAAAATACAGATATAGTAATTGTCAAGAGATAGAAAGATGTATAGTTTGTCGTTTATGTACTTCATTATTTTGGTGGGGAAAAAAGGTGATACGATAGCAGAATGTAAGGAATCATCAAGAGTATTATTCAAATTGTATTCTTTGATTAAGCTCAATTTCGTAACATTCCAAAACTTTAAAATTTTATTAACATCAAGTGTCACAAATATAAGTTCTGAAATCGACACTATATCAACTATAGTATTTGGAGCAATTGTTAAATCATTAAATTTAATAGTATTAGAAGTTCCAAACAATTTAGATTTAAGTGAGTTGAGATACGAGCCATTGGCAAGTGTTGATAATTTAAAGTCACTAAGGGGATTGTATCTATGTAATAAGAATAACCCAGCATCTACTGTGGAAAACAAAAGTTTGTTATAATCAAGTGAATGAAGGTAGAGTGGTGCTCTCCTGTCAAATGGAAAAGGCATATGATATTTGCACCAAGTGTTAAAGTTTTCATTGAGGCCATTGTAAAAAGAGTTAAACGGTATTTTTAAAGTCACAAAGATGTTTATGTCAAGAATAAAGTCGATAATTAATGTTTCAGCAACTTCAGAAACGCAAAAACAGTTGTTTGTGATACCTGCAGGTAATTTAAAGTTGAAATTTTGAAGCTTTGGATTTGCGTAACCATTTAATTGTATTGGAATCACTGAAATAGAATCACTGTGTATTTTTATGCAAAATAAACCAAATTCATGTGTAGTGTTGAAAAATTTAGCCTTTTGTGTTTCCAATTCAGTTTCCTTCAAGACAACAAATTTTGGTGTGAAAAATTGACTATCGCCTTTGATTGTAGTTGCTATATCAGTTGGTAAATCAATACAAACTGATGGCTCTGAATTTTTTATAGTGACTTCAGATCTCATTATTTGATGACAGACGATTTATTGAACTGAGCTTGTTGTGCAACTTCTGAGAAACCCTTGTTCGGAAAGTCGAAATAGTTGGGTTAGAAAACTTGACATTTTTCGCGCGTCGAAAAGATTATCGAATTTTAGTCAGTGTAAAAATTTTCTATTTAAATGAGCGTTTTCCCACCGATACAATATTTTTCAGAAACTATGTGACTCCTTTTTCAAACATTGTGGGTGAGGAACTATATGATACTTATACTATTATCAACATTTGAGAAATACATATTGGCAAATTAGATGCATTTTGTAAACATGATGATCACAAACGCAAAATTTCAAACTAGAGTTTATGATTTATCATGATCTTAAAATGTTCACTGACTTACGAAATGTATTTTTGATTTGTCGATTAGATATTTTTCAACTTAACATTACTATTATTTTTTATTCAAAATTATCTTCTTTTGGTAATGATTTCAGTGTTAACGATGATGACTAAACAAAACAACATTAAGGAATTACCGGCTGATATTTATAAATGCTGAGAAATTTTGGCTGCTTACTGATACTTTACCACTGAATCTATTATTAATTGAGGATAAGTATTGATGAAAATTTTACTAATTGGTTTTAATTATCGTTTTACATGAGGAATTATAGCACTGGGCACTGATTTTATATGAGTGACAACGCTTTAAAGACAGGCCTCAGAAACCTGTCGTTACTGATTTTAAATTGATAATCAAACACATTATTAGTAAACTATTTTACCGTTTTTTTTTTACTATTGAGTTCTCAATTGATGATCCAACTTAGATGACGAGTCAGATGTGTTGCACAATGCTGATACCCTATTTTAATACCATTCATGCATATCTGATGAGACTCTAAAACTATTATTTTTGAAAAGTTATACTCTACAACCTCTCACAGATTGATTCAATTGATGAACTAGAAAATAAAAGACAAGCATATGTCTGATTTATATAGGAAGACACGTTTTTTCATGTCTGATGAATCAAATTGTTTCAATGAGAAGTTGAAGTATAAAGTAGAAGACTAACTATTATTTATTGTATATGATGATTTGCACAACTCACGACGGTCAACTGTAATTCCGCTTTGTTGAGTGGAATGTTTGATGATAAACCGGGTTTCACCACCCGTGCTCCTGAAAGATGCAATAAAGAAAGTTAGTTTGATGTAAATTGTAGTGCAAATGATCAATCTTTAGTTAAAGATGGTTGTTTACAAAAAGAATTTGGATGATATTAGTGATGACGCATTAACCAAGTTTTTAGAATTGAAGTTGTTCTTTAATGAAGCTTAAAACAAATCGATTTGCATGTCAGTCTGAAATATCGTAATATATAAAACTAACTATTTGGCAACCACTTATCGTAAGATGATTGTAAAACGCACCACCAATTATGTAATATATCGCCCTCAACGATAGATATTTTACTATACCTTTGAATCAAATTTCTTATTAGAACTTCTTTCTCTTGTTTGTTGAGCAAGCTATTCATTTTAGCCATTGTTTGAATTAATATGGGTATAGTGTAAACGATGATCAAGTGAATTTGATCTGATAAAAAAGCAAAGTACGAATCATCATTGATTGTGTTGATTAAGTTGAAAATTGCATTTGTATGGTTGTAAACTTTCTGCAAATGTTGAAATGGTATGTTATGAACATTGATTCCAAAATTGTGAATATACACAATAAGGTGGATGAAATGATAGTCAATTTCTACAAATTGATTTGACGGTTGGTTGAATCCAAGGTTGAATTTAGAGTACCAGATGGTCAAATGACGTTGAGTTAATGAATAAATTGTTGGTTGAAAGATGAATTTATAACCTATTAATAAAACTTGTATTTCTTGTATGATCCTGTAATCAAAATTTGTTGAGTATGTGAGGTTAGTAAGTAGACGTGGTTTAAGTATATCCAATGAAAGTGGTGATGGTGTTCCAGTAAGGATAGCATAGACGATGTGATTTAAAAGGATTGTATTCCAAATTCTGTTTATTGATAAAACATTGAAATCGTTGTCAACAAGATCATCGATTGGGTATGCTCTGGTTTGAAAGCCAATTGTATTGAGATGTTGAAAAATCAATATAGCATTAAGTGATAATGTATGACCATTAAGTGTAAGATTTGGAGTAGATATATTCAGGGAATATGTTGATAAGATTATAAGCGCCTGAATATCGTGGATAGTAAGAGAGAGATTATTATTGGTATAGTTAATAAGGTAGTTAAGGTCAACTTTAATGATATCAGCCAATTTATTGTAAATTGCTATGTTAGAGGGAGAGTTGTTGAATTTTAGTGAAATTAAACAACATACGGATATTAGTAGATGGCAAGATTGGTTTATTTCCGTAACCAAATCAAGTGAATTTTTCAATAGGGGGAAGGAAACCCATCTGGAATATCTGTCTCTAAATATATCGAAAAGCTGAATTGTTTGTTCAAGAGAAAGTATTCCAGATTCGATTATATCTGTGTAAAGATTATTTGGAGTAACAGGGGGTATACTTAGTTGAATTGGAGGAGGAGATATTGTGTTCACCGGAGCAAAAGTAAATGTAGATATTGGGATAGTTGAATAGTTTATTGGACTTTCAAGAATTGGTAATGCATCTTCAGTTTCAAGATCTGATGTTGTGATTGAAGAAGTAGATATTGAAGAATTTCTAAGTTGCTGTGATGTTGATGATTTAAGTAATTGCAAAATTTGACGTGAATTGTCTAAAATTTCATCTAATTCATTCGATGGATTTGTAGAACTATTCAATAGTATTGTTGAATTAGGGGACAGAGTTGAATCATCTGTATGTAGATTTCTTTGTTTTGGCTGTAAGGAACAATTTAAATTTAAAGATTGACATCGGAGACATTCGTGAGAAGAATTGGATGGGAGACAACGAGTTTTCTTTTGTCTACAATAGATACATGCCTTGGAAACTCGTTTTGGAATCGGCTGAGTCATTTTGCATGCTCGTGTGTATGATATATCGTAATGTTTTCCAAAGAAAAAAAGCTTGTCTTCTTACAAGCGATTAATCAAATTAAAGAATGAGAATTTTATAATGTATAAATGGATAAATATGGTATACACAACAACAATAAATGAGGTTGTTAAAACTAGTTAATATGGTCAACCTTATTTAGAAGCCTTGATACCGAAAGCAGCTCTACCAGTGAAGAAAAGTGCAGCACCAAGAGAGAGGGAGAAAGCAGCAAAGTATGGGATAAGAACCAAGTTAGCGTTTGGGTGAGCTCTCCAAAGAGGTTTGGTTGTTGATTGGTAAAATTTTTGTAATTCGATGATTCTTTGTGGGTTAGCCATTGTGTTTGTTAAGAGTAAATACAAGTGTTAGTGTTAGTACTGTAGTGACAGTTCTTTCAAATGCAAATCTCGTAAGTGGTTGGTTGTCCCTGGTAAGTAAAAGTAGTATGTTAGTGAGAAAAAATCATGTCGCTCCACCAAAATGGAAAAAAGACATCTGTGCACCACAATAGTCTCTATAGCAGGCCAATCAGCGAGTCGAAAATAGAGAAGAAAACAATGTCAAGAGCGTAGAATCACGCTACACACAGTGAAGACGACAAGTTTTCTGGTCGCGACATCAATTTTTTTTCGTGAAGCTCCTGGGCTTCAGTCGTCACGCCCACATCGAGGGAAGCGGCTCAGCTCGCCGTGTGGCTGGGGCTGGGGCTGGGGCTGGGACCAAGGCTGGTGTTGATTCATTCTCGTCGTCACTGTATGCAAAATGACTGTGTGCTGCTGCTTTCCTGGTAGCCGATTTGATATTCTTCTGCTCTTCCTTCTGATCTCTTTGATACATCTGCTGCTGGTGCCAAAGTGCCTTCTTCGCAGCGTAATGTTCTCGTGTAGCAGCATAGTTCACTTTGGTAGGTACACTCTCATTTTCCTCTGACCAAATCGACGGTAGTGTTTGTTTCAAATCAGTACTTTTACCTCGTGGTTTTACTGGCGGTTGGTACCTGAATCTACTATTCGATGCTGATAATGATGATGATGATGATGGTGAAGAAGACTGTGTTTGTGGGTGACTATTGTGACGAGGTGTATGCGACTTTGCTGTCTTTGGTGATGAAGTTGTAGTTTCTTTTGGTGCCTTTGGTGTTTTACTTTTGGTGTCGCTTTTATTTGTATCATCCCCCAGTTTCGCTTGAATCCCACGCATAATATCAGCAAGATCAGTATTATGTGTAATATGTTTCGTTTGCTGTTTAACTCTAGCATTGGTATCATAACGTTCGATCTCCCTCCGTACACGTGATGGTGTTTTATTCTGTACTATATTTCTCTCATTATGAACATTTTCGTCACTATCATTGTCACTTACCCAAGCATCGGCCTCACGTACGCTAGCATCGATATCAAAATTATCGTCAACCCATGAATCTGTAACAGCAGCATCCCAATTAACATCAAATGTTCCTTCCTTAGCACTATTGTTTTCTTCACCTAATGCCAGTTTTTCTATTCCTGCAGTTATGTCGGTACTCATATGGCTGAATGCTATCTGATTTAATAAGTGAAGGAATATTAGAAGTTGAATTTACATTACCTACAGGTAAATTCACGTGATGCATGGATTAAGCAACATGAGAAATTTAGTACTCTGGGAAAATTTATTTTCCCGCTCCCTGGCGAGGCGCGTAGATTTGTCATAATTATACGCGTTGAAAAGACCTAACAAAGTGGTTAATCAATATACAATGAAAAGGACTAATATAGGTGACCCAAGTGATTGGGTTGATACTAAAGTTCCTGAAGTTGCTGATTTAGATGGTGCTTTGCGATGTCAAATTTGCAAAGAACTTTTACAAGCGCCAGTTTTAACAACTTGTGGTCACGTTTTCTGTTCCATATGTATTAGAAGGAACTTAACCGTATCACAAAATTGCCCACTTTGTCATGAAGAAACCTATGAGAGTGGATTACGCAAGATTCTACTTTTAGATGGTATTGTTAGGTGGTTTGAACAACATCGAGCACAATTGCAAGGTGCATTGAAGATCGATACAGTTGACGATTCTCAAAGTGAAGGTGAAACAGGGAATGATAATGAAGCTGTATGCCCCGTTTGTGGGAAACGAATGCCCTTACAAGAATTACAAGGACGACATATTGATCAGTGTTTAGCTGCACCATCACCACCACCAACTGCAAAGATGCAAACTCAAACAATTGGAGCAAATAAGCCACGACTTCCCAATCTGGATACATCAATGAGTACAGTTAAATTACGTGAGAAAATGACAGCATTGCGACTACCTACACATGGTACGCGTAGTCAGTTAGAACGACGTATTAAGGAATATATTAATTTACATAATGCGAATTTAGATGCATTAAATCCTGTGAGTGAATTTACACTCTTGAGTAGACTTCGACAATGGGAAAGTGTAGTTGGAAGTCCATGTACTGTAAAACCGGAAAAAAATACAAAACGACAAAAACTTGAACACAAACGTTGGAACAAGGAACATAGTGCTGAATATAAATCACTAATTGAACAAGCAAGAGCCAGGTCTAAAAAAAAGTGAACTTTAAAACTGTATATATAACGTCTATATAAAATTGAGGGATTATCTATTTTAATCCAATTGAGAGTCCATTCTTTTGTCTTTTATCAGATAATGCGGCAATAACAGCTGCACCTACACCAGATCCATCTTCCGCTTTAACGATTTTAATTGGATGATCTTCATATGGTAAATTTTTTGGCCAATCAAACACTTCAGCTAGGGCATCAGCTGCACGTTGTGGGAAATTTGGATACTTTAAAAAGACTGAACCGTCAGCAGCTATATGGCAGTTTGTGTAACCACGTTTTTTACAAGCTGCAGATATACCACAAATTGAAAGACGAGCAGCACGTGTACCAATAAATTCAGCAACACGTTTTATAAAGAGACATTCTTCGAAAGTTGGATTTGGATATTTCATTTGAGTTGCAAAAGTATTTGCAACATTAGATAATGATTCTGATTCATCAGCTTCCAAATGAGACAAAAATGAAGTATCAATACATTGATCGACTGTTAAAAGATTAATAAAATCAGATGGAGCATTTTGAAATAAATTTCCTTTTTTGTATTGATCAAGCATAACAAGTCTGATTAAGTCACCCAAGTAAAAACCAGCTGTCATTTTTTCAAAAGTTTGTTGACCTGGACGTGGAGAGCTAGCATCAATTTCTAAATCATATTTATTACGTGGAATAACTTTATGATGATTATCAAATGAACCATATTCACAATTGATCAACATTATATCATTTGAAGTTATATCAGATGGGAATAAATTAGTATATTTTTTAATATTACCAACACTTTCATAATAAGCACCATTAACACCAGTACCAAAGATACAACCCATTACAGTAAGTTGATCAACATACCTTGAAGCAACTAAAGTACCACAAGTGTCATTAATTAAAGCAACAACTTTAACAGGTAAATTACGAGCAACAATTTTCTCCATTAATAAAGGTACCACATCATGATTTTCAACATTTGGAATATCAAATCCTTTTGTCCAACGTTGTAAAACACCTGAATCAATTTTTGTTTGTGTTGCAGGATAAGAAAATGTGAAACCTAATGGGAAAACTTTATTTTCAGGGATACCATCAGGATGTTTTGTAATCAAGAATTTTTCAATACATTCAGCCATAAATTCGAAAAGTATATTCCTATCAGGTGTTGTACGAATTCCTTCAGGCAATTTATAAAATGCTTGATCAGTATCGAGCTTACCATTACCATGTAAATGGACCATAACAACACGTAAATTAGTACCACCTAAATCCAGTGCAAGATAATCACCAGTTTCTGAACCATCAGGGTATTCAAGTACCCAGGCAACATTCATTGGAATGCCCATTTCATCAGTACCATCTTGAAGGCCACGAGTTAATTCATCAATAAAGTAATCGATAATAGAATGAAGGGTCTCTTTAGGAACAGTAAATTCTTCCTGGACTTTATCCAGAGCTTGTTGTAGTTTTGGAGATAAAGTAGTTGTCATTGTTATCTATAATGTAGAGAGTACGTCTATTAAATTATAAATGGAATTAGCGGGCTATGAAATATTTATACTTGTGTGGGGGTTATCGTTGGTCGTTGACCCCACCACGCTCGGCACGAGCGGTCTCCAAAAAAAAAAAACAAAAATTAGTTAACGTCAGTCTTCGGAAAAACCCATTGACAGTAATAATTGTAAAAGTTACGTGATGCCGCGAAAACCCCACGGGGGAGGTTGTTCCGGTCTTGTTTCACAGACTCTTTTCTGGTAGTGCCTCACATCGCTGTCTCTCCACGCCACATCCGAGCAAACGCACTATCTGCACGCTCTAGAAGCACATTGGGTGGACCCTCTTCAATAACAGCCCCGTCTGCAAGAACAACAATCCTGTCAGCGTTTGCGACAGTGTGTAGTCTATGTGCAACAGTGATTACGGTGACCCCAGTGCACGCGGAACGAAGCACTTCCTGAACAGCACGGTCGGTTTCTGCGTCGACGCTCGCTGTAGCTTCATCAAGAACCAACACCCGTGCACCGTCTTTCACTCTGAGTAAAGCACGAGCTAAGGAGAGAAGTTGGCGTTCCCCAGCAGAAAGGTCACCAGCACCTTTCCCTAAAGTGATCTTGTCTACAGACACTGGTACCTGCTGAGTTTCAGCCAATGCACGCATACGATCACCGAGTTGAGCAGCTTCTAGTGCTTCCCAAAGTACTGAATCGTCCTTGTGCACCCCAAGCGGGTCCAAGTTGCGGCGTAGGGTTCCAGGGAGACACCTTGATTCCTGTGGGATGAGGGCAAGACGGGCCCTGAGCGTGTGGAGCGGAACGCCCCCCGTGGGCAAGGAGTCCACTGCAATTTCCCCACGAACACGTTCCAGGGCTCGAAAAAGGGCGAGGAGGAGCGAAGACTTGCCAGCCCCGGTTCGACCCACGACACCGATCTTGTCGCCTGGCTTAATGTGCAAATTGACATCGCGAAGAACAGGTTGACTTGTAGTAGTAGTACCATAGTACTTTGCTGTGTAATTCTGAAAAACAATTTCACCTTTCTCTGGCCATGTTGGTGGAACAGGTAGTGGTGTTTGAAATTCTGATTCAAGTGTTGGTTCAGCTGGTAGTCTAGTATATTCAAAGATTCGTTCACAACAAACAACATCAGATTCAATTTCAACTGATTTACGTACAATAAAATTTAGACTTGCAGTTACTCGAATAGCATATGACATAATTAATGCAACAAGTGCTGCAGGTATATTTCCACGATAAATAACTGCTAATATAGCTGTTGAAAGTGTCACTAATGAGCCGATAAATTGTAATCTTGTTGATAACCATCTATTCGTAGATTTAGATGCATAATTGGCAATTGCATTAGCATCAATATTGGCAACATTACGAGCAGCAAATCTATCACTATGATTAAATGCACGCAAACTTTCACTTCCTTCTAATGATTCTTCAACATGTGCTAATATAGGACTCTTAATTACACTAGATAATCTTTTCAAATCACGAATTGTAACAACATAATATCTTTGATAATAACTGTAAACAAATGTAAGTAATCCCATTATAATAACAAAAGGTGGCATACTATAACCAATCAAAATAAGTGTAAAAATAGCTCTTATAATTGAACTCAAAAGTGCGGTGAAAACCCTTGGTAATGCATTATCAACTGTACGCATATCTTGTGTAAATCTATTGAGTATACGTCCAATCGGTGTTGTTTCAAAAAATGTTATTGGACTATAAACAACAGCTGCAGCCATCTCTGCATGCATGCTTCTTGATGCTGGTATAGAACAAAGTTTCCAAAGACATACTGCTCGACATAATGTTAAAAATCCTGATCCAATGCCAATTAATGCATAAATTGCAACGTACCAACCAACTGAAGAATTATTACCTCTACTTGCATTATCTGCTGCCCATTTCATAAGCCAATAGTTACTTAAAAATGCCATTCCAACAGTAGACATAACAAATATTAAAGTAATTGCAATTCCACTATATGAACATGCATCAGCATATGATTTGAAAACTGGCCATTTAACATGACCAATTTCCCTATTTTCAGGCACAGGTATCTCTGACTTCTTTACAGGTGTTAAAATTGCTTCAGTTTCGAATTCATTAAAACAAAGTGGTTTCTCCCTTTGCACTATAGGTTTAATCATACTTTCACTTATTTCTCATACACTATCAGCTATATCTAATACTTTCAATGCATTAGTAGCAAGTATACGGGTACAACCACGTAATATACCTTCAGGACCAAGAACTTGTTTAACAAGTTTCTCAGAAACGTGTGTATCTACAGCACTGAGTACATCGTCCAAAAGATATATGTCTGCTCTAGCATAAACAGCTCTTGCAAGTGCAACTCTAGCCTTTTGACCACCACTTAATGTTATACCCTTCTCACCAACAAGTGTTGAATCACCATCAGGGAGTATTGCAAGATCAGGCTCCAATTCACATGCAGAAATTGTCTTTTGATAATAATCTTCATCGTATAAATGACCAAACAAAATATTATCCTTGATAGTTCCATTTAGTATCCATGCTGACTGTGCGCAATATGCAATCTTGCCATGAATTGTTATATCTGATTCAGTGGGCAGTTCACCTAAAAGTGCACGCAAAAATGTAGTTTTGCCTGTTCCTACACGACCAACAATACAAGCAAGTTCACCTACTCGTGCACTAAATGATGGTATTTTTAAAGCAATAGTTTTGTTGTTATCCCAGAAAAAAGTTGAATCAGCAGTCACAGCAACTCCACTTTTTGAACGTGGAAACACACGTCTTACTGGAGCAATCTCGTCAGCAAGCAAAAAATCCACGATACGATTCAATGAAACTGAACATTCAATAAATGCCGTTATTAAAGATGGAATTGCAAAAATAGGATCTGAAAGAAGATCAAATAAAGCCAATGCTGGAAAAGCAATTTCTGGTGTAAGTGGCATAGATGAAATCCATGCAAACACGGCAAATGTTGTGCATGAAACAAAAAATGGCACACATGTCCATGCAAAATTAACACCAGCTGAAAGAACACCAATTTTGGCAAGATTACGCAATTCACCATCATCACGTAATATACGCAATTCTTCAAGTAGTGGTTTCTCCCAAGCAAAAAGTTTGATGTTTTTAATATTGTAAAGTATTTCAGCAACAAAACTAGTACGAGCATCTTTCAATCGCATTTGTTCACGGTGATACTTCCTTAATGTACGCACTAACAATGTGTTCAAAGGTGCAAGTATAGCTATAGCAGCAATACCAGCAAATGTAGCACCACCTAACAACCAATAAAGTGAGAGCAAACATAGAATTAATCTGGTTGGTGCACTCACCATCGTCTGTACATGAGATGTAAGAGATTGTATACGTGACACATCCACTGATAAATGGTTGACAATTTCACCTCTTGATCGAGAACTACGCTCATGTGCTGCAAGTTTCAATGATTTACGGAAAACCATATCCATAAGTGCAGCACGACAACCACCTGAAACTTCTACTGTACGTATCATATACTGGTTGTAAAATGCTGTACCAATAAGTGAAGCAAAAAAGAGGGCGACAGCAACAGAAATACCAACAATAGGAGGTGCATCTGGTGTTTTGAAGAAAAGAATCAATTGGCGTAAGAGTACTGGCTGAACGAAAGAAATGCATGATTCAAGTAGGTCAAAAGTGAGTGAACTAAGGAGTGGTTTACCGAAAGTTGCAGCAAGTGCTCGAACAAGTGATGGAGAATATTTTGCCCATTCAGTAGCAAGTCTTGGACCAGAGTATGCTGCAGTGACGATGCGTGGTACTGGAAGTAGATCAGTTTCAAGAAGGTGTCCGCGGTGATAAGCAGCCTCCAGCATTGGGTTCATCCATGAGAAAGTAAGTCTTGACAGAATGTCAGGTGTATTTGAGTAAGGAAAAGATGCGTTTGGTTTGTAAAGTGTGTACTCAAGAACGAAAACGGTTGCCGTGAGTAAAGATGCAATAAGTAGTGATATGGTTGAATTTAGACCATGTGGGAGTATAGAATGTTTGGGAGACAAAATTTGTTGTAACAGAATAATAAGATAGAGTAAAAACTGTATTGGCCAGTATATGAGAAGTGTTGCCGTTGGAATATGCGATTTTGATGGTTCCATCAAGTGTAACGGAAGAATAACGGTGAATAAAGTCGTTATAGAAAGGAAGTATGCAACATGGGAAAAAGAGGATTCTGAATTTGCGTAAAGTAGTAAAAATGGAATGCAATTAAATGCAGCAAATGTTGTTTTGACAATTTGATGAGGTGTCAAAGGTATGATTGACCCATATGTTGGTGATTTAAGATATTTAAACAATTGCACAGATCCAGTGATAGCTGTCCCTGTGGTAACGCAAAGAAACAATAATGCAACAAAACATGCAGTTAAAGCGTTAGATCCTGGTACCAAAGGTGTAGTGTTACAATCCAGTATGATCATTGAAGTTAGACAGAATAAAAGCTAATCAATATAGGAGTGATGAAATTGGTATACAAATTCATGTTGGAATGTAGTGATTACAGGTGCACGGGTGCATTTGTCATGTCTATTATACTTCTCGATTTGGGGTGAATTTCACAAGTTAGTTTTATTATAAATACTACCATAATTGCATTTCTCAGAGAGGTTCGAGGATTATATGAAGTAATTTATTTGATATTCCAAAGTGAACTCTTGTGCTCTACTTATCTTACTTTGCCGTTTTAAAAAGTGGAATAGTTTAGGTTTATAATAATGTATTAGTAACTCCAATTGTGGCCAGATCGATCTGGATTTCACATTATAAATCAAAATGTACTAGAATCTAGTTAAATAGAATCATTACTGTGGCGTTTCTGCGCGGTATAAATAAAAATCCAACTCCGTTACTTCAACAAGACCATTCCCATATATATACTCTTCTTCAAGCCATGACTATCGTTCAAGGAGAAAGTGTTCCAACTAAACCAGCCTTTTTGTATTTACCACCACCAATTGATGGTGCATGTTCATATGCGCCTGTTGAAGTTGCAATTGACAGCACAAAAAAACCTGTTCTTATTGTGATAGTGCCTGGTGCGTTCACTCCTACTTGTTCCGAAAGGCACATTCCAGGTTACCTTACAGCTTCTGCCATTGAATCATTAAAGAGTGCAGGTATTGTTGAAGTACTTGTTGTTTCTGTAGATTCACCATTCATTACACGTGCATGGGGTGAATCTCTCACCAGCGATGCGGATGCTTCTGTAAAGGAAGCCATTGCAAAAGGTTATGTGAAGTTTGTTAGTGATGCTGGTGCAGAATGGTTGCAGAGTGTGGGACTCGTGGGCGAACCGGTGGACCAGTTTGCCAAGAACGGATTACGTGGTTTGAGGACTGCTATTGTTGTTAACAAAGATAACGTTGCAACTTACGTTGGCATTGATGACAAACGTGGTGTTGTTGAGAAAAGTGGTGTTGATGGTGTACTTGAAGCTCTACGTTCAAAACTATGAGGTACTTTTAATGAAAAATATTTAGTTATATAGTTATCAAGTATTGTGTCTTTGAAGACGTTGAATCAATTGAGATTGGTGCTGGAGTTGTTTATCATTATTCCAAGATTCTGCTTTCTCTAATGCTTCGTTACAGAAGGCAATAATTTTATTAACCATGTCTAAACTTTCTTGGGCAAGAATAAGTACTTTACCGCCACTCGAATCGTGTAGAAAGTGATTACGTATCTTTGCCTTAACCCAAGCTTTCAACTTTTTGGTATTCTCATCAAAGTTTTGACCATGGGTACGTCTGTAAGCAACAAGACTGTCCAGCAGCCTTCGAGTAATTGACTGTTTACGGCGACGTTGAAAGATTTGGGTGTTTGTTACAGTTATTGTTTCATCTACTGCACCATTTTTATCGTCATCATCATCGTCACCATCTTCATCTTCATCTTCATCTTCGCCTTCATCAGCGTCTTCACCAATTTCATCATCCTCATCATAATCTTCATCGAAACTGATACACTCATTGTTCAACATCGTGGCCCAATTAGCAGGTAATTTGAGCAATGCTTCACGAACGTTGGATCTTGCTGGTTCAGTAAGAGATTGAGCTGAGACAGTTGAGACAACATTCACTATTTTTTTCACTGTAGTTACAATATCGGTTTTGATTTGATGTATTGTCGCATCAAGTTCGGATTCCGCTGCTGATTTAGTTCGTTCTTTTCCTTTTTTGAGTTTGAGTTTTTCCCTGCGTGTATCAACGGAATCAATAAGTTTATTGATACGTTCACTCAATTGATTGTTACCAAGTTTAAGAAAATGAATAAGCATAGTTAATTTACGTCGACTCTCAATAGCAATGTTAAGTGACGATAATTGTTTGACTTCTTCGAGGGAACGTTGAATGGAAAGGGCGGAAGAAATAGAAGCTTGGTGCCGTAGATCAATATGAGCACGCTTTTTCAATTGTGGAAGAACTTTATTGTCTAAAGGATCAACCTGTTCATCGTTAGTGAGGTTACGTGTACGTTTCCTCGTTTTTGTCACTGTGCTAGCAACAGATTGTTCGAGTACAATCGATGATGTCGATCTAGTCCTTTCAAGAACGTAGTTAATTGAATTGGAAATAATCGGATGTGAAATCATTTTATCCAGTAAAGTAGGAGTAGAATTAGGAGTAGAAGTCAAAGTGGTTGATGAAGGTATGTTTTGATTCGGAGACTGTTTCTGCTTTTTAAGTGTTTCCAGTGCTGTTGCAGCAAGAAATATATCTGAAGTTGTTGTTGTTGTTGTTGTTGATTGTGAATTCGTATTTGAATTCAAGTCCAGGGCCGGTTGGACATCCGGTTGTTTAGATGATTCGGAGGGGGCGGCGGGAGTGGCGGAAGTTGGTGAACGGAGAATATCGTTCATGTGAAGAGATGTTCGTCGTGTATTATGTGTCATGTGAAGTTGAACAAACAGAGCTAAATGGGATAATTATATATTTCTTCAAGTAGTGGATTGAATCAAATAAAAGAAAGAAAGGGGATGTGCAATTTTTAATATGTAACTAGACCAATTATTGCATTTACTCCTAGAGAATGTGAAAAGTAGTTCGTCAAAAACTTTACAAGATAAAAAAAAAAGTACACTAAAGGTCTTGTGCATGTGAAGACTCTGCACCAGCCTCATTCCCATTCCCATTCCCACTACTTCTCCTCCTCCTTGTCGCACCAGCCTCACACCGAACTGCAACTTCCCGGCACCGAGCCTCCAACTGAGCCGCCACAGCTTCAAGCGTCGCCACACGGGCCTCTGCCTCACAGAGGAGTGCTAGAGGACTCTTGTCCTCCTTCTTAAGACTAGGCCCCCGTACCAGTTCAGCAGCATGTGGAAGGAGGTCCCGCATGCGCAGCGCAGCAGCAGTGTTGACACCTTCGAGCACACTCAGTTCCGCAACCACAGCTTGCGCGTCCTGCACAAGGAGCTGTCGCACACATTCATGTGCTCGTCTCACCTCCTCTTTCAGTCCATTAGATCCTCTTACTCCTTCATCAATGGTTTTGGTATCATGTGTGGCCATAGTGATCTGCCAACAAAGAGAAGAAACATGTTGCCAGAGAAGACAACGATTTTAAGCTTACATAGCCAAAGGCTAGAGTAGAGAGAGTAATTCCCCGGATGAATTCGCGATATTTTATACTCGATCCTCTAGATTCTAGAATAAATAAAACACAATCAGTGAACTTTCTTTAGTACCTCCATAATAAATTCAAACTGTTCATTGTTGTATCAGTTTATGAGTTGGATGATTTTTATTTGTTGATTAGGTAAAAGCTGAGTTTTAACTGCTTGTTTTATGAGTAATCAGATGAAAGTTTCAAACCTGGTAGCAAACAATTGAATGTATTAGGTATTATCTCCGACTCCGCCTAGTCATTGTTTCCAACATGTTAAACTATAGAGTAGTAATATCGAAATAGAGTACTAGTTATATCTTTCAAAAAAAACAAAATCCCTAAACTATTATATTATTTATTATTAAAGGCAAAATTGAGATTTCTATATATTGTAAATGTGATTGCAAAAAACTGGCGCTTTGATTACCGTAAAAAATAACATGCGCATTGTGCATATCCACTTTTATAATAATAACCTTTTATGAGGCTGATCTTTTAGCAACGTTAGTTACACAGAAACACACACGCACATACACTAACTTTGCACATTAAATCATATGCCAAAGGTTACTAAACAACGAAATAGAGTGCCTCTATCATGCAATAATTGTCGAAAGAAAAAAATCAAATGTGATCGAAGTAAACCAGTATGTACAATTTGCATTGCACATGGAACTTCTTCAACATGTAACTATTATTCAAAGTCCAATGATGTACAGAACAATAATACCAATAGTCGATCTGATCATGATTTAGAAGTCAATTTGAATAAATCATTACCTCAAACTTATCAAGATCAAAGAATATCTCCTGAAACTCCTTTAACATCTTCAATAGCATCACCCATTTCAACGAAAGATATACAAATTAATCATTTGCAAGCACAGATAAAAACTCTGCAGGAAAAATTGCAACAATTTACAAAATCTCAAAAAAATACAAATTCAGTAATTAACAACTCCAATTCAGCTATCTCTACTCCATCAACTCCTGCAACTCCACAACTAAAAATTACTCGCAATTTAGGTACTCCCATAAACAATAAATTAGCAAATTACATATGTGAACATCTTTCTACATTAAATGTTGATATTAATGAGAAATTCGACATTTATAAACCAATAAAACATCATTTTAATATACCTAAACCTTCGTTGAATGAATACAGAAATGCACTTTTCAATTCTGGTCCTTTTTCATGGTTATCCATAATGTCAAGAGATCCATTAGCTTCGCCAGTTACAAATGCTGTTTTATTGGCTAAAAAGGATATATTGACAAAATTTCAAAAATCTGCCCTTCAAAAATCATTTTTTGATATTAACAAAGATGATTATAACAACGACAATGTACCCCCTAATTCAAATGTTAATAAATTGTCAAATTCCTTAAATCAACATGAAACTTTGCAAATTTGCAAAAATATTATTAACATTCTACCAAATAAAAGAGTCATCTGGTTATTCATTGATAGATTCTTTAAATATTTATACCCATTTATGCCATACATTGACCAAGACTTATTCACAGCGGATATTGAAAGAATATTGAATACAAGTAGAACAAGTGACTTAAACTCTAATTTTGAGATAAAAGTAACTTCTTTTTCACTTACCGAATATCCTGATTTATCCATCATTGGCTCTCTTTTAATCGTTTTAAAATTCTCATATGAATCACTTTTTGCAACCGATGGATCTTTTGTTGAAAATAAACCTCATAAAGACTTGGAAGATTATTTAGTCAAATTCAATCAGCATGATATACTAGTTAAATATGCGAATCAGTGCTTGAATCAATACCTATTATTGTTAAAACGATCTCCATTACCAATATTACAATGTGCACTACTTTTTAGAGAATATCAAAAAGTCAATGGTTGTGACGTCTTTGTTGATGGTGATTCTTACATTTACACAGGTTTGCTAATACAAATCGCAACAACTTTAGGTTTGAATAAGGAACCTCCAAATCCTGTTGCAGGAGATACTCATACATTGAAATTAAATCAACTCAAACGAAAGATTTGGTTTTCCTTAGTTTCGGCCGATATTAACCAATGTACCCAAATGGGTATACCACCTGTTGTTGATCATAAATTTTACAATACAAATTTGCCAGAATTTGATCCGAATGCTTCTAATGTTGCAGATTTATCTTTAGAGGAAACCACCTGTAAAATGTTAAGTTTGCGTTATCAAGTTGAAAAACTAATGAAATTATTAACTGATCGAATAATAAACATGAAAGAGACTCCTACCATTGGTGAGATTGTTTATTATATTATAGCACTTGAAAATGAATTGAAAAGTAAATTTGATACTCTTAATGAATTACTTCGTTCTGATCACCAAAATAATCATTATAAAAAAGTTGAGAAAGTGTTTAAATTTTCTCAACTTATTTATGCTCTAACGTTTCTACTACCTGTCTACATGTGTTGCTTTTATCAATTTTCAGAGAAAAGGAATTTTACTGCCTGTTTTTTCGTTTTCAATAAATCAATGTCATTTTGGATGTTCATTTTAGGTAACATGCAAGATCTGGTTGAATCACCTCAAATATTTTTTGATTATGGGTTTGAAATTGTTTTAGCACCAGTTATTGAAATCATTATCAGTAAAACATGCTCTTTACCTACAACCACCATAATTCGATTTCATAAGGCGGCGATCAATGTTCAAGAGAAGAATCCGCAATTAGCAAACCTGCTCAAAACATTCATTGACAACAGATTGATATTCTTTGATTCTTCCGTATTTGCAAATGTCCTACAACTTCTTTCCAAACGATATTTTTATGCTTGGAGAATCTATAAGATTCATCTATTTCTTGTAGATAAACTTCACAAAGGTATGCTCAACGTTAAAACTGAAAACGAGGAGAACATTTTTAACTTTATTGAGAATTTAACAATCAAAAACATTAACCAACTTTCGAATATAATGGATCATCGTTACTTTAGTGCAAGAATAAGACAACCAGCTTGGCTTCTTGAATGGGTTAAACAAGTCAACGATTTTGTTTATGATCCTAATCAACAAGTCGTTTTTAACAATGATATAACTAGTGAAATTCCTGACAATGATACTAATACAGCTGATACTCATTATTCTTTCAGTCTAGACACTCACGACGAAAAATGGTTTAGCAAAATTTACGATAAAATTATAGTCTCAAATGCTGAATTGCCTCTACCTGTAAACAACAGAATTCCACCCCCAGCACAAATTCCAGTTTCAAACCCTAAACAGGTACCAAACCTGTTGAATCCACCAGTTGATTACAATTCACAATTTCAAACACCTCATCAAACTTTTTTTATCCCACAACCCACTGTATTTCCTACTTCTCATCCGAGTGTTAATATAAACAATTCAAGTATGGGCTACTCGTACATATATCAAGCTAATCAAATGAATCAATTACTCAATATGAACAATGTTAATGACTTGTTGAATTATTACGAACCTTCAGAGTGGTCTTCCAATTTCACTCTTGCTAACGAATTGAGTATACCTCCTCCTCAAACAGACTCTACACCACGCTAATATCTATATATATTCTTTGTATATTTACTATGATCAATACCTACCAAACTCCTAATCCAGGTCGGTGGTATACCTGATCGCGCCGGTATCACTTTTCCTCAAAAAAGAAGGTAGCAAGAAATGAGAGTACAAAGTAACTAAATTAGTCAAGCCTTATCAATACATTCAGTAAACATGGTGAATCTTTGCTACATAATAGTTGCTACTTGTGCCACTTTACCTTTAACTCATTCCATTAATATTGGGCATGCAAAACTTCATAATCAAGTTTTGTTAAAAGATGCCCAGTCTTTTACTTCTAGAAAGTTGCCCCATTTGACGAAAAGAGGAACATATTCAAAAGCTGCAGTGAATACCAAGAAGAATTTTGGTGATAATGAAATTATTGAAGAAGAAAGTTTGAGCATTGCAGATATTTATGAGACAGAAGAAAATGAAGGTTCTGATAATGAAAGAATGAAAAAAACCGATGCCGAAACTGAAATTGAAAAACCATACCAGGAAGCTGAAGTGAAAAGTTATGCATTCAGGAAGTTGCAAAAAAAGCTAGGTATCAAAGATAAAAAGTTTGAAATGCCTGTTACTGGTCCTGTACCTGACTGGGATGATCAATTTTACGATAATAATGGCACTCCAATTGTTTACCAGGTAAATACAGAGGAACTAAAAGACATTCTTGATCATTACATTCAAATGGGTAAAGAAAAGTGGGCTGGATTTTTAGCCACCTCTAACTGCAACAAATTTCAAAAGCTACTCAATAAATTGAAGAAAAAGATGGATGATGATTGTGATGAAGAAAGTGTACCAATTAGAAAGCCAGATACTGATTCTGGTTCCAAAAATACTGACAAGGAGGAAGAAGAATACGATGAGGAAACGGGAGAAGAATCAGCAAAGGAACAAGAAGATGTAGAATTATTGTTGAAGAAAACATCTCCTGACTTTGGCAAGAATAAAGACAAGAATAAACCAGCTTTTTCAAACTTACCAGAAGATGAGCTAAATAACTTCCAAGAAATGTTGAGTGATGTCATTGCATTTTGGGAAAAAAATGATGCAAAAGAAATTCTTGAAGCAAGTAAAGGTTTATCATATGAAGAATTTGAACTTGATGGTGATGATTTTGAATTAGTGAAACAACATAAAAACAAATTGAAGAAGAAAAAGGGAGCAGTGTCTGTTTACGATTATGACAATTATTTGACTGAAGAAGATGCTGAAAAGGAAGACCCTGAAGGATCTGAATATTATGAAACACCAGAAATTGATGACTATACAAAACATAACCCTAAACATCTTGATGTTTTAGAATCTCTTGAACCTGACGTTGTTAAGACTAAGAAACAAAAAGACTGGTTACATGATAACGCAGTTAGAAGAGCAAAAATTTTACAAGCACTATTAAATGGTCAATTTGATGAATATAATTTAAGACAAGATATTGTAAAATATCGTGATAACGACATTTTCCTTGATCAAGATGAGAATGAGTTTATCAACAGTGGTATTAAAATTAGATCAAAGAAAATTTTAATTTATATTTTCTTTGTAGTTGAAGCAATTTTATTTCAACTTTTATAAACTAAAATTGTATAGAATAATAAACAAGTGTGATAATAACGTCCTAATAATCAAGATCTTCCAATCTATCAATTGCAGCTTTAGTTTTCATGCCCACTCTAGTACTTAATTCATAATCATCACCACCATATGCGATAGATTTTTTTAACCATTTCATTGACTCTGATAATCCGTCTACGCCTTTAAGTTTCCAAATAAACAAAGCACGTTCATAATATGCTGTTGGGTACAGGTAAGGGTTTGCAGTAAGTTTTGGAGTAATATTTGAGATGACGTATTTATCAAATATTTGTAAACCTTCTTTGATATAACCAAGTCTTCTCAAGGATAATGCCTGAAGGGTTACTCTGATCATCATTTGTTCATGAGACTCACGAACAAGGGCATAAGAAGCTTGTGTTGCAGGGTTTCGTAAATTGAGAGATAAAGTTTCATTTAAAGTAGATGATGCTGTTGATGATAAAGAAAGTGCGGAGAGTGCGGAAGATATATTTTCAGATTGAATTGAAGGAGCCGATGATGTATTTGGTGATGATGTAGAGGAGTAACCAAGTAGTTTAATAGAAAGCTCAAGACATTCTTTAGACATTCTATTATATCCATTCCAAAAATATGCAAGTTCATGAACAGGGGAAGATTGAATACAATCAATGAAGGATAATTTTGAATTTTTGCGTTGAGTTTCTTGTATTTCTTTATATTTACGAGAAATGAATTTTTCGAATGGTGGAATTTTAGATAAGAATTTCTTTTTACCAATAAGTTTTGGTGCTTGATGAAAGTATTTTTCTGCAAGTTTAGCATAATCGTCAATTTTTGATGGATTTACATCAGATGAAGGTATAATAAGTCCAGTTTTGCACATTCTGTAAGCTTCTAAGTAGCAACTAGCTGCAAACCATGTATAAAGAGCATGAGAATATGAATTGATATCTATAAGTTTGAGGAAATCCTTTGCAGCACGATCAAAGTTGTGCATAAAAACGAGGATCATACACCTATCAAAACCAAGTAAGGCATCTACTTGTTTCATTTGAGACTCAGTAGCGGTATCCATAAGATCGACAGCTTCTTGTAACCTTCCTCTAGAAGCTAACATCCGTGATTCTTGTAATAACCAAAGGTTACTATGTGGGAACAATGCTCTTGAATGTAATAAAACTTTGACTAATTTTTCACCAGGGTGTAAAAGAGTTTCAGCATGACCTTGAGTAGCAATTCTTTCTAATTCCATTTTATCATGAGCAAGTTCCTTTTTCGATTTAATTGAAATATTAGATTTAATTTTTTGAAGGTTATTCAAATCATCAGTTGATGCGTCAAGTATTTCCTTTGATGATGGAATATCAAAATCAACATCAGTGAATTGAAATGGACCATCATAAAAGACAAGAAGTGCTAAAAGGCCAATACCACCATGAATATTTCTTTCTTGAGCTGCATTCCATACCATACGTAAACCAGCTTCACGGGATCCTTTAAAACCAACAACTGATAATACTTTACCAATTGCTGGTGGGATAAGAGAGAGTACCACTTGTAAAATACCAAAGCATAAGTTAACACCTGAATGAATATATTCATCAACTGAAGAAACTTGTGGATTACCAAATTTCAATTGAGAATTAGAATTTGCTGCTTCAGAATCCATACCTAGATCCGAACGTAAAGAATGAGAAATAGGAGGATTACCAATATGTTCACCATTAATTCTTGCCAATCTCATATGATAAACTTTATCTAAACTATCAATAACTTTTCGATCTTTCAATTCTTGATCAGATTGTGGGAGAGGTAAATCAACAAAGGAAGAAGCAGAAGATGGTGTAGTATTAAATGAAGTAATTGAAAGATGGGGATTACTATAATTAACTAAATCTGCCAAAGCAGAAGATGAAGCATCAGGATCAGTTTGCAGATTTTTACTAATTGAATCCAAAGTTTGATAAGCTCTACGTAACTTTAAAAGGGCCTTTGCACCTTCCATAAAATTTTCAGAGAGTAACATCAATAATGCATTTAATAAATTAGATTCAGCATAAGCAACAGCAAATTCTGTACCAGGGGGATAAATTTGTGAAGTTTTAATTTTATTCTTTTCAGCAAATGATTTTTCTGACCAAGTTAAAGATTCTGCCTTAGATAAAGTTTCTGACGCCTTCTTCATTGTATCTTGTTCGAAACCAAGTGTTGCTTCAAGAAATTGACAAACACCATAAGCTAATTGTGATATTGCAGTTGAATCATGATTTTTCAATAATTCAAACGCTTCAGGAGCTCTATCATCTAAAACGTAATCCATTGCCTTTAAAGCGTTTTCTAATTGTAACGCCTGATTAGCAACACGAGCATTGATTTCATCCTGTGAAAGTGATGGGCCAGAACGTAATCCGAGAGCACGTAACATTTTAGCTGGTCGTGTTGGCTAAGAATAAATCTGGTAATTGAAAGCACTTTAATTGAGTCTAAAACTTCAGATCTGTCAGATCGATAGCATATTATAATCGAACTTCGGGATACAATAAATTAGACCGCGGAGCTGTCTGTGAGAATTTCAGTAAGTTGAAACGGATTTAAAGAAAACCACCGGAAAGTCACGTGCACCAACAGCTTACGTCATCTGCACGTGACTGTCAAATCACGTGCTGAACACGTGACCCGGTGAGATTAAACCTGCGGAGTCCGAGGGAAAAAAATTTGGAGAGAAAGGGAAAAAAAAGAATTTTCTCCCAATAATTGGGGCTGGTGGTGGATGGACCACTTCCCGTCCTCCCGCGTGGCTGGTGCAGAGAGCAATGCAATGCAGAGTGTTGTAAGCTGTTAAAGCTGGAAGCCGTATTAGCTGTAAGCTCAGTAATTGCACACAGCTCTGCTCGGTCGCCGTGCAAAAATTGTGCGCCCAAGTCACCGACACCGAACCGTGCTGGAGGGCCTCTAACCTAAGCTAAGCTAAGCTAAGCAAAGCTCAACGCTTAAACGCCAAACGATCTCACAACGATCCATCACATACTCTCTGCCCTTCATTCGTCTGTCTCTCTTCCTTGCTTTCATAGTCCTGTTCCACCCACCCTAAGGTCATCGACTAATCCCCTCCCCTCTCCCACCACTTGGTCTTCTTACCTTCATCTAAGTCTCCACAGAAACACAACCGCAGAATTGCTTTACCTGGCAGTCTATCTATCTTTTTTTAATAAAGCATTTCCACATTCAGCGATATTCCTTTTTTCTGTTGAAAATATTATCACCTATTACCGCATCTCAACTTATAGACATACCAACAAACATATACACATACATACATACATACATAATACACACACTCATACACTCACACACTCACACACACTCACATAAGTTTATCCTACTATATCAACTATGAACACTGATAGTGTGAGTACCACTTCTTCTAACAAGCGTCATATAGATGATTTGAAAACGTCAACTTCTGGGAATAACCATAATATAGATAATTCAGATGAAGAATTTGATGTTCATAAAGATCCAGAACTTGGTGTGCCCATGAAAAAAATTGCTTCAACAAAATCAACAAAATCAGTTACAAAATCAGTTACAAAATCAGTTACAAAACCTAGACCTCATGTATGCTCTATTTGTACTAGAGCTTTTGCCAGACTTGAGCATTTGAAAAGGCACGAACGCTCACACACAAATGAGAAACCTTTCCAATGTGCTGCTTGTGGTAGGTGTTTTGCTAGAAGAGATTTAGTATTGCGTCATCAACAAAAATTACATGCTTCACTGCCTACAAATAATAGGACAAATATAACTCGTAAAAATAGAATACGGCATGGTGGTGGTGGTGGTGATGATGATGATAATAATATCGATGAATCTAATGATATTGTTAGAGATCATTTAAATGATAATATTAATATTATTAAAAATAATACAAGTGCTAAATTACCTTTGATAAATGATTTATCTACTTCAACTACTTCATTCAAGCCAAATCTTAATAATTTCAATTCTACAGGAAGTGAAGCTTCTTATAAGACAACATCAACTGATCACAATTTACATCATCATCATCAAAATAATCAAAGTCAACAAAGTCATCAAAGTCATCAAAATCATCATAGTCATTCATCTTCAATTTCACCTGATTCAGATACAAATAACCGTATTAAATCAAATGTTAATCCATATATTAATCAGAATCTCCTTCCAGAACAAGTTTCAATATTCAATACAAATTTAATGTCAACTACTTTAACAAATAATGCTTATACTTCACCAACCTCTCTTAATAATTTGGTTTTCTCTCCTAATTTCAAAAAGGCAACTACAGCATCACCCCTGCAATTACAACATAATCCATCTAATAATCAAACACAATCTTTAATAAATTCAAATATAACACCTGAAAGTCTTCATCGTACATCTGGTTCAAATAACAATGCTTTAACAAATATCCCAATGCATGTTGATTCAGATGAACTGGATTCAGATATTGATAGCGGTAATGAAGATTTGCAATTTGATATACCACAAGCAATGTATTCATTTGATCAACAACAACGACAATCTCAATTAGAACAACAACAATCACACAATCAAACAAGTTATAGAAATCATAGACATAATTCTTTCTCAGCTGCTGCTTCATCCTCTTATACTGGTCTAGTTGAGTCAGCTCAAACAAATGATAAAAATATTCAAGATCTTGAAAATAATGCACCACAACAAGTAAATTTCTCTTCCCCACAATTAACTTATAAACCAAATCCTGAATCAGGTTATTTAGATATGGATATTTTAGAAAATCTTGATTTGAATGATTTAGGTTTAGATCTTGATTCCTTTAATGTTACAAATCTTCATTTAACTCGTGATGAGAAAAATAGTTTTCAAGATACTAATCAAATTGAATCTTTCTCACCAAGAGAAGTTAATTTACAAAAAGTTTTATCTAATCCTTCCAACGGTGTTGCATTACAAAGAGTTTTGTCTCATCCACGTTCAGGTGTTGCATTACAAAAAGTTTTATCACATCCAAATTCAGATGTTGCTTTACAAAAAGTTTTATCTCATCCTGAACCAAATAAAGTTTTAGATAAAGTTCTGGCATCTCCTCCACATATTGATTGGTTTACTGAATTCATAAATGCTCCAATTGAAACTGATTTCCCTGTAGTAACAGATCGTATTGGTTTTACCGATACTCCAGATCATATAGATTCCCCAACAACAGCAGCTACTGCAACTCATAATTTTAATACTCAAAATTTCTTTAACAATAATAGTGGTTTCTCTCCTTCAAGTACCAATGATTTGAAACATCTTTTCAGATTAAGACAAATTGACTTATCAAAACATATACCACATACTTATCAAAATCCAACAATACCAGGTAGATGTTCAGAAAATGCCAGATCTCATATAATGAATAAATATAATTTAAATGAACAACAGTTCCCACAATTGGATGATTTAAATCATTATCTTGCCCTATATGAACTTGAATTTAATAAATATTTCCCATTTGTTCATATACCATCTTTTAAAATTGATGATAATTTAGAACAAATTTCTTTACTTTTATCAATGGCAGCAGTAGGTGCACTTTATTCATTTCATGCTAGAAATTCTTCAACTTTGTTCAATTTTTCACGCTTCTTAATTCATAATTTTATGGAAATTCAAATGCAATCAAATAAATTTAATGATATACCATTACATATAACACAAGCATTAGTATTACATATGTTTTTAGGTATGTTCCATAATGATCAAGAAATAACTAGATTAATTCCTCGTCAATTAAATTCTCTTGTTTCTTTAGTTAAAACAACAAAGTTGGATATGCCACTTGAAAGTTTATTATTACCACCAAATTGTTCAATTGATATAGTAACATCTGATAACAAAGAATTAATTGAATCTTGTTATAAATATTTTATCCTTGCACAATCCAGAATCAGAACAATTCATGTTTTACATTATATCACTGTTCTCTTTGGATGTTTGACAAATTCTAAAATTGAAATGTCTGCTGAAAATCTTGAAAGTGGTTCACCATGCTCAAATGAAGATTTGTGGTTTTGTAAAGATTACAATAGTTGGATAAATATTTTGAAAGAGAATTCAATTGTTATATCCTCCAAATTTTCATTGATTAGATTAAGTAATGGACACTCATACAAGGAACTTTGGAAAAGTTTGGAAAATTTAAGTTTAAATCAAGAATCAATTGGATTACGTACAATGTTTTCTCTTTTATTAACAATGAATGAATATATTCATGATGAATCTATGAAACTTGAAAAAAGTGATAAAACTGAAGGAGTTAAATTAACAGAATGGAGAATGGAACATCGTCCATATATTGAAAATATGTTGAAAATTTGGGAAAGTAGTTATATACGTAATAGAGGTGTGTTAGTTACAAGAGGTCAAAATATTCATGTTATCAATAATAGTCAGGTATTAAAATTAACATTACCACTACTTTCCTTTGCTAAAATCAATAAATGTGTTTATATTTCATCTGTTTTATCACATGTTTGGGAAAGAAATTGGGATGCAATGAATCTGGAATTCAAGCATTTAACTAGAGATGTTGAAGCATTGAGAGATTCAATCAATTATTCATTAGATATAATTAATTTATGGATTGAGATTATTTCTATTAATAATGATGCTGAAAAAACATCTATTAGAACACCTATATTTTTCTTGACCTGCTTATTCACTTCTACATTGCTCATTTCAGAATATCTATATACAACAGAGGTTTGGGCAAACTCTTACATCAAAAAGAGTAATACTTCAACCCATTTAACTACTGCAGACAGAGTACTTTGGTTACGTGCAGATAAAATATTTAAAAAGATTGAGAAAAACCTTTTACCTATTGGATCGAACAATCAATCTTATTCTGAATTTCTCAGAATTCAAGCAAATGGTGCTCTTGATGTTGATATACTTGATGATGAAATTGCAAGACTTGCACTTGAACCAGGAGATCTACTGCCAATAGCTGAAATTATTATAAGCGGTAGATTAAGTACCAGATGCTTAGCTCTAGGTGTTCGAATATTAGCAGATGCACCTGTTTGGCCACTAGCATTGTTGTTTGCTGAAGCATTGAAAGCAAGAGCAATTCATATTCATAAATGCACCAGCCTTTGGAATCACGGGACTCCAAACTCAGCATCTTCTAAATCTACATGATCGTAACTTGGTTGTTTTTTTTATTGTATAACTATGCTTCATTTTATTTTATACTTTTATAAATTTAAAATACATATTGCTGCAGCACAACGAGATTTTTGTCGTAACACGATAAATATTACATATTCCATGTGAACACGGTTTAGACTTAACAAAAAAGAGTTAAAGTACTTTTGTAGTGTGTCTGTGAATTAAGTATTAGTTAATGTTTTTTCCAAAAGTTAAAAAGTTAAAAAAAATTGAATAATACTTCATTTTTGTATTTTTTTTTTCAATTTTCAAAATCATTTTGCCAATAATTTATAATAATCAATATTACGTAATAAAGTGGGAGAAAAATGCATTGCATGAAAGGTTGTTAAATGTATTTAAGTAAGCTTCCTAAAAGACTTAAAATATTATATTTAAGTGCTGATCTATCAATTTATAATAATGCCAAAGATATTTCGACGTGATTTACAACCCTTCAAACTTCACCCTGCTTTTTCTTTTTATTTCATTAATCCGATCTCCGAATTTGAAAAATATTCTTGAGCCCTCAAAAAATTTCCAGCTTTCAACGGTTTATGTTCTGACTTCTTCTTTTTTTGTTGTAATGAACATTATTAATAAACAATTAATAAAGTTAATCCCAAACTACAAGCCTTTATTTTTACATAAGAATTTTAAGATGACCCAAGAGAAACCTCAAAGTACTGAGATCAATATCGAAGAATCTATTAAATCTGGTCGTGAACTATTTAATACGCTTGGACGACCAACTAAGATTGTTGCACCAATGGTGGATGGTTCTGAATTAGCTTGGAGAATAATCTCTAGAAGATATGGGGCAGAACTTTGTTACTCACCAATGTTACATTCTCGATTATTCAGTGAAGATAAGAAATTTAGAGATCAGTTTTTGTGTGAAATGGATGGTAAACCAGGTCTTGACCGTCCCTTGATTATCCAATTTTGTGCTAATGATCCTGATGTTTTGTTGAAAGCTGCGAAGTATGTTGTTGGAAAGTGTGATGCTGTTGATATTAATCTTGGATGTCCACAAGGAATTGCTAAAAAGGGCCATTATGGATCATTTTTGATGGAGGAATGGGATTTAGTTTATCGTCTAATAAATAAACTAGCTATAGAACTTGGCGAGGAGTTACCAGTCACTGCCAAAATTAGAGTTTTTGAAGATTGGTCTAAGTCACTGGAATATGCTAGGATGTGTTTGAAAGCAGGTGCGAAGTTCTTAACAGTGCATGGAAGAACGAGAGATATGAAGGGTCAAAAAACAGGACTGGCTAATTGGAAACTGGTTGCTTACTTGAGAGAAAACTTACCAGAAGGTACTGTTTTTATCTCTAATGGAAACATCTTGTATCCTGATGATATAAACAGATGCATTAATGAGATCAATTGTGACGCAGTGATGAGTGCGGAAGCAAATCTTTGCAATCCAGGAGTATTCTGGACAAGGGATGATGATAAGGAGAAATTATTTCCAAGAGTTGATGTGTTTATGAGGGAATATTTTGATATAGTGAAGTCTTGTCAGGGTACAGAATCCAAAAGATGTATGAAGACTCACATGTTCAAAGCATTGAAAACTTTTTTGCCACATCATACGGAAGTACGAACTGAAATTGCTAAACTTACTAAAAACTCCTCATTTGAAGAAATTGAGAAAGTTGTTGTTATGATTGAAGATATTGTTGAAAACATTTTCAAACAGGAGAATATCGAAGTGCTTGACGAAATCAAGGTAAGTGAAATTCAAGAATGGGGTGGTAGATATAGAGAAGTACCATATTGGAGACTTCAACCTTTTTTCCGGAAGATTGATGGTATTGAGGGAAAAGAGTTCATTAAGGGAGAGTTAGAAAAAGTTGCAGCACAGACTGAGGAACAAAAACGAAAACTGGGATTATCCAAAAGAGCTTTGATTGAGGAAGATGTTGATTCTAAGCCACCTACAAAATCAGCAAAAATTGATGTAAATTAAGTAGACATTTAGTGACTATACAATGAACTTTATATTTTAAACAGTTTCAACTTTGCTCTCTGTGCTTTGTTTCAACGAGTCTTCAGTAGATTCATTCTTTTCTAGAACTTCAACATCACTCTGTTGAAATTTTTTATTTGGGTCTTTCAAACAGAACAAAAAGATTAAAACAGGAACAGCTTGGAAGGCAATGGCAATATATAGTACGGTTCTAAACTTCTCATGTAGACTCTGCTTTTCATCAAGGGTGGTTGCAAAATTAACAGTTCCAATAACGGAAGGAACAAGTGCATTGCCAATACTCAAAAGCACTTGAGAGCATGTTTGATAGACACCACTTACAACCCCTTGGAGGTGTAATGGAGTATTTTCGACAACAATAACTAAATAGATGTTGAAGAACATGTTGATACCATATCCATAAAGGAACAAAGCAATAAAGTTGTACTTCCAATAAGAATTTTTGCTGTTGAAATTTATTCTTGAAAACCAGATTGCACTACCGAGTGATAACACTGATGATAAAATTAGCATTTTTTTCAAACCTATTTTGCTATAGTATGAATACCTATAGACCATGGCACCAAAAATCAATCCAAATGTTGCTGGAAAAACTTTCAGTGCACAGATTATAGGTGAATTATGCTCAATAAATGAATAATACTGAATTCCAGTGACAAGAATCATGGTATAACCACCATAATTTAAACCACAAACAACTAAGAAGGGAAAGAAATTTGGGATTTTGAGTAACTCTGGAGGGAACAAAAGTTGAACTTGTAACTTCCAGTTAAAAGATTCATCTTTATCTTGATGTTTTAGTTGATACCTTTTTAAGTAATAAGTCTCATAGAGAAAAGCAGAAATGAAAGTAATAAATCCAACAATTAATGGTGCTATTGCTTTGGCTGATTTCCAATTTTCGCCTCCTTCAATCAAACCCAAAATCATTAAGAGAATTCCTACCACAACTAGGAAAGCGGCAACAAAATCCAATTGTTTGATATTTAATCTTTTATGGTCTTCAGTCTTATTGATTGGAATGATCAAGAATAGTAAAATCACATCAACAATAAACGAGTAAACAAAGTTGAAATAGAAAAATGCTCTATAACCTATTGATGTCTCAGAAAAAGCACCTCCAGCAATCAAACCAAAACCCATACTGGAAGTCAAAACAACAATCATAATAACAATGCATCTATTAAGATATTTAGAGTATGATCCTGTGAAATAATTTGCCGTTAAAGAAATTGTTGATGGAATTAATGCGGAGGCCCCGATACCTTGAAGTGCTCTAAACACGATTAGCGGAATAATTGATGTATGAGGTAAACAAGCACAAATTAAAGCACAAATCCACATGATTAAAAGACCACAAAGATAAACATTATGTGGTCCAAAAATATCTGCCAGCTTACCAGTAATCATGATAAAAGAACCCAAAGTTAAAGCATAACCAGATAATACCCAACCAGTGATGGCTGAGTTTGTTTTGAAAGCTTCTTGAATGTTGATTGTGAGTGTCATTCCACCTGCAGCATTGAAGTTATCCAAACAAACTCCCATGAGAATAAAGAAGTAAACAACGAATATGTTTCGTTTCTCAATAGGAACGTAGTTACGTATTTTGTGGTAGCCATTTATGATGAAATTTGATGTATCCCTTCCCATGATAATTCTTTGTTTGAACAATAAAGCCTAAGAACGTAAATAAATTGAATTTCAAAAGATTTACAACCTTTATATATTTTAAGACGTTTGATTTTGATACTTGCTAAACAATGCGAACCACAAAGCAAACTCCAAGGCGTATTAGTAATACACAAATATGTGACACAAATACAGAGAAGCCGAGCCTCCAATTAATGTTTTCGAGTAGATATGTAACATCTTAAATATCTTCTAGCATTTAAGAAAACAAGTCTGAAGCTAATTTTTAGCTCACAAATGTGGCCCCTTCTTTCCTTTTCATAGTGGTAAGGTCTAATGAAACCTTGTGTGTTATAGAAAGATATATCTTGCTGGAAGAGCAGGGTCCGTCTCCGAATTTTGTTCAATTTGAGATCGAGGATTGAGATTCAATTGGAGAAAGTACTTCGCGCGGGGACAGCAACATTGTAAAGCCCATTAGTTCTCCTTGTGTTTCATGTTTTGATCAGATCAATCAGACATAATGCCCAACAATGTTGTGTCTAAAGTAGCATGGGAAAAACAGATTTGTAGCCATTTGCGTAGTGCGAGCTTTTTATGCTAAATTAAATTTATAGCATATGAGAAAACTTGGTATATTAGACTACATTATTGAAACATTTAAGATTTTACTTAACAATTCAAACGGCTTTTCATGGTAAGAACCCTTGAATAATGTTTTCTTTTCAATGAATGAGCACTGGCCAAATTGTGTCCATGATAGGTATCAATGTCACGACGACAAACACTATATAAGTTTGATCGTTCGGTGTACGCAAATTTATTAATGCATGCATGCGCATTCGCAAAATTTATGATAAATTAGTGCGGAATTTTTCAAAACCATCCGATCGTGGTATTCAACAGATTCACAACTACGTTATCTTACTATTTAAATCAACAGAATATTGAATATTCATGAACCTCTTGATTCTCAGCAAACGATTTTTTTCCCTCTCCCAAACCACAAGAGTCAATGGCATATCACCATCAATTAACAAATTTTTGACAAAATATGACATTGAAGTTACCGAATCTGATCTAAAACATGATTTTCAAGAACCTGTAATGCAACATTTGAAACGAAGAGGACTAGTGGAGATATGTACTAATGAGGAACAACTTTTAAAAGATGCAGAAACTAGACAACTAGGATTGTATTGCGGTGCTGATCCTACGGCAAGGTCTCTACATTTAGGGAATCTTCTACCTTTGATGGTTTTACTTCATTTCAATTTGAGAGGACATCGCATATTTCCAGTGATTGGTGGTGCCACTGGTGCGGTAGGTGACCCATCTGGAAGGGATTCAGAGAGATCCGCAATGGCAGAAAAGACCAGATTAGATCATGTTCAGAAAATATCGAGCCAGTTTCTAAATTTCTTCAAGAAAGCTATTGTTTATGGTAAATCACGGAATCCTGTTATTGACCAAATAAAAGTAGGAAATCAAGAACTTAAAAATAATCATGATTGGTGGAAGGATATGAGAATGCTGGAATTTTTAGCAACGTATGGTAGACATATACGTGTAAATCAGATGCTTGCCAGAGACTCCATTAAAAATCGGTTGAACTCAGAACAAGGAATTGGGTTTAATGAATTTACTTACCAGCTTTTACAAGCCTATGACTTTTACTACCTCAATAAAACTTATGACGTTGATATTCAAGTTGGAGGCAATGACCAGTACGGTAATATCGTTGCTGGAATTGATCTCATTGGTAGAATGAACAGGGCAGAAGAACCAAACAACAAAAATGAGGTTTTTGGCATTACTGTTCCATTACTGACAACATCAAATGGCATAAAATTTGGTAAAAGTGCAGGTAATGCGTTATTCATTGATGAATCACTTACATCATCATATGATATATACCAATTCATGTACAATACAACTGATGAAGATGTTCAAAAATTTATGTACAAGTTTTCTCTTTTACCAACAAGTGTAATTGACAAAATAATAACTGTGCACAACTTAGACAAAAAAAAGAGATTAGGACAAACAATCTTAGCAATAGAAATGTGCGATTTGATTCACGGAGATGGAGAGGGCCTAAATAACTACGTGTTGAGCGAAGTCCTTTTCAGCAAAGATGACATTAAACAAAAATTTGGAGCTGATGAAATACTTAAAGCTTTAAAGAAGCAAAATTTGGCAATAAAAATAGAAAGAAATAAATTAAAAGAGTTGAACATAGTGAATTTGCTTCACATAGCAGGCGAAGGTGGGAGATCAAAGACAGAAATCAGGAAGTTAATTAAATCTGGATCTGTTTCAATAGGTAATACTAAAGCTGACAAAATTAGTGATCCTGATTATATGATAAATCCAGCAATTGATGCGATAGACAACAAACTCTTGCTTCTAAAGGTTGGCAAAAAATACAATTTTGTTGAGCTCATTTAACCTCTATTTATAGAACACATGTACATAATTATTTATAATAAATTAAGTTTATGAACCACCTCCTTTACTATGCCTAAACAACTTCATGCTAATCCATGATGCAACTGCCCATATCCATAAGACAACAGAGGTCAAAAAAAATGCGAAAATGTAATAGTTTTCGATAGTTTCATTTTGTTCTTGAATAATATTTACCAGTGTGTATTGATCGCTTGAATTGAAATACTTACAATCAAAGTTAAAACACCACTGCCATAGGTTAAACACAAAACCCAATGATAATATGCATATAAACCAACTACCAACAATCAATGAATAGCCAAGAATTTTAAGTTTTTGTAACACTTCATCTTCATTAGATGGTTGTGAGCTAAAATTATGAAGTTTTCTATGTTTTAAACCCGTCGTTTCAACACCTAAATCATCACTTTTCTGCTTCAAGAAAGATTTGATGCATAGATCATCATCAGCCATTCGGGTTATAACAAAGCTTGTGGTAATCGTGTAATAATAATGCAACAGTATCAAGCCAGAAATTTGAGTAATTGATCTGCTAATTTCAAGTCGCGTTCTGTCAAAGCAGTGATGATCAACTCCGTTAATTCATCGTTGGATGCATTCATATATATATATATGCACAAGTATGGATTATAAGCAAGTAGCAAAACTTGCTAAGGAAAGACTCTATGTTGAAAGGATTAATGCTTTAAAACGATGCCAACTTTCAATCTCCAAAGCAAAGGGACTTTGTGATTACCAGAATGTTCCTTTTGTTAAAAAAGTTTTAAGTCTACAAAATTTGTTACCGCCCTTAACTGATTTGGAGCAGAATATGGCCATTGACATAGTACTTAGGTCTCCCGTTTATAAAAAAGTGCACGAAGCTGAACTACTAGATGTTGCAGATTTCGATTATACTGATCAATTAGTCAAGGAATTATTGCTCTGGTTCAAAACAGATTTTTTTAACTGGGTTAATAAACCCTTTTGTGAAAACTGTGGAAATACTGATCAGAATAAGATATTTAGTCTTAATGCTGTCAGACCCTACAAGGCTGAGCATTTTCAAGGAAAAGCGTTTATAGTGGAACGTTATCGATGTTCCAAATGCAATGAAGACTATGAATTTCCAAGGTATAACGATATCTGCACGCTCCTCAAAGAACGCAGAGGAAGATGCGGCGAATGGAACAACAGTTTTGTTGCAATACTTCGTTCATTAGACATAGATACAAGGTTGCTATGGAATGCAGAATATCACGTTTGGTGCGAGTATTACAGCATCAAGCAGAAACGCTGGATTCATCTTGATTCTTGCGAAAATGCATATGATCAACCTTCCCTATACAATGAGGGATGGAATAAACAAATGTCTTACACATTTGCCATCAAAGAATGTTATATTTTAGATGTCAGTGAAAAATACTTGTGCTTCCATAAACCAGAGCTTCAAATAGCAAGAGATCAAATACCTGATAAATATCTTAAGATTATATTAGCTTCGTACAATATATCTCAACTTCTCAAGTTAACCCAGAATGACTTTATGGAAACCACCTCCAGATTGATATCTGATTTTAAATTTGGCCAGTCTCCAGTCGATGGGATTACAGCATCTAAGATTGCTATGCCCAGACAAAGTGGTAAAGGTGAATGGACCAAGATGAGAGGTGAGGATGGTTGAACTTTCAGCCGATCGTCGCAATACAGATCGATCCTTTCTATTTTGCAAAGGGAAATTTTTACATTATGCACAATTCAGGAAAAATTCAGTACGCTATTTTTTTTTTACTTCTATAGAAAATATTTCACAGTATATCATTTTGCATCACTCCTTCATCATTAGTACCAAAGGTCTATCATTTACATCTATTTTTCAAAGGTTTACTAGTGGAAACGATATATTTTGATTTGATAAGACATTTTGAAGCCAAAGTATGTTTTTTAAGTCATTTTTCATTTGCTTTAGATCCTTATACTAACACATTTCAATCTATAATATAGCTCTTTCACAATGAGTTCACCTGAAAATCATCTACACATTAACTTCAAAAAGTCATTGCAAGTTTATAGTCTCTTCAAAAACTTTTATTCGAAAAAGTCTATCCCAGGTTTTTGCAATTTTAATAAATCCTTAACTGTGGAAGAGAATCTTAACAGACTATGCATTCACCTTCTAGATATTAATGCTACTGCTTGCGCATCATATGCTTACAAACCACTGCTTATTGAAATGGTTGCTAGATTGATAAACAAACCCACATTAGAAAGAAATTTCACGAATAAGAACAATATTCAGATATGCATTGAAGGTACTTATGTTTTATCGTGTCTATCTTTAATTATCACTTACACACCAGAGATATCTGTTTTGACAGAATACTTTTTGAGACAAAAAGATTTCTTTTACTGCTTGAAAAATTGTATTAGTTCAATTTCTCAATCTGAATTACAGCTGCTATTAGTCTCTTTTTTTAGATTGATTTCAACAGATAAGAAAAGGTTTAAAAGATTCATTGACCCACAGGTTCTCTATACAATTGTTTCTGACCAATCCTCCACTGATATCAACAAATATATTTCTATTTTGTTAGTGTCCAACTATGTCTCTATGGCCGAGGAGGCAAAAACTCGAATGATAGAGGTTCATGTTGATGAAACCAAGCTAATTGGAGAACTCGATGGAGATGAAGACATTAACTTTAAGTTTTTATCTCTCCTCGAAGCTCAGAGACTATCAAACCTGACCAAAATAGACCCTTTAGATGACACCTTTTCATTGTCTTCCAATACTATCACATTCACCGGACGGGATCTGTCTCCTGGTGTTTCAATAATTTTTGGAATCTTGGTTCCAAATATCATTTCCCTTAGCTTACCTGAAAAGAAATTTGAACAAAAGGAATTTAATTTTGTTAAAATTTCCAAATCTCTTGAGGCTATTAGATCGTTTGCTAAATATACAAGAAATTCAGAACCTGTTTTACTGGTAGGTACCGCTGGCAGTGGTAAAACTTTTCTTGTTGATGAGATGGCAAGAAGATTGCATATAGACGACATGAACAATCTTGTCAAAATTCATCTTAACCAACAAACTGATTCTAAATCATTGCTTGGAACATATACATCAGGTACCAAACCTGGTACGTTTGAATGGAAAAATGGTGTTCTCACATCTGCGGTGAAGGAGGGAAAATGGGTTCTCATTGAAGATATCGATAAAGCACCCAACGAAGTTTTGTCTATTCTAGTCGGACTTTTGGAACATCGTGAACTAACCCTTCCATCACGAGGCGAAGTTTTGAAAGCAGGAAATGGATTCCAATTGATTTCAACCATTAGGACACTTCAAAAAGCCGATGATGAGACGTTGCGTTTGCCAGAAATTATTGGGCTACGTTTATGGAAGGTATTGCAATTACCTGATTTGGATGAACAGGACTTAAAAACTATTCTTAACGAAAAGTTTATGTTGCTTTCTCGCTACACTGATCTTTTTATCAAGTGTTATTTTACTGTCAAGTCTGTTTGTGATTCCCGTAAATTTGTTTCAATGAATAAAGGTGCTCAACCAAGACAAATATCAATTAGAGATTTAATGAAATTTTGCAGAAGAAGTGAGCAAATCTTCCAAAATCATGATATCAAATCCGCTGATGATTTAATTCATGACGATGTTTTTGATCTCATATTCCTAGAAGCCATTGATTGTTTTACTAGTGCAATCGTCCAAAGAGACCCCATTGAACATTTAATACGACAAATTGGGGCAGCTCTTGAGATTCCAACTTCTAGAATTGATTTACATCTTTCCAAACATGTTCCAACTACCGAGATTTTTTCTGATGGGTTTAGAGCTGGCCGTTCTTACAATAAAAAACAGGTTATTATAGGATTACATAAATATCACAATAAAGTTGCTATTGGTAACAATACTTCTTTTGCTACAACTCACCATGCCGCCAGGTTGATGGAACAAATAGGTGTTGGTATCTCTATGTGCGAACCATTGCTCCTTGTTGGTGAAACCGGTACAGGTAAAACCATTGTTGTTCAACAAATGGCCAAAATTCTCAACAAGAAGCTTACAGTTATTAATCTCTCGCAACAGACAGAAGTAGGGGATCTGCTTGGTGGTTTTAAACCAATTAACGCGAAAACTTTGGCACTACCCTTGCAGGAAGATTTCGAACAATTGTTTGAAAGATCTTTTTCAACAGTGAAGAATGCCCAATTCTTAAAATTGCTATCAAAATGCTTCAACAAATCACAATGGAAAAACGTATGCAGATTATGGAAAGAGGCTTTCAAAATGGCTCTCAATACTTTCACGAAGGACGAATCGGATGATGAAACTCCCACCAATAATGAAGCTTCTACCAAAAAGAAGAGAAAATTGAATAGTTATGAGAGAAGTGAATTGTGGAAAGAATGGAATGCTATTAAATCTAGAATTGTTGACTTTGAAAAGCAGGTAATAGATATGAACCACTCGTTTATTTTCAGGTTTGTCGAAGGGTCGCTGGTAAATGCTGTGAAAAGAGGAGATTGGGTGTTACTAGATGAAATGAATTTAGCCTCACCTGAAACTCTTGATAGCATTTCTGATCTTTTGGCTGAATACAGTGAGCAGCGAAGCGTTCTTCTTGCAGAAAAGGGTGACGTAGAAAATATTAAAGCTCATTCAGATTTTCGTCTATTTGGTTGCATGAATCCTGCTACTGATGTTGGTAAAAAAGACTTACCCCAAAGCATAAGGTCCAGATTCACAGAAATCTATGTTGCTTCTCCCGATCAAGACATTGAAGATCTTTTGATGATTATTGATAAATACATTGGAAAGTATTCTTTATCGGATGAATGGATTGGAAATGATGTAGCAGAATTATACTTGACTGCTAAAAAACTTTCTGATAACAATGAAATTGTTGACGGTGCTAACCAAAAGCCACATTTCAGTATTCGTACATTGACTAGAACCCTTTTGTATGCACGAGAAATTGCTTCTATATACGGCTTACGAAGATCTTTGTATGAAGGCTTTTGTATGTCTCTGTTGACATTGTTAGATTCTAAGTCAGAAACTTTACTTTTACCCTTAATTGAGAAATACACAATAGGTAGGTTGAAAAATCCAAGATCTGTTATGTCTCAAATTCCAGCCAATCCTTCAACTCAAGACGAACAGTACATACAGTTTAAGCATTATTGGATGCAAAAGGGATTGGAAGTACCAGAGCCACAAACCCACTATATTATCACTCCTTTTGTTGAAAAAAATATGATGAATCTTGTCCGAGCAATAAGCGGTGGAAAATTTCCTGTATTGATTCAAGGTCCAACCTCTGCTGGTAAAACATCGATGATTCATTATTTAGCCAAAATAACGGGCCATAAATTTGTTCGTATTAACAACCACGAGCACACAGATTTGCAGGAGTATTTAGGTACTTATGTTTCAGATGATTCCGGAAAACTTGTTTTTAGGGAAGGTATTTTAGTTGAAGCTCTCAGAAAAGGACACTGGATTGTGTTAGATGAATTGAATCTTGCACCAACGGATGTACTTGAAGCGCTTAATCGTTTGCTTGATGATAATAGAGAGTTGTTCATTCCGGAAACACAAGAGGTTGTTAGACCGCATCCAAGTTTCATGTTGTTTGCAACACAGAATCCGCCTGGCCTATATGGTGGTAGAAAAGTACTTTCCAAAGCCTTCCGGAATAGATTTTTAGAGTTGCACTTTGATGATATTCCTCAAGATGAACTTGAGATAATTTTGAAAGAAAGGTGCCAAATTGCTCCTTCCTACGCTAAAAAGATAGTTGAAGTTTACAAAGAGTTAAGTTTGACCCGCCAAACCGGAAGATTGTTTGAGCAAAAAAATTCATTTGCTACATTGAGAGATCTTTTCCGGTGGGCACAACGTGAAGCTATTGGATATGAGCAACTAGCAGCAAATGGGTATATGCTACTTGCAGAGAGAGTTAGAAGAAACGATGAAAAACTTGTGGTCAAACAGGTGTTAGAGAATGTCATGCATGTTAAGCTAGATATGAACCTTTACTATGAAAGTCTCGAAGATAAAGAACTACTGAAGTTAGATGGCCCTGTAATCTGGACTAAATCGATGCGAAGATTAGCAGTTCTTGTTGTTACTTCTATGAGAAACAATGAACCTTTACTACTTGTTGGTGAAACCGGTTGCGGTAAAACTACAGTTTGTCAAATGATTGCAAAATTATTCAAAAAAGATTTGATAATCGTAAACGCTCATCAGAATACAGAAACAGGAGATTTATTAGGAGCGCAAAGACCTATTCGTAATCGATCTGACCTGCAAACTAAGTTTGTCGACTCATTGAAACAGACAGTCTGTAAAGGAAATTATCCAATTCCTGATCGTCTAACATATACAGATGCAGTAACACTTTGGAACGAATATAAAAAAGCTGGTGATGTGTCTAAAGATGATGCCGAATTTCTAGACAAGCTGAAAACTGAGTGTGAGACACTGTTTGAATGGAATGACGGTCCGTTAGTTAATGCCATGAGATCCGGAAGCTTCTTCTTACTTGATGAAATCTCACTTGCAGACGATTCTGTTCTTGAAAGGTTAAACTCAGTGCTAGAACCAGAAAGAACCTTATTTTTAGCAGAAAAAGGTTCTGATGATGCCCTCATAGTTGCCGACAAAGGTTTTCAGTTTTTGGCTACCATGAATCCGGGTGGTGATTACGGTAAAAAGGAATTATCCCCAGCGTTGCGAAATCGTTTTACTGAAATTTGGGTTCCATCAATGGAAGATTTTGAAGATGTGAGACAGATCGTGAACTCGAAGCTTTTACCAAGCTTGAAACATTTATCAGATGCCATTGTCAACTTTTCCAAATGGTATGGCAAGCAAATTGGTGGAGGTGACGCAACTTCAGGTGTGATTTCTCTTAGAGATATTCTCTCTTGGATAAACTTTATCAACACAGTTCATACGAATAAGGTCACAGACATGGCTGCTTTATTACATGGTGCATGTATGGTATTTATAGACTCACTAGGTACTCATAATACTGCCTACCTAGCAGAAGATGAAGAAAAGCTTAACACGACAAAGTTAAAATATGTTCGTAAGCTTTCGGAATTTGCGAAGCATGATCTGATTCCATTTTATTCATCCAAGCCAGTTATCCAAGTTTGTGGAACGGAGTTAATATGTGGATCGTTTGTTTTGGAAAGAAAAGAATCTGTTGCAGATACTGCATTGTTCAACCTTGAAGCTCCGACAACAGCTAATAATGCCATGAGGGTTATTCGAGCATTACAAGTATCGAAACCGATCTTACTTGAGGGGTCTCCAGGTGTTGGTAAAACCTCTTTAATTACGGCACTTGCACAAGCTACAGGCAACAAACTCACTCGTATAAATTTATCAGATCAAACAGATTTGATTGATCTTTTTGGGTCAGATTCTCCTGTTGAAGGTGGAAAGGCTGGTGAATTTGTTTGGAGAAATGCTCCATTTTTGAGAGCAATGCAACAAGGAGAGTGGGTGCTACTTGATGAAATGAATCTTGCTTCTCAATCAGTTCTAGAAGGTTTAAATGCCTGTCTTGATCACAGAGGCGAAGTTTATATTCCTGAACTTGATAAATCTTTCACTAGTCATCCAGACTTTAAAGTTTTTGCTGCTCAAAATCCTCAAATGCAAGGTGGAGGAAGAAAAGGACTACCGAAATCGTTTATTAACAGATTTAGCGTAGTTTATGTCGATATGCTTAATGAGACAGATTTAAGGTTGATTGCCCATCATTTATACCCTGAAATTGATGGTGCTTTGTGTGATAAACTGATTTTATTCATGTCGAAGTTGGAAGAACAAGTTGTCAAAAAGAAACAATGGGGATCTTCAGGGGCTCCTTGGGAATTTAATTTGAGAGATACCCTACGTTGGTTATCTCTTATCAGATCTCCTCACATCACAAACTCATCTTTGCCTTCTGAATTCTTCGATCTCATTATAAGGCAACGTTTTAGAACCGACTCCGATAGGGAGAAAGTAACTGAACTTTTCGAATCTATTTTTGGCCCTATTGAAAAGAAGGACCCCTATTATTTATTGGATAGCAACTATGTTCAAGCACAAAGTTCTTTGCTAAAGAGAAAAGAATTGATTCAGTTTCAGACTGATACCAAAATTTGTAATCTTCAATGCAACACTAATATTTTAGAAACTATATTATGTTGTATTCAACAGGCATATCCGTTAATTTTGACCGGTCCATCCGGCTCGGGTAAATCTAGTTTGATCAAATTTGCTGCCAATGTTATTGGAGCTAGGCTCTACGAATTTTCAATGAATAGTGACATTGACAGTATGGATTTACTAGGTGGATTTGAACAGGCAGATTATACAAGAAACTTTTCAAAACATTCTCAAGAAATCAATGAGCTTCTGATTAAAATAATTGCTGTAAATGCTCAACTATCGTCAAAAGAAAGTTTTGTTATTTGTCAAATTGCTTGTAGACTGATCAAAGATCTTGACGATAATCCACTGTCTTCATCCAACGTTGGTGAAATCTTAGAGGAACTTTGTAACCTCAACCAGGCTATCAATAACCCAGAACTCAAAACACTAATCGATTTGTTATCAGCAATGAGAAGCTCAATTGATTCGGGAAACCTGAATGTCAACTTTGAATGGTTTGACGGCCTTCTTATTGAAGCTGTTGAAAAGGGTTACTGGTTAGTTTTAGATAATGCAAACTTATGCAGTCCATCTGTTTTGGATAGACTGAACTCTTTACTAGAGACAAATGGTGCATTAATCATTAACGAGTGTACTAATGAGGATGGCTCTCCGCGTGTAATTACTACACATCCCGATTTCAGACTTTTCATGACTTCAGATCCGAAGTTTGGAGAACTTTCTCGTGCAATGAGAAATAGATCCGTGGAAGTTTTTGTCGATACATTGAAAAAAAGAGCAACAAAGCTGGATTGCCAAATCTTGGATTTAACCAACGAAAATCATCTAGATAATATCAACCTCGATAATCATTTACCTGAGCTGCAATTGAATGCATTTGGCAGACCCCTAACCTATTTTTCTGGTGTTAACAATAGTGTTTTAAGTCACCTTGTGCTGCTTTTAGATTATTATCATTTAGTATCTAAGTCTGATTGTAGATTTAGCTCCTCAATAATTTTAGAATTTATTCCAATGAACTTATTGAATTTGATACCACAGTTATTAACCTTATGCACAAAATCATCTGAGTTTATGCTGCCATCAATACTGAATAACTCTGAAAAGCAGGTGAGAACTCTCACTCAGTTTGGCGTAATTGATTCGATTCAAAATATTTTGGGTATGATGTTTGAACAATCATACTTTATTCCAACCACCATTTTCAAATTTGCATTCAACCAGTCACTTTCTTTGTTGAACAACTATTCTCTGATTCCATTAGTTAAGGAGGTTCGGAAATATGCAGTTTCTACTGAGACTTCATACTTTTTTTTGACTATAACGCTATTATCAGAAGGAATAGAAATCTTGGAGAATCTTGAATTTAAAGCAAAAACGTTCAATGTCTCTACTCTAAATCCATTAGAGCAATTAGTTGCTGTTTTTCATGGAAGAGAGATAAAAAGAGTTCCGAAATTGAACGTATACTTATGGGTTACAGAAATCTTCAATTTTATTAAAATTCAATGCCTAAGTATTGTCACTTCGTCCTTATTTTCCGATGATTCCATTTTTGAAGCGCTATTTAATCTTTTGTTTCTATGGAAAAATTTTATTACTGCTGCTTCTAAGATGAATACCACAGCAGTCCGAGTTTATCACGACTCTCTGATCAAATGGAATGAATTAAATGCAAATAAGTTTAATTCAATTTCCGTTGACAATATGAATTTTTTTATTCAAAAATTTTCCGACGAATTGAAGTTGGAAAGAGGTTCATCGATGACGATTATCTGGAGCAATTTTCGTGGTAGCTATCCACAGACGGAAATTGGGTGGGGTAACTACGAACTTTTGATGAAGCTAGCCAGCAAATTTGATGCTGTCATTTTTGAACAATTCCCTGACAGTATTGAGAGTATCAATGTTTTGCGAAAAATGTTTGTTGAGATGTTTTTCTCTTGCTTAGAAAAAACACAAAATCCTGATTTTGAAAACTTACTGAACATGATTGACTCCAAAATTGAAGGCCTCTCTGCAATTTCAAATAAATTTTTGATAAAAAGAGTTCATCGTTTCACAAAGCAGTTTCGCAGTTTATTAGGATTTGTTGAGTCCAAATGTACCTACAATAAGCAGACTCTTCCTTTAACTACTGATACCTTATCCTTATGTTTGTTGGCAAACAAATCTACATTATCATTAACTTCTTTCCAACAAGTAGAGCTTTTCAAACCATATCCCAAATTATTTGATTCCTTGTGGGGACCAAATGGCTCCTTGGAGTTGCCTTTGTTTGATGATACCTTTTTCAATTCGTTGATGGAAATGAACATGAAAGTGGGGGAAACTGAAGGTGGAAAAATTGACCAAACTCTATTTGATTTGAAGCTTCTTATCTCTGAACTTGTGAAAAAATCACCGGATATATTATGTGACCATCTTTCATACTTCTCCTCAATTCTTTTTGAATGGATAAGCTCTATCCATATTGCGCACGTATCCCTGTTAGATGATGATAACAAAAATAATGCAATAAATCTTTTCAATGAATCAACCACTGATTCTTTATCAAGATATTGCCATATTGTTTCCTCTCATGGTTATAACTCATATGCTGATGTATTCTCAACTTATATTACTCCTTCAATTTTATCTTTGAAAAAAGATATAACCATGGAGTCTCTTGGTGAATGTTACATCCTCATCTCCTGTGGTTTTCTTTTACTCTATATGCCAGATTCAGCGTATGATCCAGCGGCGGTAGATCACATTCATTACAATGACTTTATTAAATTACAAAACATCATCAATGATATGAGATCTGCCTTTGTACGAGCTAGAACTGTAATGTTTGGAGAAGAATCAACTTATGCAGAAACATTGTTACCTAATTCTCCCTCTGATAACATCAACCAAACTCCTAGGGTTTATCGTGATTCTGAGCCAGTTGAAAAATTATTTGAAGAATGGCATTTATTTTTCTCATCATATCTCGACCAAAATCATATCCAGTTTCTTTTATCTACTGCTACAGAGTTGAGTGAAAAGGCCAACTCTCAAATTGATACATTCACTAAAAATGCTTCTCACTTTGTTCTCAGACTAAAAGAAAACTATTCACGGTTTTCAGATCTGAACGACATTTTGATAGGGTTTGTCCATTCTTTGAAATTAGGTATTCACTTTCTACATACAGCGAATAAGAATGCAAGTATTGAAAATCCGTCTCCATTATGGTCAGCAAATGCTGCTTTGATCTTTTCACCAGCTCAGTTAGATACTTTGTTTGATAATATTCATGTGTTTTGTAAAAAGACATCGGTTAATGATGACAATGTTGAAACTATCTATACTTACCTCTTGAACCTTTCAGCAGTTTTTCCTAATTCCAAGAATTCTGTACACAATGTATCTTACACAAAAATTTTGATGTCATTATACTACCGGTGGTCTCTCAGGACCCTAAAAACTAAAGAACAAGAATCAACGGAAAGTGGAATTTACAAATTTTCAGATCCTACAATGGATGCTGAAGCAGATTTCAGGCGTCTATTCCCTGACTCAGACGAAGTCATTGATACCAATGCAACTGATGTAACCAGTCGCTCTAATTTTGATGAAATTTATTATGAAATTGCGAAGGCATATATCACTAAGTTTACCCCTGAACATTTTTCTGTTTTCCCTGATATTTTTAATGCTTCTGTGAGATCATATGCTGCTTTGAAGAATATTAAGGATGTCTCACACGCAGATGAGAACAATGCTCCGACAATGACTGCTATTCTCTATTTGCTGAACGATACATACACTAAATTTACAACTATGAAAACCTCTAATGACATTGATTTCTATAATGGATACGATTTTGCACAAACAAGATTAGCTGGCAAGGTGATAAAGAATCTTCTTTTTGCCGTTTCTGATTTATTGGAGAAATGGCAAGAACATGCAACTCTATCCGAGTTGGCAAGAATTTGTGCAGAATTTCTTTCATATCCTTCATACACTCCGATATACAGACTGCTTGCTAAAATTGAACAAATATTTACTTTTATAACCGAATGGGAAAAATATGCTCATTCAGGCGTGTCATTATCTTTTCATTACAAATCGGTTTCTGGTTTAATTGTTTCATGGAGAAAATTAGAACTTGCTTCTTGGAAGCAGGTTTTCACTAACGAAGAGAAACAGATTGAAAAATGCCTGGGTAAATGGTGGTTTCATCTATTTGAATCAATTATTGTTCGTTCTCTCAACGGTGAACTTTTTGAGGAGGAAACAGAAGTAAAAGTTCTGGCTGCTATCAACATTTTTATGTCACAGGCAACTTACGGTGATTTTGACTATAAGTTGAATTTGCTGGATGCATTTGCTGCTCACGTTCATCATATTGAACCAACTTCTACTTTGAATGACTCTTTGCGAAATATTGTGAGATACTATAGGCAATTTGCACCCCAAGTATCAGAAACTGTTGTATCAGTCAAAAAAGAACTCGAAAAGAAGGCAAATGAGATTATCTTGCTTGCTAGCTGGAAAGACGTTAATATTGAAGCTTTAAAACAGTCTTCACGTCGTTCTCATCACGCTCTGTACAAAATCATCAGAAAATACCGGGATTGCCTATCAAGACCAGTGAAACCTTTAATTGAGTCAGGATTAGCCATTACTTCAAAGACACATGTAAAGATTTCAGCAGTCAATAAAAGATGTGTTCTAATGCTGACTGCCCAGAAGCAAATTGACAGAATATGCTCTAGAATTCCTGGTTGGGAAAACAGACCCATCAGATTGAAAGATATAACGCAAGTGGAAAGGAACTTGAAAGTTTACATTAGTGATATTGAAAGTGTGAAACTTAGAAGCTTATATTCTTTTGCCAACAATATTTTTGAAGATGCTGAAACTTTGAGAAAAGAAACACCATCTGTTTTCACGAAAGAAAACAAAAAGATAATTTCCTCTTTGAAGTCTGAGAAATACAAATTGATGAGCAATACTATCAAAGATTTGAAAACGATGGGGTTAAAAATTCATATGACAGCAGATATTCAAAAGGCTCTACCTTCTTCTACTGCAATTCTGGCGGTAGCAAAGTCTTTTGTGGGTACTGAATTTGAAAGTTGCGACACTTTCTTCTTTAAAATGATAGATTTATTACCACGGTTAAGACTTGCTGTTTCCGAAGTTCATGCTGATATTCCACCTGCTGATGCTAACAAATGCTTAGCAGCCGCAGAACATTTGCTGTATAAGTTGTTGAAGGAAAAGACCGTCCTTGTTAAATTTGATACATTCAACTCTTCTTTGAAGTCTTTGATTTTTGATTTTGAAAAATTTACAACTACCAGCTCAAACCGCTTGATATCTTTCAATACCACGCGTAAGTTGGATTCCATCAGAAATAAAGTTGTTGACTTCTTGTTACAGTTACCAATCGTTATAAATTATGCTATCGAGGTTCTTAATAGCGCAGGCCAGTTTACCCAGGAAAAATATGATTATGCAGTTCTTAACAATGCTTTAACAACTTTAAATAAGTTCAGTATTTCAAGGGTATCTCTGCTAGGTTCCTATGAAATGTCTCAATTTGAACTTTTTAAATCGTTTTATGAAGAGTTTATCCTCGGCTTAGATAGTTGGAAAGCCCAAAACACTGAAGTTTCATTTATTATTGATTTTCTTTTGGAATGGATCAAGTTGCAGAACATCAATTTCGATGCATTTTGTGAAGTGAAACAAGAGGAATCTTCTCTTCAAGAACTAGAATACTCTTTTCGTGATTCCTTGAACGCAATTTTAATATCAGTTCAAAGAATTCATAAACTGAATTTTGAAGAAAGAGATGGGGATGCTTCTGATGATGATTCGAATTGGTTGGTGAAGAATCAAAAGATTTTGAACAAAATGGTAGATTTATTATATCCTTCAACTGTCTTGAGAAAGTTGAATGATTGTTTATTATCCCTTCAAAAGATAGAATTTGATGAAGAGTCTGGTTTGGTGGCAGCCGCTTTAATTGAACACTCTTTACCTGTTATACAGCATTATTTCAATTTGGTCCAAATTGTTCAGCATAAATTGAAAGAAGCTTATGTTGATTTATCTCATGGTTGCTTCAAGATGTCTAGTCTACTTCATGCTGTATGTTCAAAAGGCTTTTGCCAGCCTGAACCACCAAGTGAAGAGAAACAAGACAATAATTTGAAGGATGGAACTGGTTTAGGTGATGGAGATGGTGCAGAGAATAACTCTAATGATGTCGAAGATAACGAGGATCTAAGTGAACAGGCACAACAACCTAACGAAGATAAAAAGGATGATGAAGATACTGAGAACGATGATGCTGTTGATATCAAGGGTGATATGGCAGGCGATTTGGAAAATGCCTCCGATCAAGATGAAGATGAAGGAGATGATGATAATGATGATGAAAATGAAGAAGATTTGGATGAAGAAATTGATGACTTAGATGAAATGGATCCTAATGCTGTTGATGATAAAATGTGGGATGAAGAAGCCTCCTCAAATTCAAAAGAAAAGGAAGCAGAAGATATGCCAGAGAATTCTAAAACTGACGATGATTTACAGGCTATGGAAGATAACATAGATGATAAAAAGGATAAGAAAGATGATCAAAGTGTTGATGATGAGCCTAACAAAGAAGACAACCCTGACGATAAGGATAACGATAACGACGCAGAAGATGAGGATGATGTCGGAGAACAAGAAGATGAGGTGAAAAACGAAGAAGCTGAGAATTTTGACAAGACTGCACCAGAAGCAGATGCGTTAGAATTACCAGAAGATATGAACCTGGATTCAGATGGAGAAGATGATTCAGAGGAAGCTGAATCCGATGAAAAGTTTGAAGATAATATTGATGATGAGGAAGCTGAAATGATGAGTGATGAAGCAGATAATTTAGATTCAGACGTGGACATTGAGATGGATAAGAATGAATCTGTTGAAGATGAAAAAACCCAAGAAGTAGAAGGATCTCCAGTATCAGAAGATGATGCTGAAGAAGAAGATGAGTCACAAAGTGATGATACTGAAGAACCCGATGATGCGATGGATGTCGATACGGAGATCAATGAAGAAGCAGGCGTTGATTCGGATGCTGAATTGAATGATGGCGGTGAAGAAGAGATTGACGATCAGAAGGAAAAGGATAACAATGATGATGAAACAAAACAAGAAGAGCTTGAGGGTATTGAAGGTGCTGAGAGTGGAGCTAATAATGTAGATGATGAATCTGCAGTTAAACAACAGTCTGGAACAAAGGCAGAAGGAGCAGATGCAGATGCAAATGAGGAGAATGATGACGTTGGTGCAAGTAATGGTGGGGCTGATTTCCAGGAGGACAATAAAGATAACATGGATGAAGATGATGCGGAGCGAACAGATCCATCTAGAGATCAAGCTGCTGAATCAATGAAGCAGTTAGGTGATTCTTTGAAAGAGTTTCATAGAAGGCACCAAGAAATCAAGGAATCTACCGATGATGATTTGGTTGATCAGAAATCTGGCGAGCGCCCCGATGAATTCCAACATTTGGAAGGAGATAATGCTGAAAATGAAACACAGGCATTAGGAGCTGCCAAAAAGGAAGAAGCGTTGTCTCTTGATGATGACCTAGCTATTGACGATGAAGAAAACGATGATGAAATAAATCAAGAAAATGCGGAAATAGTACAGAATGAACCAATTAGTGATTCACATGCAGATGAAGATGTCGAGATGAACAACGATGATGATATCAATGGAGATGATTTTAGTGGAGAGCAACGCTCAGGTTTTATGATGGAGAGACACCAAGAATTCAATGACCTTTCCTCCTCCAACTTTATGAAGGACATTGATGAATTAGAAGAGATCGATATTGCTAATGCTTCTGACTTTGCATGTGAAGAAGCGCATAAAGAAGAAGAAATGAGACCCTTTGATGAAGCTGAAGCATTATGGAAAAAAGCAGACGAGTCAACAAGAGATCTTACCTCATCATTATGTGAACAGCTAAGATTGATTTTGGAACCTACCTTATCAACAAAATTAAAAGGTGATTACAAAACAGGTAAAAGACTAAACATGAAAAGGATAATTCCATATATTGCATCTCAATTTAGAAAAGATAAGATTTGGATGAGAAGAACAAAGCCTTCTAAGCGACAATATCAAATTATGATCTCTCTGGATAATTCTAAGTCTATGGCGGAATCACATGCTATTGATATTGCATTTGAAAGTGTTGCGTTAGTTTCGAAAGCCCTTTCCCAGCTTGAATCAGGTCAACTATCCATAATGAAATTCGGTTCCAATTCAATTGTTGTTCATCCATTTGAAAAACAGTTTGGCATCAACTCTGGTATCAATGTATTCCGTGAATTCAAATTTGATGATACTAGAACAGATATCAGAAAACTTGTTGCCAAATCTTTGGAAGTTTTCAATGATGCCAGATGTTATGGTGATTCTGATTTATGGCAACTGGAAATAATCATATCAGATGGTGTTTGTGAAGATCATGAAACTATACAAAGGCTTGTTAGAAAAGCAAGAGAACAAAAAGTTATGATTGTTTTTGTGATTATTGATGGCTTGAACAGCAATGAATCTATAATGGATATGAGTCAAGCAAACTACACTGCTGACAGCAACGGTAAAATGCAACTACAAGTCACAAAGTATTTGGACACATTTCCTTTTGAATTTTATGTTGTTGTTAACCACATCAATGAATTACCTGAGATGCTCTCTTTGATTTTAAGGCAATATTTTACAGAGCTAGTAGCTTCATGAGTACTACTTTTGTTATCAATCTCAGCTTCACTGGAACAGATTTCGTGTTATTGATTTGATCATACACTATTATTATACACTATCACTATTATTATACATTATTATTTTACACTATTATTATACACTATCACTATTATTATACATTATTATATGCATTATTATTATTATGCATTATTATTATACATTGTAATTATTAGACATTAGTATTATTAAACATTAATATTAGTATTATTAATTTTATTATTATTGTTATTATTATTATAATTATTATTATTATTTTTATTATCATTACTATTATTATTGCTATTATCATTACTATTATTATTACTGTTATTAATATTATTAATGTTATTATATTATAATTATCATTATTAGAGAAATTTCAACTATTCAACCGATTGTTGAAAAGATTGTTGTTTACGATATGATGTGCAAATCATAGCACAAAAATGGTCTTAACGCTATAAATGCAAATAAACTGTATAGAATTACAAATTGCTCGGCATTAACATTAACTACTCGAAATTGTAGTTACACGGCGTTATATATGATTGATTAGGCATATTTGGATGTCTGTTGAGAAAGTCAGTGATGTGTCAGCTGAAAGAATCATCAGATAGAATTCACAACCTGACACTACTAGGTTTCCATTTTTGGTCGAGTTTAATGAATTCTTAGCAAATTTTCACCAAATCACAAGGTCTAGTGTCCAGTGTCGCACACGACCATACTCGAAAACTGACCGTATCAGTAATTACCATTTATGGACAAGTACTACAAGAAACGGAAGTCTTTAGCGAAACTTTGCCTTTTCTATTTTATGTAAAATTTTTATTTTTCCGACAACGGCAGCTCAGAGCGAAATACTATTTTTTTTATCAAATCTGGAAAGATCTAGCGAACATTTGCTGTTTCAAGAAATGATGACTATCCTATCCGAGAAAAAAAATCCATATTGGGTAATGGCGCCTAATGAATAGTCCGTAGTTCCGTTTCCGTTCGTTGTAGTTTGATGTTTCCAAATATTTTGACGGTGAACCTTCGTAAATTTATCCCAACTTAATATACTTCCGATTGTTTTTGGCAAAATATTTCTTCTGCAAGTTTTTCACTATTAACATCATATTTCCAAACAATACTCATAATGTCCAACTATCGCAACTACCAAATGATCATAAAACTTACTCCTACAACTAAAAATACGAGGAGTGATATGTCTTGCAATTCAAACTCATATCCCCAGTTGTACAGTTCACATTCGAATACTAGCACTTCGTTCAGCGAGGCTGTAAATAAAGTCAAAAGTACACATATTGGGAAAGAGAAGAAAAAGATTACGAGGACAAAGACTGGCTGTTTATGTTGCAGAAGGAGGAAGAAGAAATGTGATGAACAGAAACCTGGTTGTTCTGGCTGTGTTCGAAACAATCTTGAATGTTTATACCCTGTACAAGCTGCGTCAAAACCAAAAACAACTTCATCTGGAAAGCCTAAAAAATCAGAAATTTGTTATCTTCCATATAATGCAACACTTAGATCAAGTGAAACAAATTCTTTTGCATATGTTCCTTCATCTCCCACACAACCACCATTAAGTTCTCCAGATTCTGCAAACTCATCCGATTCGGAGTCTCCACTTGGTTCACCTAAATTACAACCGTTTTCATTAAATCTGCCTGTTACTAATAATAATGATGCTAAAGTCTCCTTTTTAGGTATCAACACTATAAACTACAACACCGGATTATTCAAAGGTCACGAATCTAAAAGTACGAAACATATTTCTGTAAAGAGTTTACTCAACTAAGATCAACTGTACGGCAAATATTCTTCTTTTGCTTTCAAATTTTACATTGTGGTCAAATTGTTCATGTGCAACAGTTCAAACCATCTTTTTACTTCTTCTCATTTATGTATTACTTCTTTCTTTTGCTTTTTATTTTTTATACTTTCATTGTATTTTTACTTAAATTTTACTTCATATATTGCATTTGTCGTGATTTGAGAATTACCAGCGTTGACTGAAACAAATAAATGCTATCGAAATTTTAATCAATTTGAATTTTTAATTACAAATTTTTCTTTTCAATATTGGCAATAAATTTCAAATCAAAATTATATGATTGTTAGGACTACATTAATCTACATGCTAGCAGGCAATAAAACATAACTCTTCTTTCAGGTTTTATACAGAATAACTTATTTAAAAAAATAAATAATCCTAAACTTCAAATGTTCTAAAGGAAATACTCCAAAATAAAGTTGGTAATCGAACTTTTTATCCTGTCTTTTTCCTTTTGTAATCTGCCAAACTGAACTTTTTAACCTTTGGTCGTTCTTCCGTCCGTATGTCTCCATTTGCCTTCTTCATTGTAAAAGAACTTTTTGCATCATTTCCTTCCTTAACTGGTTCAATGGTCTTTAAAATTTCAGGGCTCACCTGAATAGGTATAGGCATCATATCGCTCTCATGTCTGTTTATATTTGAGGTTGAACAAACAGTGTCCTTTTCTAGCATATATTTTCTAAGAAGTTCAAGCTGCTTAGGAAGTATATGAAGATTGTATAATGAATTTTTGCATTTTGGGTTAAATTTGAAATCAAAAGTTCGATCTCGTGGTGAAGTTTCACTTGACTCTTCAGGTATAATATTTTCAATATGTTTCTCACTATTCACAAAGCTTTCATTTTGCATTTCTTTCAAAATAACTGAATTTCTTGCATTCAGTCTTTCCTCTATTGGTATGTGTGTTTGATGAGGCGTAGGCGATATACCAGACATATTGTTCTTGCGTGTATTTCGTAACGTGTAAACAGTTGCCTTTTTCACCTTATTGATAACACATTCGGAGTTTGTCGGACATGCACATTCAGTGTGTTCCAAAATGGATTGAATAGAGTTTATAAGTGTTATTTTGCTCTCGTTATCCAATGTATCAAAAGATCTCTCATCGTTGATAATTTTTATAATCGGATGACTAGTATCCCATTCCCACCCTAATGTTATCTCATGATCAACACGTATCTCTTCTGTTGCAAAAACTCCAATATAAACATCACTTTTCCCTACTAAAATTGTTTTCACAACACAATTCGGTTTACAAGATTTCCTTATAAAACGGGTGCAATTACCAAGACCTCTTTGGTCAATGACAAGTGGCAATTCAGGGTGAAAAATTACATGCGGTTTTGGACATCCTAGTAACCAGTATCTATTGACCTTATCTATCATATAATTCTCTTTTGTATCAATTTCACCACTAATAAGTGACACACAATCACTTTCTTTGATGGTTTTATTAGCATACAAACCAAGTTTTGAAATTCCTAAAAATTTTGATCTATTATCTGCAGCAGATTTAATGTTGAGATAGTTAGAATCAAGCACTAATTTTGATAACGATCCCTTGTCGATTTTTATTATAGACTTTTCTTTCCTCAGAACATTTGGCAATTGATTGAATAACGATTTTATAGTAGAGCTCTTAAACACAAAATAGTTGATTGGATAATATAGTGTGGAATGTTTCTGAGTTCCAGGTGTCACTAGATTTTCATCTGATTTTTTCTTCTTGAACTGAGGAGCACCAATATTCTTAGGAACTTCCTTCTCTGACTCACTAACATGAGGACTTTTTCTTCTCTTGGATTTTTCTTCCTTCAGATAAGCTGCTTGTATTTTTTTGGCTTTATTGACATCAACCTTCATATTTTTATTACATAAATTACATTGAAAATCATCAGGTGTATCAGTTATTGATTCAAATCCCATGCAAACAAGATGTTGCCACCTGAAGCATTTATCACATTGTATTGTAAGTCCATCGTCATGATCGTAACCACAAACACATCCGATTATCCCAGCATCAGGTCCTACAGCATAAGATGGAACAGCATTTTGACTGATAGGTTCAAAATGATTGTCGGAAGACTCTGGTATAATTTCAGCATTAGCTTGTTCTTCAACATCTTCAGGTTCAGTTTCATCAAGTGTTGCATTAATGGTTTCATCTGGTTTTATGTTTGTATATGATTGGGATGGCTCTTCTTTTACCTTTACAGCATTAGGTTTTCGTTCTGCCATATATTCGTTTTGCAGTTTTTCGCCTTCTTGAAGTGGTTTATGCATTATGGGTATTGGTGTGGCGGCAGCAGCAGCCAATGCAGCTGCTGCAACGATCGCCTTACTGGAACTATCACCTCTTGCCAAGGCGGCAGATGCGGGTCCTGGTGATCTTATTGAAGAATCAACTCTTGTGTGAGTTATACTTTCATTAATAGAGGAACCCCTTCTATGTAATGATGACGATTCATTAGAGGGTATCGATTGTGTATTGTAACCTGCAGTTGGAGGAGGTATTGTCACTGTTTGTAAAACTGTTTGGGGGGACTTTATGACAGTAGTTTTGACTCCAGATACAGCCGATTCATTTGTTGTAATTTGCTTCTTAGATTGGGTTGAGAAAAGCATCAACAAGCCAGCAGCTTCATCATCAGTTTGAGCAATGTGCGTTACAGGATTGCTAGATGACATGTATTCTCTTTACTAGTGTTGTTGAGCAACTCTTTAGTACTCCTAACCTTCTAGAAAAATGCTCTTTTTAATATCTATCAGTGGGAAACTCACTGATGTCCTTCTTTTGATTAAGATGCCGAGAAGTAAACAATGAACTATTATGTATGGAAGAAAGACGTTTCTAACGTCTTAAAGATAGATCGCAACGATTATACGAAGGACCCCATATACGATAAACGATCGTAAAGGATAGAAAAGCGTCGATCGACCTGTTGCGATTGGTAGAAAATTTTATAGATTCCTTGGCTCGAACTTTCTGGTGCACGGATCGACTAACGTTTTTTATTTTTTAGGATCTGACCCGAATAGACATGAATCTTTCAGAAACTCCATATTTCGGTCGTTTGTTACCTTTTCTTTTACCAAATAGAGGAAGTAAACAATGGCACATAGATTATTAGCACAAGTTGTCATTACAGGTGCGAGAGTTTTTGGTAGGGCTTTTACAGAAGCTTACAAAGAAGCAGCAGCAGCAACTACAGCACAACAAGCAAATAAGGCTAATGGCAACGCAGGTAAGAAGACCAGCGCAGTTTCAAGAGATAGTGATATAACATTGGACGAAGCCTGTAAGATATTGGACGTTGATCTCAGTGGGTTGAGTCTTGATAAAGCACAGAAGAAGTACGATTACCTTTTCGATATTAATTCAAAAGAAAAAGGTGGATCATTCTACATACAGTCTAAGGTATATAGGTCAATGGAGCGTATCAAAAATGAATTACAATATCTTGAAGAGTTTCAAAAGGCCAAAGAAGCCAATTCTGGAGCTGAAGGAACGAAAACGGATCAGAAATCGACGTGACCAAACTACCTTAAAATAAATTAAACTGAAAGAATAATCTCTTTCGTAATTAGTTTTTTAATGATTCTGTAAATAATGCATGCATCGATAGTGTTAATATCAAGAGTATTTAAAATGTTACGACAAAACTTTTTTCCGCAATTTAAATGTACCATTATTACTACGTAAAGATATTTAGGACCACAATTAGCGGGATCTGTAAATAACAAAGCTTAATGCTTTGAATCTCACAGATCTAACTTCAAACTAACGCAGTCCAATCATTCTAAGAACCTGAAACGAAATGTTAGCCGTGACAAGGGTGTTAATCGAGTCGACAAACATTTAGCTGAACTTGACGTTGATCGAAACCTAAGACAGCTGCGCGGCTGAATGATCAACTATCAAATGGTTCTAAAGTGGGGATCCGTAGATCCCCAGAAATTATACGTATTAGTATAACCTCTACTGATGTGTTAAATGAAAGATATCAAGAAACTTTGGTAACGAAGAGAAGGAAACCTTCTTCCTTTTATAGCTCGCGATTAGGCTGTCCAATTTTCCAGATTTTTTTTTTCAGTGTCAGTTCCCATCCAGGGTTTTTGAACATTTGCTATCTCCAATTCTTTAAAGCTAAACTTTTACTACTATTATTATCTCAACTACACACCAATCATATTTATGAGTTGTTCTTCTTGAGTTTCCGCATCTCCAAGTTGTACAATAGTTCCTATTTCAGGAAGGTTTGTAATAATATCATCAGCCTGAGTTGTTAATACCGTTGTAGTTTCTGTGTTTTTATAGACAGGTTTGAACAAAGTTCGATTGAAACTGTCAAAATCATATACTGTTTGAACCTCTTTGTTAAACTGTGCAATTTGCTCCTCGTTTGCCTGTTTTTGTAATTTTTTGATCTCTTCATCATCTGATAAGTTTTCATCCAGAGTCAAATCATCCGTTTTCTCAGTGTAAAAAACGTTAACATCCTTAATTTCAACATTCAAAACTGTTTCTCCTCTTCCACTTCGTCTTAAATCTGCATTTTCCATTTTTGATCGCTGTTTCTGTTGTCTCTTGAACTGTAAGACCCTTTCAATAGGAGAGGCCCACAAACTTCCTCCATTAGTAGGTAGGTCAAAATCTGAGGCATTATCAATGATTTTTGTACGTTCTGTACCATTATCCTGAAACTCAAGCAACATGGCTAGTCTCTTCTCTGCTTTTATAAGATCTTCATCTTTCTTATGCACGGATTTGTAATAATCTAAATCCTTTTTGTTTGCTCTACAAGTTTTTGCTCTTCCTTTCTCTGTTCTTCAAGTTCCTGTCTTTGCTTCTCTGTTTCAGCAAGCTTTTGATAAAATTGTTCTTGAACCTTAAAATTGTTTTGTCCCGGAGTATTCAATGTGATTTTCATCACATTTTTCTTTCTATTTTTCGGAGTTGCAGGTTTCGCAGAAACTGTTTTTGTGTTCTCTTCCAATTCCTGTTTCCGTTGATTGATAACTTCCATCATTTGCTGTCGATCATCTTCGGAAATCAGTGATTTTCCACAGAACGAGCAAGGCTGTAAACCTTCCTTTCCACATATAATTTTACCACAATTGAGACAATTAGGATACATCTCAAAAAGTGGGTGTTTTGTAGCATTACAATTACAAATCCTTATATCATTGGATTTATTGTTATCGTTAAGTTCAAGCTGCATTAAAACTTCATCTAAATCATTAATACTCTCAAGTTTCTTTTTCACTTCTTTATTCTTTAATCTTTGCATTTCCACTATCTTTGGTTTTAAATCAAACATTTCAGACGTCATCGTTCCATTTTTACTATTAGTTGACATTCTTCCTTTGTTGATATCTCCTGGAATACTTGGTTTTGTTTTCACCAATCGTATACCTGACGCTTTTGGTTTGTTTAAAACCTTTTTGGTTTCGAACTTTGAAGATGGTTGCGATATTGTCGCAAATATTTTCGAAGAATGTATTTCAGTTTTTTTAGAGCCAAATATCATATCAGTGAACTTGCTGATAAACTGGAACGTCAAATCGGAGGGCCCTAATATGTCTAAAAAGTGATTACTCATAGCCTCTCTGGATTTAAAATTACCTAAGGTGTAACTTATCATTTCCTCAATTGATTCATCATCAAGCGGAATGATCTTTTTGATTTCATTTTTGGCAAATTGTTTTATCTCTGATAAACTGAATGATGACATTTGTATGTCGTAAACTTATGGGGGTGCTTCAAACCTAACGTTGTGATCGCAATCTGAAAAATTTGGGTTCCCGCCTGTAAAGATCTGAAGGGCAAGATCTGTGAGAAGGAATAATTATATTTTTGAATAATTTATCATTTTCTTATACTGTTAACCAAAGAACTCTAAAGGTATGTCCTCCACTTGTAATGACGAAGAAACACAATTGAGAGAAGCACTAAGGAAGCTAGAAAGTCAAATTAGTTTACAAAGGGAAATAGTACAAAGGTTGATTGAATCCAAGCAGAAGAAAATGTTGAATGAGAAGAACAAGCTTTACCATTTGAAAACCTTAGTTGATAATCAGAATAATGAAGAAAAACTTCAAGTAAACAAAGAAAATATGATAACTAAACCCCAACATTCTACGAAATACCATAAAAATGAATTTCAACGTGAGGAAACCCGAATCCCAGATACTCCATTTACTAGAAGGATACTTGCTAATAGAGCTAAATATTATAACCATAACAGATACTTTTTTGCTGGATACAAATTTATATTACATAGCAACAAATTGATTCTTCTATCGACAAACCATGAGTTGAGTAACCGACCTTTATTGAATGCAGATTCAATGCCATCATTTATAACATTCAAGAATAACACATATATCAAAACACCAACAGGTGATTACATACTTGAGAATCACAACAAAACGTATGCAGTTTACAGCAATTTACCATATTTCAATCAATTACTAACACTCACTACCAATTATTCGGCATATTCGTCCAATAGTCCATCAGTCAAACCTTTCTGCACTTACTACACAAGTACTGGTAACTGTACACGTACAAATTGTCCATTTAGACATGTTCCTGGTAGGATTGCACTTTGTCCTACTTTACAAAGCACGAGACATAAATGTCTCAACAAAGTATGTCACTATTCACACACACCATCTCAGTTCAATGCCCCGAGTTGCACATTTTTTCAAAGTGGTAGTTGTAGCAATGAAAATTGTATGTTCACTCATAAGTTGGAGACTGCTAATGCGCCCATTTGCAGAGAATTTGCATATAATGGGTATTGTGATGAAGGTATTGAATGTAAGCTAACACATTCAAAACAATGTCCAGATTTGAAAGAATATGGACGTTGTTTACGTGGAAGGACATGTATGTGTATACATAATACGGAAATTATGGAAAGAGAGGAGAAAGCGTTGGAAGTAAGGAATAAGGATAATGATAATGTTATTCAAATTGTATATGATAAAAATTCTGATTCTGATTCAGATAATGCATCTGATTCAGATGATGATAATGTAGAGTTTATTGTAGGACCTAATGGTCATGAGCTAAGCTCTAATGAAAACTTTATAAAGCTATAGATTTTTTTTTACCCTTTATAAACCCAAATATAAATAATTTAGCAAAGTTTAATAACAATCAATTCCATATATTAATAAATGGAATATTCGTTACAAATGAAATGTCAAAAATGGAAACATCAAATCGAAATTCAACAAAACGGAAAAAGAAGAGAAAAAAATAAAAATGAAGTTTATTTGAATTCATTGTTGAGTTCGAAGTTAATAGCATCAATAAGGTCAAAATTACCTTCATTTCTGGATTTGATAGAAATATCTGCATTTCCTAATTTTGTAGGAGGATCATCTTCTTGTAAAATTGTAGAAACATTATATTCAAGTGGTACTAAATCTTCTTCACTTTCTTCGGATTCATCTTCATCTTCGACATCATCATCATCATCATCATCATCATCATCATCATCATCATCATCATCATTATCAATGTCATCATCTGCAGCAATAACCTGTGATAAACCAATACTTTGATATATTTCATTCTTATCGATCAGATCTTCACTTTCAAGAGTAAGATAGTTAAGATTGTACTCTTTGATTAAGTCTTGAGGACATTTTTGAGGTGATCTACTATTAACAGGAATGTTGACATTATGTTGTTCTTTTGCAATTTCTCTGTCAATAGCATTAGATATTTCAGTGTAAGAATCATTATTGATAGTTGTGTATACTTTATTATCAGAGAGCATTTTAGTATCATTTGGTTTGACTGTCCTTATATTAGAAAGGTTGATACTATTGGTTTCAGCCTTTTTAGTGAGAACAGATTTGGGAATAACATTGACATTAGTATTAGGAATCTTCACTACAAGCGGTTTAGTTGGAGATAAGCCAGCAAATATCATAGATTTCTTTAGATGATCATTTACTGAAGAAACACAAGGAGCAGTTTCAGTGGTAGCCAACGCCATATTTTCTTTGTCTCCTTGAAGATCGGTAACAAACCCATCAAAGTAAGCGCATTTTATTAATTCTTGTGCGGTTGCTCTCTTAGTAGGATCCCAAGTCAAACATGATTTTACCATTTGAAAAAAATTCAATGTTTCCATTGGAGTAAAATCAGTTCTTTTAATAAGACTTTCCAGTCTATAGCCAAAATGTTTTGGGAAAATAAGGCCTAATTTAGCACCAAGAGTATTTGCATCGTTCCAAAATCCACCAAATGGTATCATTGAATTTTGTTGATAATTATAACCCGGTTTGTATTGGAAATCATTATAAGTTTCTGAATTCAAATCAAGTTTATGCATACTTTGTAAAGCCATCAATTGAAAACTTTTATTTGGATTACCAAGGAATTCCATAATTTTGCAACATTGATCTAATTCATTCTTCCCTGGGAACAAAGGATAGAAAGTTGCACATTCAACGGCAACGCAACCAAATGCCCAAATATCGATTGGATACGAGTAATATTGATTTCTAAACAATATTTCAGGTGATCTGTACCATCTTGTCGAAACATAAGCTGTAAATTGTTTTTGATTTGTTTCATGTCTTGCTAATCCATAATCTGCAAGTTTAATAATATAGGAATTTTCACGTTGACTTAATGGAATATTACTCCTTGAACCAAAATAATTCAAGTTTTGCATAACCAAAATATTTTCAGGTTTGACATCTCTATGGAAAAACATATGTTTGTGAATATGTGAAATTGCACTAAGAAGTTGTGATAAGACAGATTTCAAAGTTCTTGGTGAAAATACAGTACCATTTCTAGCTTTCATTAATTGATAAAGATTTTGATCCATATTTTCCATTACAATATTAAGTTTCATGAATGAACGATCAATAAAAATGTCAATAATTTGGACAAGATTGAAATGAGAATCAACCGAGAAAATGAATTGAATTTCTTTAATTCTTGAATAATCTGATTTCCGTTTCAATTTTTTATTCATTGTTTTGATAGCAATTAAACCACTATTATACTTATAATAAATGGATAAGGGATTAAGCAGAGTACCAGGATATTCTTCCATTTCCTTTATTTGATATTTCATTACATCATTTGACATTTTGTACAACGAAACAGTACCGAAGCTACCTGATCCAAGTTCTTGAATCAATTTAAACCTTGCACTGAAAGGTTTAATTGGTATTTCATGATCGCTGGACATAATATCAGACATTGTGTATAAAAGTAAACAAGTCAAGTCAGCAACTTACTTGTGAAGGATGCAGTTACGTTTGCGGAGCCTGCTTCGTATAAATCGATGCACCTCCGAAATTTACCCCTTTTGAAAATGTATGATCTGCCCCGTTTGCAAATCGCGAAGAGTACTGAGCCATGAATTTATTTCTCACGAGAAATCGATTTTGATAACGGGAACGTTTCGAATCGCGGCTATGGAATTATAGGTTTAGCTATGGAGCTGGTTGGGTGTGGTTGTTGTAGAGTTTGTAATTTCTGTGTTGTGAGCTGATGATTAGTGAGTTGGAGAGATTGCAGAATGAAAGTGATGCAGAACGTTTTTCTTTAGTCAAAGTTTTATGGAAAGTTGCACATAATGATATGTATAGTGATTTTGAGAAACATGTATTAGCAACTCAACCTAACGATTGTTCGATTGTACAAAAATATTCTAAGATTGAAAGTTTCCCAATAAAAGGTAGAAATTATCTTAAAGAAGTTAGTGTTAGTACTTTTTACAGTGATCATCCTTTAAGAGAATTTCATAAACGCTCTGTACAAGCAAATGTTGATATTGCAAGGGAACAACTTGCCAAAATTGAAGAATTACCTGTAATTGTTTTTTTACATGGTTTAGGTGGACAAATTTCACAATTTGAACCTATTTTACAAGAATTACGTAATTGTGCAGATATGTTTGGAATTGATTTACCAGGTTTTGGAAATTCTAAAAGACCAAGTAGGGAAGATATTACTAAAGGGTTGAAATTTATGCGATTGTCTGAATATGATGAAGAAGAACTTTTAAAAGTTGAAAAAACACTTGCGAATATGAGAGATGAAGATTTTCATACTGATGCCATTGTTAATATGATTTTTCAGATACTTGAACATAAATTTTATGGACGCAAATTGATTTTAATTGCTCATTCAATGGGTACACATATTGGAATTAAATTAATTGATAAATTTGATTCTGGGAAAATTGAAGCCTTTATAATGATGGCACCACCTAGAATGAGGGATCATCCAGAACCTGATATTGTTTTAAGACTTGCATGGACAAAAAAACTTGCATTAACAGCATCATGGTATATACCAAGTTTATTTGATATTTTACGATATTTTGATAGAAGAGGAGGTTTACATTCACATAGTGTTAATAATTATATTTACTTTGAAGAAGGGGAAGAAGATTTATTGAAAAGGCTACGACAACTTCGATGGAATTTAGATACTGAATCCAATATTTTCTTAAAATATTTATTTGGATTCAAATGTGTTAGTCGATCCGATATTTCTGATATGATTAGTAAAACATCGAAATTGATGATTTGTTGTGGTGAATATGATACAGTTACACCAATACGAGAATCAGAGAATATGTTTCAAGTTATTAAGGATTATGGAGGAGATGTTAAATTTGAGATTATACCACAAGCAAATCATTCATTATTTCTTGATAAACCTAATTTATTAGCTGGTAGTATTTATCAATTTATTGAAGGACTTGGATTGAATATCAGTTGCACGTGGGTGCTTCAAGTTAAGGCATTGCTTTCAGGTGATAAATGGGGATTAAAAAATGAAGCTAAATGGAATAGTGTGAAAACAATTAGTGATGAAATCAAATCACCTAATGGTAAAAAACGTAGTTTTTTACTTGGTATGAAAACACTTAGAGAAACAGATAAAGTACATAATCCTATTAAATTTGAGATTGATCATCCTGAAGTTTATGCGATTATTGATATTGGATCAGATACACCTTCTTATGAACCGAAAAATTTCAAAAGGATCAAATATATTAAATATAAAACTGAGAGTAAAGTTACACCAGATAATGTTACAATAATGAAATTTAATAAACTTGTTGATGAATTAATCAAGGAGAGGGAAGAGAAAGAACAATTTATTGTTGTACATTGTCATTATGGACAAAACCGAACAGGATTTTTAATTTGTTGTTATTTAATTGAGAGGCTTGGATGGAGTGTTAGTGAAGCAATTGAAGGATTTGAAGTTGCGAAACCACCAGGTATAAAGCATGTACATTTCAAAAATGCATTATATCTACGATACCAAGAGTGAGTTTTTCTTAGTTCAAAATTATCATGTTGATGTATTTATGTCGATTTATTTTATACTGATATACAATAATTTAAAATAAGAAAATGTAACGATTATTTTGAACTGCATTAACGTCTCCCAGAGACGCTTTAACCCTTGCAAGAAGAAAAAAAGAAAGATTGATTAAGATAAAAATAAACTGAGCCTCCCGATAAATGAAGTGAAAATTTTTTGATGCACATTAAAAGTCGCGATAATTTTTTAAAACGAGCCGCGTAGCGTAAAGAGACTGTTGATTGTTGATTGTAGAAAAGAGTATTGTGTTATAGTGATAATGATAAAAGTGGAGAGTTTAGCAAACAATTAATTATATTCTGAAAGCGTTACCAACACTAAATGAACCATGAGTTTGTTCTACAGGTTCAATTTTTGGATTTATTGTTTCCTTAATTGGCATCATGAAGGGTATAGTTAAAGCAACAGAAAGGTAAGTTAAAGCGTAAGTTTTAGTCAATTTAAATCTTTGCATCATTTTTGAATTGAATATTAGGGTATGGAATGGGTTGATAATATAAGAAATGAGTTATAGGAAAGTGAATTGTTGGTAAGAAGGAGCATTTATAATATAGAGTTGGTTTAAGTATACGAGAATATGAAGGGCAGGTACGAGTATTTATACGAAACGAACTAAAGCGGGCGACTCTGGGCTGATAGTGGCGAGTTTTGCTGTTGTGTTGTGTATACACACTGTGTTGGGTTGGGTTGGATTAGGGGGTGTCGGGGGAAACTGTGGGAATTTGTGGGAAGCCGGGGTGAGTTGGAGGGGAATTGGGGGAAAAACTGGAGACTTTGCGGGCCCTGCTCGGAGTTGTGGCGTTCTTTCGCGAGCGGTGAGTGGTACGATTTTGCTTTGTCTATTTGTTGTATAATGGATTTCACTTTAATTTTTCACTTTGCATTTACCTAAGTTTTTGTTTTTGTTTTGTTTTGTTTTGTTTTTTTCCACGCGAATTCGCCGGGGCAGAATTTCGGGGGCTGGTGCTTCCCTGACTGAGCTGAAGTGTGGCTGGTGTCCTGGTCTTGCATTTTCCCCGGCGACGCGTCAAGTCAAGTCAGTTCTACCATCATGTACTGTCACGATCACCACAACTACTAACCAACCACGTTTCTTCAACCAATGCCAGCCATTCCTGTGGATTTCACCCCAGCTGTTCGTGCTTCACTCATTCCTCCTCAGACTCCTACCCTATCGGACTACAGCACTGTTGTTTCTACGCCTACAGGCCTAACGCTTATAGAAATACAAGGGGATTTATCTGTCCCTCAAGAGAAACCACATGGTCTATCTGAACGTGAAGCTGCATTATTTGAGAAACGTGATATTCCACAGGTCTTCTCCGATGGTACTACGAACAATGAACCAGTCGACGTGGTACGGTTTGGCCGGCTCGAAATCGACGAATCCATGACTAAGGCAACATTATTCGTTTCTTCAACACAGAGACTACTTGGCACCATTGAGAAAATTGATCCTCCTCTCGGTATCCTCAAAGTTGTTCATCCAACCGGTAACGACAATAACACAGACGTTGATCAGCAGCAGCAGCAGCAGCAGCAGCAGCAACAACAACAACAACAACAACAACCACAATGTGAGATAGTAGACGTCGTTCGACGCAAGGCTGTGTTTCGTCAAAGACCGCTTCCAATCATGTAGAGATCTTCGACGAGTCCTTCTCGATCAAAGACGTTGAATTCCACTCTTCTTCGCGCCTCAACGACAATCAAAACTATATTTCCACAATATGTTCTTCTATTAACAGGCTCATACTCAGCGTTTGTCAAATTATGCACTTCTATATCTGTTTCATTGCAATAATATGTACTGCTACTGCTTTTGCAGTACCAACTTATACTATTGCAGATGAAGAATTGTTCAATCAGGTTAATAATCAACGAGAATTACCACCTATTGTTGCAGTTCTTGACCCACAGCCGGTACCTCCGCAACCTTCATTTGATGAAAAATCAAATCTCCCAGATGGTGACAATGTCTACGACTCTTTTGCTGATGTGTTGGAACTCCCAACATGAACGATCATTTCCAAAATTTACCTCTTAATGTATATCTCTTCTATAATACCCCCAGAAAACTCAAACAAACTCTATCGACGATCTTCAATTTCTTGCCCCTGAGCCACACGCGAAAATGTCATCGCTGCAAAAAATATTGACGCGCCTTGAATTGTCAGACCTCAAAATCCACAAAACTACCAATATTCTAACCTTGATTAATACAGCTATTAACAACCTATTATGGTTTCCACAGATGGTAAAATCCCTCTCCCTCATGAAAATGCAACACGTTTTGTTTCTTTTAACATTAATGGCTATAAAACTTTAACACATTACCATCCATGGAACGAACTTGGATCAATCTCTTCCATACTTAATTTCATGCACGCCGATGTACTCTCATTTCAAGAGCTCAAATTACAAAAGCTAGATGTTAATAGGAATATCGCTGTCATACCTGATTTCAATTCCTTTATTACTGTACCTAAAACTAAACGTGGTTATTCTGGTACTTCACTATTTATAAAATCTTCACTTAATGTTGTTAAAGTAGAAGAAGGTATTACTGGTTATCTTGACGTTTCTTCAGATCCTGGAATTACATATCGGAAAATCTGGGAAAAACTAGGTAATGATTCTCTAGCTATTGGTGGATATACTAATAATATTGTTGATTGGAAAGAAGGTATTGATTTAGATTCTGATGGTCGTGCTATAATTGCAGAACTTGAAAATTCAGTTATTATAATTGCAGTTTATTGTCCAGCAAATTCAATGGCTACTGAAATTGAAGAATCAAAACGCTGTTTATTCCTTACAACTTTGTTTCAACGAGCAGAGAATCTAGAAAAGTTGGGGAAACATGTCATTATTATGGGTGATATCAATGTAGCACCAAGTTTGATTGATCGTGATGATGCAATCAATGAAAATATAAAATCTGGATTAGTTAAAATTACTTCTAATTTTGAAAATGATAATATCGGACCCGTATTAACATTTCGAAATGAAACAAAATCTAGACAAATACTTCACGATTATTTATATGATGATCTCAACCTTCAACCTGAAAAGAACAAGGGTAAAATATTACACGATCTTACTCGTCAAAAAAACTTATACAGACTTAAAATGTACACTTGTTGGAACACCTTGCTCAACAATAGACCAATGAATATCGGATCACGTATCGATCTTTTCTTAGCTACACAAAGTATAAGTGAAAACCTTATTACGTCTGATATTTGGCCATTCCTTTACGGTTCTGATCATTGTCCTATATTTTGTGATATTGATATGACTAATTTTCCAATCACTACACATGTTAAACGTATGAAACATTTTGAAGCTGTTTCCTATTACCGATTAGGTATGACTAAAAGCATTGATACATTTTTCCGTTCATCACGTACAAAATCTACAACTCCACCATCATCTTCACCTCCACCTTCACAGAGTCAAAGTTCAAAACGTACACTAACAACTCCAGTGTATAGTTCACGCAAGAAACTCATTGGTCAAAGTACCCTTTTCAAAATTGTAAAAGAAAAGGAGAAACAAGTAGAAGAAAGGGCTACTAGCTCGTTATTTGTTGATAGCGATGATGATGATAAATCAATACAGCCGCAAGAGGAAAATGTTGAAAAAGATGGGGAAAAAGCTATCAAGAAACCAATATCTGCAGTTCTTTTCAAAGATCTTCTCTCGGTAGGTAATTATGGTACCACACCACGATGCGATCATAAACAACCATGTGTTCTTCGTGTTACAAAACGTGGTCCAAACTCAGGACGTAAATTTTGGTGCTGTGGGATGAAAGGTGTCAATAACGATACATGGTCAACTGAGGACCAGCAGCCAACTGCTGTGCTTGATCCTGATAACGATCAACGCTGTAGGTTCTTCAAATGGGCTCAAAAGCTCAACTGAGTTGGCTCGCGCGAAGTCCCTCCGAAATTTTTTGGATCTTAGGGGGAAAAAAAAGATTCATCCTCTACTTACTGAAAATTTTCTACTCTTACTAGTATCGATCTTTGTTCAAACAGTATGAGTGACGATAAGAATATGATTGAAGTCCCTAAAGAAACACTCGCTGAAGTCCTCCCTGTCGATCCTGGTAAAGGAAAACGTGTAAGTGGAAAGAATTGGAAAGTTGAGAAGAAAGCATTTAGAATCAAATCTCTTGGTGTGCGTACAGCTTGGGAGAAACGACAAGAGCAAAGATTACGTGAAAAGGAAGAGAAACAAAGATTGAAAGATTTACAAGCAGAAAAGGAAGCTGCACATAAGGCAAAGATTCTAAGAATCAAGGAAAAACGTGAAAAGAAGGCTGAAGAAGAGAGATATGAAAGATTGTCTCAAATAATGCACGCAAAGAGAGTCGATAGATTAAGGAGAAGGGAAAAAAGAAACAAGCTTTTGAAAGAACGTTAGTTAAATAATTTCATGTATACTATTATAATCAAATCATAACATTAACTTGAATTAATTACAATTACAGTAATTTGAATTACAAAATATTTATGTGTTATCTGACACTCCTCTTTCCATTCTTCGAAAAGATCCAGACGAGTTCTTATTAACACAGCATTGATCTCTCCATCCATTATCACGATTCTAAACCTACCACTAAAAGTTGAACTTTTAGCAAATAAAAGCATGCCATGAATCCATCTACCAATCAGCTTCAATGCAGTTAAAGTACAACCAGGTAAAGGAAAACCACTTCGGAAGAATACGCCATTCAAATCCAATATAAACAAACATAATGTGAATAAAAACTATTCACGATTGTAAATATCAGACCCAAACAACTAGATAATCATTCAAATGACTGCAATTAACATACAAATTCACAAACAAACAGACAAACTCACGCAAAACTTCTACCTCTCTGCTTGCAAAAGCAAAGATAGGAATAGCGTACTGTCTATAGGATGGTTTTGGTACAAGAAAGGAAAGGACGTAATAATACTGTTGAAAACTTGTAAAAATGTGGATAATACAGCTCTTTTATAGCTTTTCCAACGCGAATTTATTTTTTTCAGTCTGCAACCGATTTCCAATCTTCATCTATTATAATTGTAGAGGGCTTCTCTACCGCTTTTTCACATCAAATGTTCGGAATCAGTGTCTTGGACATAACAAGGGTGCTTTCTGGACTCCTACTGCTAAATGCACTGGTATCGTATACTCTAACTAACTCCTCTACTTGGGGGTACAGTGGGAAATACGTGGATACACAGTATCTATTGCATTTACTACGTGGTGCACCACTGCGAAAGTTTACACTTAGTACACTAGCAGAGGAAGTGAACGTCACTGGTCGACTCCTTATTTCAGTGAATAGAACTGTGTTTGATGTCACAGCAAGTAGGGATATATATGACCCGAGTCGAATAACGGCACGATATAAGATATTTGTGGGGAAAGATTGCACACGTATGTACGTTAACGGATGTTTTCGAGATGAGAAGCAATGTTCTTGGGACATACGTAATACTGGGTTTGATGATGAATGGGTCAATAAAACAGTAAAACATTGGGTTGACTTTTATAGGAATCATGGGAATTACTGGATAGTTGGATACTTAGATGTGAGTCAAGAAGAGTCACTCGATACACCACCTGTTTGTCTTAACGGATTAAGATACCCTGTAATTTAGAGAAAATCTGTAACTTATTTATTTGAAAACTTTTATAAACACAATTTAGGGAATAAGTTTATTTATGAATAATAGTATTTAATGTTGATTTTAATGCTTTATCAAGTCCTTCTTTAGTAAACTATTAACTACTGAAAGAATAGAGTTAACAGTTGCCTTGGTAATAGACTCGTGAGTTCCAATACCCCATTGACGAACACCATTTGATTCGATATTAATATAAGATGCAGCTTTAGTCTTAGAACCTTTACCAACTGAATGTTCAGAATATTCAACAACTTCAAGTTGAGTATCGAAAAATTTACCCAATGCATTGAGTAATGATGATACAGGTCCATTACCTGTTCCTGAAATATTATGTTGCTTACCGTTTAATTCAATAATAGCATATACGTTGGTAACTTCTTCAGATTTTTTATCGTAGTTGTACTCTGCTATTTTCAATGATTCAGTAGCTTTAGAATCCGTGTTATATGTTTCCTGAAGTAAGCTAACAATTTCATCAGCCTTCAATTCACGACCTAAAGCATCAGCACTATCTTGGACAACTTTAGAAAATTGAATTTGAAGTTGTCTTGGTAAGTCTAAGCCTAAAGCTCTTTCAACTATCCAAGCTGCACCACCTTTACCGGATTGAGAGTTAACTCTAATAACTGCTTCATAACTTCTACCTAAATCTTTTGGATCAACTGGTAAATATGGCATCATCCATCTCGTATCACCTTTAGCTAATCTCTTTTCGTGTTCAATGAAACCTTTCTTGATTGCATCTTGATGAGATCCAGAGAATGCACAAACAACAAGTGAACCACCATATGGTGCTCTTTCATGAACTGGGATCTTATTACCTCTTTCAACAACATCAATAATACTTTGAATATCAGAGAAATCTAATTCAGGAGAAATACCATCAGTGTACATATTAAGTGCAACAGTAACCAAATCAACATTACCTGTTCTTTCACCATTACCAAATAAACAACCTTCAACTCTATCTGCACCTGCAAGTAGACCTAATTCAATTGCTGCAACACCACATCCTCTATCATTATGACAATGAAGTGAAACAACAACTTTCTCTCGTTCACTGATATTTCTGCAGAAATATTCAACTTGATCAGCATAGACATGTGGACCAGCAACTTCAACAGTTGCAGGAAGGTTGAAAATAATTGGGTTATCAACAGTTGGTTCCCATGCCTTTTTCACAGCTTCACAAATTTCAAGCGCAAATTCAGATGGTGTATCGGAGAAACATTCTGGTGAAAATTGGTACACCCATTTTGTACCTTGCTTTGATGGATCATCTTTAGTTAAAGATTTTACAAGCAATGCAGTTTCAACAGCTTTTTCTAAAGCTTCCTTTTGTGACATTTTGAAAACAACATCTCTAAATAAATCAGAAGTTGCAAGATAAGTATGAACAATTGCAGTTGGTGCACCATCTAATGCTTCAACTGTTCTTCTAATCAAATGTTCTCTTGACTGTACGAGACATTGAAGTGCAACATCTTTAGGACAGTTTTCGACGGCATATCTAGTGAAATCAAAATCAGTTTGTGAAGCTGATGGAAATGAAACCTCGATTTCCTTGAAACCAATCTCAAGAAGTTTGTGGAAATATTCTTTCTTTTGTTCAACTGACATCGGATCAGGTAGAGACTGATTACCATCTCTTAAATCGGTGGAAAGCCATCTAGGTGCCTTTTGAATCTCTTTGTCAGGCCAGGTTCTGTCATGGAGTTTGATAACTTTTGCTCTTGAATATTTAGTGGATGGGTCTTTGAGCATGTTTTTATAGGCAAGCTGTGACGCTTCCTTGAAAGCAACAAGAGTCTGTTTAAACATGGCTGTAGCTGTTGTCAATGAAAGTAAACTATTCAGACTAAAATATCAAAGAATGTATGCAAAACGAATTTATATATAAAATAATCTAAAGAATAGACTGAGTTTCAACTAAATGGAAATAGATCAGTCAATCGCAACCCCGCAGCAGCTGAAAGATTTAGGTTAACAATTAAATTATGACTTGACTTATTGTAAGCAGAATCAGAGTGACATTTTTTTCATTTTGTGGGCCGGTTCCGGGGAATCGAGAGCGATGCGGGGGGCGCGCCCTACCGCCGGTACCGGCGCCACCTGTTTGAAGTACCTTGGCTAACCGAGACGCTTCTCGGGGAGACCCCGATTCAAAGTAGAAGGGCAGCACGGAGAGCACTTTGTCTGTCCTGAGGGAGAGATAAGGCCGTAGCAAGTAGGTTTGACACAGCTTCGTCGTCTCTGAGAGTGTTCAACACGGGCAAAACGTGGCTGAAATGCACATATGAGTCACTGTTAGGTTTCGATAGACTGTACTCTTGTGCAGCCAAAAGTGGGTCAACGCCGGCAACGCGGAGAAGAACAAGTGTTACCAATCCGCTAATATCCCGTCCGTTGGAACAGTAATAGAGGACGGGGGTTTGTACATCGATAATATGGTCAAATAGTGGCTTGCAAGATTGAATGAGCTTAGAAAGAACATTAACATAGTTATCTTGTAAATGTTTCTTGTCTGAAAATAAAGTTGCTGGGAGTTTTTTTTTAATTAGGGACTCGGTCCATACAAGAGGGGCTGAAGTTGTGCTACCCTCAATTGAAAGATCAAATACTTTCTCTATACCGAGCGTTTGTAATTCGTGTTGGGAAACTCTTGATAAGTCATCAGATCGGAATATTGAACCGTATTTAACAATTTTCCCAGTCGAAGTGTTGAATCCACCAATGTCTCTTACGTTGGCGCTTTTAATAGATTTCCATCTTGGTAAGAATCTGTGGATATTCTTCGTTCTTTCGTAAAATCTTTCTTGCATTGTTTTTGAAGAAATCCAATTAGCTAGTATATCAGCAACTTCAAAATTGTAATCAATCACACCATTCTTTATCGGTTTCGATAAAGTTTCCCATTCATTTTCTGGAATTTTGTCAACTCCGAAAAAACAGTGATCTGCATTAGGTATTATGACAAAAGTATTACGTTCCCTCAATGCATTTACATACATTGCAGCATCCTCCAAAGGTATAACATTCTCGCGTGATCCATAAAGACAAAGTGTATTTGAATCTGGTGTTATCTCTCTAACAATTTCCATATTCAAAGTTCCCAAACTCATTGATTCTTTAATTGGAATCCAAACATCGGTATATTTACCATCTTGGAATCCTTTGATATAATGACCACCCACTTCTTCATAATCTGAGTGTGCCTTTTTAATATTATTAATCAATCCTGATCCAAGAAACCTTCCTGCACATGCGACAAGGTTTGGGACAAATTTTCCCTTATTTTGTAACTGCCAGTTGAAAACATCAACGACACCTCTTGAATGGCCAACCAATGTATCTACAAAAAGTTTCTTGCCTTCAAATCCTCCACTGCTTAAATAATCATAAACAACTGAAATATCTTCAATATCGTTTTGTAGCGTGCGACCAAAAGATCCAGTTTTAGTTGAGTCTCCACAATTTCTGAAATCAAATCTAATAACATACATATTCCCTTGTTCTGAAAGTTTCCTGGCTAGTTTGGGAATAAAAATTGAATTTTTGTGACTTCCCATACCGTGCATCAAAATTGCAGCTCGTAGTGTATCTTCACCTATAGGTCTACTCAGTATACAACATATCTGAGAACTTGAATTTGGTGTTGGCGTGTTCAGTTTTAACAAAACCTCATTATCTTGTAAAACAGCGGCACTCATTGAAGTTTGTTAAGCATGTTAGAGAGGACTAAGTTCCAATATCAAGGTTAGAGATCTAAGATTTCTGTATACGCGGTCAAGTAAGTATTAATGTAAATGCTCGTTTCAAACGAGAATTACAGGGGTTATGTACATAAAGACTATTTATTTTCCTTATCATCATTAGAAATTGAGGCATTAGCTGTTGATGAAGCATCACGACGTAAACATTCTTCAATGTTATTTAAATTTGAATCAACTTCCGATAATGGCATGTTTGATAGTTTGGATATCAATTTTCTATATCTATCAAGTTTTTCAATGTTTAAATCAGGTTTTGCCATGATATCAATCAAAACTTCAACGGATTTTTTCCTCAATAATTGTAACATAGTAAGATTTATAGCTTTTTCAATTCTTTCATCAGATAAAGTTGTTTCTTGTTCAGGTTCTTTTATTGATAAAACATCAGTCTCATATTGTTGAACAATCTTTGCCAAATTCATAGCCTGTGAGCGATCAATAAGTTTAGCAAGAAGTTCATACTTTTCGGCAAACCCTTCAGTTTCTTTTTCAATCTGTGATGCAATGCTTTTTTCCATGCCTTCTTGGTCATTTTCTTCAATATTATCAAGCTTGAATAATCGTAATCCTTCCTTTATGTCAAAAGATGTTTTGTTTATATCATTATCCATCTGATCAACAATCAATGTAAGTTCTTTTATATCATCATTTTTTTGAACAATTTCTTGATCGAATGAATTGGATAAATCATTCAGTTTATTTATAACTTCAACACTAACTTGATTGATTTTCATTGACGTTGTACTAGCATGATTGGCCGTAAGAAGGACCGATTGATTGATATTAAGTAACGCCCCCGCAGCACCATTCAATGTTGGATTGATATGGTTTTGGAAAGGCTCCAAGTAAGAATTTCCATTTCTTGAAAATGGCTGGTAAGGTGAAAACGAAGCATTAAAAGATGGAACAAACGGTCGCAAAATTGAATCGTAATGATTACCATTTGACAAAAATGATTGTTCTTGTGTAAATTTTTCACTTAAATAATCACTTGCTTTATCACCCAATTTATTTTGTAAATCAATTCTTGCACTATATCCTAATAAGATGTTAACACATTTAGTTGCATTATTCACTGACATTATATGCAATGCAGTATTACCATCAATATCTTGTTTGTTCACAAATTCAATAAAAACTTCATTGGATTGTGTTAATTCCATTATTTTAACAAGTAAGTTTTCTGTGTAGTACCTTGCAGAGGGTAAATTGTTCTTATCAAATGTTGCAAGAGCAATATGATGTAGTAAAGTTCTTGAATTCAAATCAATATCAAGTAAACAACTAGATAATAAATCTAGGAGACTGTTAAAAGCTCTACGAGTATAGCAATTTGCATAACTAACGGCTCTAACAATTGGTTCCTCACCGGCATTATTTAATATTCTAACATCACATCCTCTTTGAATCAAAGTTTCACACATTCGAATATCACCCATTGCACATGCCCAATGAAGGGCAGTATTACCTTGATTATCAATTTGTTGATTCACATTGAAACCATTATATTCATCAGTTATAAAAGATGGCATTTCAACGTTTTGATTCGAATCTGTCTCAATGAAATAATTATATAGAGCTTTGACATAAGTTTTATCCAATAATGATTGTTGGGGTATCACTTGATTATTTGGACTTTTGAGAAGATTTGATGAATTGAATGTGATATTTTTAGGACCATTGGGGAAATAAAGTGGTGAAGGGCGTCTAAGATCATTCATATCCGAAGCAGAGCCTAATGCTTTATCGATATCATGTTCAGACATAAACTCCACAGTTGAAGGTTCATGTTGAATTTTATTGTAAAAAGAGGGTGGTGGTTTAAATGATTCGTGATTTATACTTAATTTATCTGTGTTTGATTCCAACTCAATATTTTCATTTTCATCATCTTCATCATCATCATCATCATCATCATCATCATCTTCATCTTCATCTTCATCTAAATCATCAGCCAAAAGATTCAAATTGTTTGGTTGTACAGGTGAAAATGGAGATTGGTTTGGTGCTCTTAAAGTTCTTTTAAATTGTTCATTATCATTAGATGTGTAGTTTCTTGAATTTGGAGTTAAAGTATTGTTATAATTAGGTGGAGGAAGGTGTGATAATTGTGAAGATTTTGGCTTTTTCTTTCTTGATGATGAAGATGCTGATGATGCTGAAGATAAAGTCGGTGATCCTGATGTTTCGGTTGATGTTTTCCTTTTCTTATAAGATCTTCTTCCTGGTATTCCCTTTAGGAGATTTTGCTTTGACAGTTCATCTATACTATCACCTGAGGGAGAAATTGTAGATGCCGATGCCGATGCCAATGCCGCTGCTTCTGCTGCAAGTTTGGCAGCTTTCGTTATTCTTGGTTTCCGCGTACCAGAAGCGGTAGTAGCATGATGATGCTTTGGAGCAGGTGGAGGGGTAATTGCACCATTAGAAATATAATCAAATACTGGAGTCAATTCATTCACAACACCAAATTCTTGTGCAATTTCTATAGCTCTTTTCAATGGGACCCACGTACCTTGATATTTACCATAACCACCTTGAACTTTCTCATGTACACCTGTTTGAACGTCCTTTTCTAATATTCTTGTCCTTTTAGCTTTGGGGAAATTAGCAACTTTTAGTATATGAGTAGCATTAACCCATCCATCTTTTTTCCTCCTCATGACCGAAGATTTTGGATGAATAAATTCATAGACTGCAACGCCAGAATACGTTGCAGAGTAAAGTTTTTCGTGCATTGTTGTAAGTAACGAGAAAAAGGATGCAAATAAATCAAACGTAAAGAATTAGAATATGTACCAGGTAGGTTAGTAGTCAAAATGGAGAAATTAGGAGATGCAAAGATAGAGTAATCAGTTGTAATAATGTACAAAGTAGGTAGAATTTATATTCTATTAAAATGAAGAAATAAATCCAGATATATTTGTTGAAATATAGGTAGCAGCTGTTAATGTAGTCCTTAGTTTAGTGAGGAAGGTTTAATGCGTATGCCTGCTGATAGTATTTGTATCTCTAACTTTGCTAATATTCTGGCGTTTGGCGTAGTATTCGATTTGATGCGTCTTTGTCTTGGGGAAAATGTAAAAACAAAGCAAAACAATATTAAAGCGACTCGGGCGCGCGCTTTCAAAAATTAGGCCTTGCGACACGTCAGCTTGTTGTGTCTTCCACTTTAGACTACAACAGCTGTTAGTGTCGTGGTGAGGTGGGATGCAAATTTCAGTCTCTCCAGCAAGGCGTCGATCGACGTGGGCGACCCAAAGCGACGCGACGCGACGCGAATTGTCACGACGCGAAAAGCGACGCGAAATTGGCATGTGAAGGAGAAGGGGAAGGGCTCATAATAGGTAAACAAACAGTATTATTAGTGGGCCTTACCGCGCCTTGTTTCTCCGCCGCGGACCTGAAACGACTCAGACTTCGATTCCATTCACTCTGCTAGAGCAGAGCAATCCTGATACAGGAGCCACCCCTTGCACGCTAGTCAGTGTCATTTAGTACTTCACATTTGTGTCTTCAAGAGAACACATTCAGACAGCAACTGCACGAGCCTTTGATGAAAACAGCCATTTGATTGCAACAACATCCAAAACAATTCTTATTACCTTTTTTCCACCTTCTCATTCTGCTAACAACATCTCAAATATTCTCTACAAAAGTATATTATCAGTTTAATAACTTTCTCTTAACAACCATCTTTGTTTGCTACAACGTATTTCCACGATGTCTGCCTCAGCTGTGTCTGTTTCAGTTTATCCAAACCCCAAGGCTCCGGATGTTCATCTACAAAATGCCCACTCGGCTCATACACCGAAAACTACAACAAGTATAACAACTTCTAAAATAAGATGCAAAGATCCAAAAATTACAGATACAGAGTCTGTAAAATCAAAACAGAGTAGACGTCGTTCCATATCTGCATTTACATTCCATTCTAATACCTCATTTGATCAACAAAAGAGGAGATCATTTTCTAATACTAGAAATTCAATATCTGTCTCCACTACACCAGGGTCGAACGTTACAATGATGAATCCCTTATATGGAATAGAAAAACGTAGATCACTTTCTAATAACAAGCCTAAAGGTGCTTCAGGGACAAGATTTTTCTCTTCACCTCAATTTTCATCATCAACTCCTAACCTTTCACCGAAACAAACTAAATATTTAGATAATGAACTGAAACTATCCCATTGTTCTGTTTCAATTGAAAATATTGTATTGATTATTCCAACTATAATACAAAAGTGTTGTAATTATATCTTATCTAATCCTCATGTTGAAGGTTTATTTAGAATGAATGGTTCAATTAAACAAATCAAAATAATTGAGCTGGAATTGAGCAAAAATTTAGAATCTTATGATTTCACATCTGATCCTTCAACTTCAGTTCATGATGTAGCAGTTGTTTTGAAGAGATGGATATCAAAATTAGATGATGGTCTTCTAACTCCTATGGTAATTGATACTCTTACAATGAATCAAAGACGATTATTTGATGAAGAATTATTCAGTGATCTGGATGATAATGATGAAAAAACTGATGAAGCATTCAGTGAATTGACTAGTAATAATAATAATGAAAATATATCAAATACCCCCAATTTATTATTAGCAGATTTCAATGCATTGGAATCAATTACTAAAACTGATTCGCTAGTGGAAAATAATGATTTAGGAGATGTGAACATTGATAATAGTATTGTCGACATGACAAATTCCATTGATTTAATAAACTCTCCCCTGAAAACAGATTCAATTAATACACCTGAACGTCATAGACCTTACCTTTATGATTATAATTCACCATATTCATCTGCTCTCATCAAATTACCAATCGAAAATTTACATTTAGTCTTATTCATTCTACACTTTTTGAACACACTTTCACAACCTCAAATTTCAAACATAACAAAAATGCACTCAAATAATTTAGCTAAAGTCTTCCAACTAAATTTTTTCAAAAGCGTTGATTTAACTTTTGGAACCAAAAGTTTTAGTACTGAAGATCTGAAATCAAGTTACAGTAACAATGAACAACTACTTACAAATTTAATCGATAATATCCCAATCATTTTGAAAGACGTCTCTAATTTTATTTCTAATGAGAAATGTCAAATGGAATCGATTTTGAACAACACGACTGCTACTTCTACATTTATGCAAAATACATTCTCAAATTATATCTTATCCAAAAAGAAGAATTCCTCAAACTCGTCAATTGCCTTATCTGATAATTTACCAAAGAGTGTATCAAGAACCAAAGATTTGAATCAAGTTCTTGAACCTTGTGTCGAAGGTGACTCAGCACCTTCTACCGCTGTTATCAATCAAACAGAAATTATTGATGGCACTATTCACAATATTGATACCCCTGGTGAAACCGTACCACATTCTGAAAAAACTTCAAGGAAAGATTCAGTATCTTCAACAAAAAGACACACAAAACGTAAGAGTGTATTCAATTTCTTTAATAGGAAATCTTCCATCGCATCAGATTCAATTGCATCCTACAATTCTGAACAGACAACTGTAGACTCTGTCGATCTTCCAAACTCAGATAACATACATCAGCCTTTGAAGTCTCTTAATACGATAATAGATATACCGTCACCAATACCAACAGAAGATTTATCAAATCAACAGCAACAACAGCAATCCAATAATGGTTCAAAACTAACTTCAAAAAGATTTTCATTTTTCAAATTTAAAAAATAACAAAGACTACTTTATTTTCAGCTGATCATCTTAATTATGCTATACTGTTACCTGTTTTATAGGAATTTATAGACACTACTTTTGTATACTTTTTTGTACTTGAAGTAATCATCAAACTAGCTTTGTGAACTAAGAATACTTCAGTACTAAATAGACGAAATTACACAAATTTGGTAGTTGAAAAACTACACATTTTGAGGAATGTTACAGCTTTGTCACATTAAAACATATAAATATACACTTCTTATTAATTTCTAGCAAATAATCAACCACCAATAACCTGATATATAAAAAATCAACCTTGGTCCACTTTCCATTTGTAATCAACCATGCTACCTGGATCGGCTCGGCTCATCATTCATTTTTTGTTCCGCCACTCCATTTTTTACTACATGTTTGAAATTATAGTTAATTTTTAGATCGATGTGACCACTCTCCATTCAATAAACACAACCCTCACACCTCTCTTCTCGAAGGTTAAAATATATCAAGATGGATCGACAGTCTAAGACTAACACATCGACTCAAGGAGATACGGAAAGTCGAAAATGGACGATTCCGATGACAAATATTATTACAAATATGACATATAAGAAAACAGATAGGAGACAGCAAATTCTCAATGCAAAGAGTAAAAAGGACAGGAAAATTAAATCAGCATTTATGGGAGTATTTGTTGGTGTTATTACTGCATGGGGTGGATTCATGTATGGATATGATACAGGTATGATTAATGGAGTCATCGAAATGCCGTATTTTAAGGAACATTTTTCGTTAAATGGTAAAGGATATTTCACTGCAAACGAAAAAGCTATTGTTACATCAATCTTATCTCTTGGAACATTTTTTGGTGCCTTATTATCCTTTTTGATCTCCGACAAATATGGACGAAAATTTTGTCTTAATTTTAGCTTGATAATTTTCTTTAACCTTGGAACAATACTTCAAATTTGCTCACAAAAATATGGTCTTCTTTTAGCAGGCCGTTTTGTAAATGGTTTAGGTGTTGGTGCTATATCATCAGTTATTCCCTTATACCAAGCTGAAATATCACCAAAATGGTTAAGAGGTTCTATTATCTCATTTTATCAATGGGCTATTACATGGGGGTTGATGGCATCGAGTGCTATCGCTCAAGGTACAAGACGTATAAACAGTCCAAAGTGTTTCAGGATTCCTATTGGATTACAATTTTTATGGACAGGTGTAATGTTAATCGGATTATACTTTATCCCTGAATCGCCACGTTTTTATGTAATGCACAATGATTTAGATGGTGCAATAATATCACTTTCAAGATTGGGTAGATTAAGCATACATGATGAAGAATTAATTGAGGAATTAATTGAGATAAAAGCATCCTATGATTATGAAATGAGTGGTGGTAGCACATCATACATTGATTGTTTTAAAAGTGCTAAAGGTAGATCAAAACAATTAAGAAGAATGTTAACAGGTATTGTATTGCAGGCAATTCAACAAAGTTCAGGTATTAATTTCATTTTCTATTATGGTGTTAATTTCTTCGTGGCATCAGGTTTAAGTAATTCCTACTTGATGTCTTTTATAACGTACTTGGTCAATGCGGTTTTTACCATTCCAGGAATATTGTTAGTTGATCGGGCAGGTAGAAGAAATTTATTGTTATTTGGAGCAGTAGGTATGAGTGTTTCAAATTATATCATTGCAATTGTTGGAGTTACAGTTCATTCAGTAGCTGTTAATAAAGTGATGATTGGATTTGTTTGTTTGTTTATAGCATTTTTTGCATCAACTTGGGGACCAGTGACATGGGTTCTCACTGGTGAACTTTACAGTTTGTCTGTTAGACAAAAGGCGGCCTCAATTTGTGCAAGTACTAATTGGCTTGTTAATTTTGCCTTTGCTATATCAACACCTTACTTGGTAGATTCTGGACAGCATACTGCAGCATTAGGGACTAAAATTTTCTTCATATGGGGATCGATGAATGCGTTAGGATTTTTCTTTACTCTATTTTTTGTTTATGAGACGAAGGGGATGATGTTGGAAGAAATTGATGAACTTTACAGAGTTTGTCCTACTCCATTCCAATCTAAATCTTTTAATAAGAAAATTGAAGCTGAAGGACCCTCTTTGATGGAAGATAAAAGGGTTTCAGGCGGTAATAGTCATATTGATGATGAAAAGAACAATCCAATTTACAGAGTCAACACTAGTGATACCCATGCAACAGATGCATCATATACTTTACAAGATTATCTTCAACAATGGGAACGAAAATATCAACATCGGCATATTCTTTCTGATAAAATCATCAATACGCAAGATGATACACTGCCTGAGTCACTTATAGTTGATAGTGACGATGAGAATTCTCGAAATGATACTCAAGATTCAAACGTGAATATGTCCCAAGAAGAGATTGACTTTAATCATGATTTTGGCTTATATGGTGAACTACCAAATACAACTGTGATTTCAGATGAAGAGTATCATCATAATTTACAGCAAACAATTGAACACCTTCAAGATCAATCTGGTATTGACTTGACTTTAAATAGGAGGAGTAGTAATGAGTAATTTATGTAATATACAATATGGTTGTTGGACGAATAACCTATTTCTAATATAATAATGAAGGCTTCCAATTAAGGTTTTGCCGTACTGGTGGCTCATCGGTTTTGAACACGTTTGATTAAGGAACTTTTCTTCAAGTAAAAAGTTGAGATGCTCAGACTTTTAGATCAGTGATTTATTTGATTTTGTCAGCACCAGGCACATATAACTTCCAAATCGATCATTTTGCTTTTGAAAATTAAGGAATTTAAAAATGAATGAAAATATCGAAAAAGTTACCAATATGGATATGGGGAAAGATATATCTAGTGGTTTTGAAATATCCGGAAATGAGCATCAGCAAATTGTTCAACAAACGAGGGCTCGTGTTAATGGGAACAATGAGAAGAATGATAGAAATGATAAGGATAAAATTGTTGAAATACCAATCTATGTAAAGAATACTTTTGTTGAATGTATCAATGGGATAATTAGATCATTATTTTTACCACAAGATGAACTTGTATTGAAGAGATGGTACTCAAATCCATCGAAGCCACAATTTCAAGAAATTATTACCTTTTACTTTTATCGTTTCATACTAACTACATTTTATCTTATCTTTTCTATTTATTCCCTATTTGAATACACAGTAAATAGGAGTAAGATAAAATTTTTAAGTATGGCTTATAAATCTGATGATGATCCAAGTATAATCAATTCAGATATTAATAAATTACCAAAGATACCACAACGTTTAGCAGTTATTTTGAATTATAAAAGTGAACAAGAAGAAGGAGGAGGGATTGAAGGTTTATGTAATGATAGTGCATTGAATGCAGCATGGTGTGTTTCAGGTGGTATACCTGATTTAACCATTTATGAGGTTACAGGCACATTGAAAAAATCCATTAATGAATTAAACAGTGCCATTTTGAGAAAGTTTGAAGCTTATTTTGGTACTGAAAGTATGCCCAATTATTTGATAAAGATTCCACATTTGAATCAAGTTTACGCTGGTGTGAGGGGAGAACTAATTGATAAAACTGAAACAGGGGTTGAAAAGGATGAGGAATATCAAATTAACATTACACTTTTGAGCAAAGTTGATGGTAGATCAACAATTGTTGAGCTTACCAAAGTTATGGCATTAATGACTAAAAATGGAGAACTGAAACAAAGCGATATAACTATCAAGTTTATTGATCGTGAATTGAAGCAATTAGTTGGTGAAGAACCTGATTTGATTGTGATGTTTACTCCTTATTTAGATTTACAAGGATTTCCACCTTGGCATATCAGATTGTCCGAAATGTACTGGGAACCAGATAACGAGACTGTCTCTTACATTGTCTTCCTTCGTGCTTTACAAAAATATTCTACGTGTAAAGTCAATATTGGTCGATAAAGTTAGAGCGAATGAATTGATCAATGCATTGTACCACGCTGAATTGAGAAGAATCCTCACCCTTTTGCTATCCACTACGAATCAAAGCATTCCGTTGCCGAAGTCACCAGCAGCAGCATCGTTTGTGTATCGTGTCTCTCGCATATAATATACCGTAGATCTTATCTTGATCGTGCAGTCAGTAGCTAGTGACCTTGTATAATAGTCGGACCCGCGAAACAAAACGAGATTATGGGTCCCCTAAAACTGCTTTCTCGCAGGGGGGAGACGAGCTGGGAATTGAGCAGTTTCTTCCCCCGGGGAAGCCATCCGCGCCTGGGAAGCAACAATTGGATCCATTGGAATCGAATCGTGTTCAGAATGTTCGTTCAGTGGCGAGTGGGCGGGAGTGAAGCGTTGTTGTTTTCAGCAACACTTTCAGGACACTTTTCGTCTTTTGTTCACTCCACTGCACAGCACACACAAACAGGACAAAGGTATGTATCTGGAATTATAAGATCAATAACTGTACTGATATCAATGATCGAAGCAATTTGGTTTATAGCCCATTTAAATGTCACCTGAGACATGACAAAATATGTGGTTGCATGGGCAACTCTTTGAGCTGTCTCCCAAACCTGGATTGATGGAAACGCGTTCAATTACAATTGGGAGTATTGAAATGTCATTTTTACTGGCCTATTTATAAGTCATAGACAGTTTATCGGTTGATCAAACGATTTCATTCGATCATGTGGCTGTCCTTTTTTTCAATCAATGATTCACGTTGATCGGCTCTACTTTGTATTTACTGAAAGATGTCTTTAACTCTAATGAGCTTCAGTAGATGGTGATTGTTCTTTAGTCAATTGTGGGACTTTTAGTTCCGGGTTTTTGATCTATTTGGCTTAATGTGAAGATTCTGTCACATTGGTTGATAACATGCTACTAACTAAGCTCGTTATTTCTCAATTGATCTAAAAATTGAAATTTTTGCCTTTATACTACTCCGATTTGATTTTCTTAAAACTAAAACTCGTTGCTATCAAGACTTTTACATTCAGTTTTATCTACTACAATTTAAAGAACATTTTACTAACATTTTAGCATTTACAGATGGGTTTATCTATTTCCAAGTTATTATCTGGCCTTTTCGGTCGTAAAGAAATGAGAATCTTAATGGTTGGTTTAGATGCAGCTGGTAAAACTACTATTTTATATAAATTAAAGTTAGGTGAAATTGTGACTACAATTCCTACTATTGGTTTCAATGTTGAAACTGTTGAATATAAAAACATTTCCTTTACTGTTTGGGATGTTGGTGGACAAGATAAGATTAGACCATTATGGAGACACTATTTCCAAAATACTCAAGGTATTATTTTCGTTGTTGATTCTAATGATAGAGATAGAATTGCTGAAGCAAGAGAAGAATTACAAAGAATGCTTAATGAAGATGAATTAAGAGATGCAGTTCTATTGGTTTTCGCAAACAAACAAGATTTACCAAACGCAATGTCTGCAGCTGAAATTACTGAAAAATTAGGTCTTCAATCAATCAGACCAAGACCTTGGTTTATCCAATCTACATGTGCAACTTCTGGTGATGGTTTATACGAAGGTTTAGAATGGTTATCCACGACTTTAAAAAATAGCGCTTAAAGTACCCTTCTCTAGTGTAATGTAATATGATATTCTAATCTAATACTGATTATCTATTTAAAGTTTTTATTCTCAATTAACGTCTTTCCTCTCTTCTAGTTTAACCTACTATCCATCTTCAATATAGTACAGTATTGTCTTATCTACACTCCACATTGATCACGTAATTGGCCATCCAAAAAGGGAAGTAGACCCGCGCACCGCACAGCCTATTCTAAAAAACGCAGTCACAAAAAGGCTTGCAGTATGCGAATTAGGAGTTCGGGGCCTGTTCGCGTGGAGCGGGTCACTTTTTCACTAGTATTAGAGACTCATAATTACAGTTGCAAGTTTACACAGTATTATATAGAATCCACAAGTAAGACAAAATGGTATGTAAAGAATACTCTAGACAGAGGGATACAGCAAATTAAAGGGAAAATAATGGTATTAATATACAGATCATACTGGAAATCATCGAAGTGAAAGTGAAACTTCGATCAACAACTCAATTTGAAAATTTTCACTCAAATAACATATACACTGTTTAAACAACTGCTGGTGTAAAACACAGAAGAGACTAATGTTATTTTGATACGTAATTGAAGACTTGCATACGATTCAATAGGAGATATCATAAGATTTTCCAAATCTGATTTCAAAACATTATCAGTATTTATCTTTAAATTGTCTGTACTTAGACCCAAATGAACAGTTTACTAACATATTTTAATTTTATTATCATTTCAGGCTGGCTTAAAGGCATACGAATTAAAAACCAAGTCTAAGGAACAATTAGAAGAACAACTAATTGACTTGAAGAAGGAATTAGCTGACTTAAAGGTTCAAAAGTTAACCAAGCAATTTGTTCCAAAGATCAAGACTGTCAGAAAGGACATTGCTAGAGTCTTAACTGTCATCAATGCACAACAAAGAGCTACTGTTAGAGCTTTCTACGCTGGTAAAAAATACATTCCAAAGGAATTAAGAGCAAAGAAGACCAGAGCTTTAAGAAGAGCTTTAACCAAGGAACAAAAATCCTTAAAGACTGAAAGAGCAAGAAAGTTAGCTATTGCTTTCCCAGTCAAGCAATTTGCTCTTAAGGCTTAAATTTAGTTTAAATTTTATCCTTTTATAAAAATTAACTTGATAAAGTTCGTAATAATCAGTACATTAACACTCTTTTCTCTATAATATGCCTGTCATTGTTATGTTCCATTCTGTAAGCCCTGTTAAGATAGTAATCAAAGTTGGCATGAAACTGGTTTCTCGAAAATGATTTGTGAGAAAAAGCTCGGTCAGGGTGAAAGAAGGCACGTTATCATAATTATACGTCAAGTGGCAAAACCTTCCAGGTTAAATACATAATTCAAGCATTCAATTGTATGAAATGAGTTCTCCAGAAGAGATCCGTGCTCAAAGACTTGCCAGACTTGCTAGAAATCAAGCACTGGAAGGAACTAGTTTAAACAATAATGCAATGACAGGATCACCTCCCCAATCATCCAATTCATCAAATATGGATCGTCTTCCATCTCCACTTTCTTCAAACTCGACTCCATCATTAGTGACACCATCTGTTTCAATTCCTAAACCTCCCGTTGCTTCAGTACCAACTGAGGATACAGCAAATTCCATCACCTTTGAAAGATGGAGAGCTAACGAATTAAAGCGTGTCTTCTCAGTTTCACTATCTCCTCAAGATGACTCTCAAAAGTATATTCAATTAAACTCTTTAGGTGCAGAACTAGGTATAGTGGACCTAATAGATATTGATGCTGATACCATTCTTACATCATTAATTTTTGATCAAGGGATTACTCCGAATTATGCATCTCCACTTCAATATTTGTACAAAGCTTGGTCCCTTGCCTCACAATCTTTAAACCAATTGAAACCTGTTTCCAATGATTATCGAAAGAAACAAGAATTTTATAAAGAAACTACACGTCTTTGTTCAGCCTATGCTTCTATCTTGTTCTTTGATCCAGAAACATTTGTTGATAACCCTCAATTGGATTCGATTATTGATGAGCTTATTTTTAAGTTTGCGAGATACAGAGATTTTTGGGTTGATATTTTGAACTCAATAGTGGAGAATGAAACTCAAGGTGAATTTTTAAATACCGTTTTACCAATTCTTACGTCCTTAATTGATACTTCGATAGATACAAATACTTTATCTGCAGGTCCTGCATCAAAGTATAATATAATATTACAAATTATTGAAACTATGACTTTGAACAAAAATATTTGTTCATGGATTTCTAAATGTGACATGTTCACTCTCCCTGAATCCGCCGATGCAATTCAACTCGAAAGGGAAACAGTTTTGGGTAGAATTCTTAGAATTTCACCTTTACTACCTAAAATATCATCATATAATTATGTTGGCGTTTTAAATAAAAATGAAATTAAAGTGATAAATGAATCTTTAGAAACAACATATTCTATATTGATTACAAGACTATTTCAAATTGTTAACTCCTTAATTAGAGTTGGTGAGGAATCTCGTAATAAAGTTCTATCCTTCTTTGCCCACTTAGTTAACATAAATCATCTAAGAGCGAGTGAACATGCTGATGAGAAACAAAACTCAAGTGATTCATTGATGTTGAATATATCTCTAATTCTTTTCAAACTTTCTGAACCTATACTCAGAGAAGGCTCACAATCCAAAATAGATAAGATTGCAATTGATTACTTGAATTATCCCAACAAGTTGATCGATATTACCCAAGAAACAAGAATCAATTCTACAATACAAGAATTTGATGAAGAATATAAAGACAAACTTTATGACGAGTCTAAAAATCTTAATTTTATCTCCAGTTGCTTTTACTTAATGTTGTCATATTTACATTATGGTCTTGGCGGTGCAATTGTAAGTACCAACAAGAAAAACAAATTGGTAAAACAACTTAAGACTCAGTTAAAACAATTTCAAGCTATTGTTGAGAAAAATAATTATAGCTCTAATCCAGTCACCCAAAGATTAGTGGACATGAGGATGGAGCCATTGAAGAAAAAGATTTCTGAAATTCAAGATGATATTTATTCTTTGAATATGTTCTTTCAAAGTAGATCTTTTCAGCTTGAGACTTTTGATATAATTGTTGGAATCTGTGAATTTTTGGTCAGACTAATTGATCCCTTGCATGAATACCACCCTTCTAAAGGAAATTTCTTCCCATATTTGAATATCCCTTTGCATAACCTGGATAATGATATGGATAAACTAGATGATATTGAATATCTAAGAGGTCTTTCCCCTAAACCATTCAAGTATTATCCAGAAATTTTCATCGAGGGATTGATTAACTACTGCCACTTCATTTCGATGTATACAAACAACCCAATGATCAACAATAACAATAGACTAGTTAAGCTAGTAGAGTTCTCAATAATATTGCTAAGATGCCCTGAATTGATAAGTAATCCACATTTGAAAGCACGTCTAACTGAAGTTTTATTTTTCGGAACAATACCCCTTCAGACACAAAATGGAGAATACGATGGATTTATGGTTTCTATATTCAATGATGATGAAATTGTGCAGAAAAACTTGATGATTTCCTTGTTGGATTTTTATGTCATGGTTGAAAAAACAGGTGCATCTTCCCAATTCTATGATAAGTTTAACTCTAGATATCATATCTCATTTATCATTGAAAAGTTGTGGAAATTTGACAGCTTCCAAGCGGATTTGAAAGAGATTGCCAACAAACATGAACAATTCTTCATTCGTTTTGTAGCAAGAATGTTAAACGATACAACCTATCTTCTAGATGAATCATTGAATCACTTACAAACTATTCATAATTGTCAAAAAGAGCTTAGTAGAAGAGCCAAAGGAATTAAAACTGAGAGTGATGAAACCGATGAAGATTTACAAAAAAAGCTAGCTGACAGTGAAAGGTCGGCCAGGTCGTATGTTCAACTAGGTAACAAAGATGTTTTATTGTTTAACTTGTTCACCTCTAAGACCCCAGATAGTTTCACCATTACGGAGATTGTTGATCGATTGGCTGGTATGCTGAACTATAATCTAACAGTTTTAGTAGGTCCTGGTTATAACAATTTAAAGGTGAGTGAACCAGAGAAGTACCAGTTCAACCCTGTTGAATTGTTATCACAATTATTATCTATTTTCTTGAATTTATCTCGAAAAGAAGAGTTTATTAAAGCTTGTGCAAGAGACCTGAGATCATTTGAACCTACAAACTTTACTAAAGCTTTGAATATTCTCAAAAAGAATTACAAACTACCTAGTGAAAAGTTTGAAAAAGATCTGCTTGATTTTGTTGATAAAGTTAAACAGACAAAAATGGAGGACGACGAAGAAGAGTTGGAGCTTGGTGATATCCCTGATGAATTTTTGGATCCTTTGATGTATACATTGATGAAAGATCCAGTCAAACTACCAGCCTCTAAAGTGTCAATGGACAGAAGCGTTTTGAAGGCACATTTAATGAACGATCCTACAGATCCTTTCAACCGTATGCCGCTGAAGTTGGAAGATGCAACTGAGGATGTGGAACTAAAGGAGAAAATCAATCGCTGGATTCAAGAAAAAAGGGAAGAGGCGTCAAGGAAGCACACCAAAGGTGAAAATAGTGTCAGCGACGCAGACGGCGATGTCGTCATGGAATGAATATTTACACGAGATGTGTCAAATTGTTGATGAGAGCCGTACTCCGAGTTTTATCCACAATAGATATTCTAGCTTTTTTCTGTTGCACGCGCCCTCAGCATGTGCATCGAGAAATCCGCTCCGAGTGTTGAGCCTGGAAAATAGTGACTTCATTGTTTGTAATTACTTTATACATCGTAGTTTCTGGAACTATTCTCCACTGAATTTTTCTTTAGCAGACTATTTACAATGACCAACACATCAACGAAGGAAAATAATATAATAGACACACGTTCTGTGGCCGTTGAAGATGAACCTTATAAAGAGCTTGAACAAACACAGCCAAATGAAAACATCAAATTTATAGAGTTGGAAAATATTTCAAAGAACAAATACAATAGAAAACAACTGGCGGATACCACGGAAAACCATGAAACAGAAGAGAACCTTCCAAATATTAATGACTATGATATTGAGGAAATAGAATTGGACGAAACTTTGTCAGCGTTAGCCAATGCAGAAATTATGTCCAAGCATTATCAAGTCCCTAATATTATCATCAAATCATTATTCAACCTGAATTTCAATAAGAAAAAACCTTTTACAAACCGATATGGTAATTTTGGGAAAAGTAATTCAAATGAAGATGATGTAAGTAATTTCTTATTAGCTCTTGAAAAGCAAATAGTTGAATTTGTTTTAAAGTCCGAGCAAGATTCATTGAAGTTAAGTCCAATGAATTCATACTATCGTTTGCTAAGTCATCAATTAGCTGACTATTATCATTTGGGGCATATTTTGTCTAATGATGGAACATCGATGGTATTGTACAAAATAAATACTTCCTTAATAAATGCTGATGACGAAACCAAAAGACATGCTGAATTCGATGAATCAGGCAATATCAAGCCACTAGACTTCAAAAGTCTTAAATTCGACCCAAAGGAGAAACTCAACAGAATAAAGTTATCTGAGATTTATGAACGTCATAAAGACTTTTTTGAGAAGTATAGGGACTCATTGGTAAATGAATTTGAGAATTTAAACTTGATTAATTCAACTCCAATCATTCCTTATCCTGATAGTTTCTACCCTAACTCTAATCTACAGTCCCAGTTATCTACTGGAAATCATAGAGACATCAATGGGAGAGATTCGGATTTTGATGATAGTGAAGATGATGCGGAAATTATTGTTGGTGATGACAGTTCTGTGAGTCAAAATGAAACTGATAGCAACAGTAAACAAAGAAACAGAAGAAGAAGTAAAGGATATGTTCATCGAGAATATAACAACCAATACTATTATCAGCCATACGGATGTTACGGTGGTCCACCTGGTTCTCATTTAACACAACAACCTCTATACCCAAACGTTGTACCTATGCCAGGGGTTATACCTGTAGCTTCTCCGCCATTAGGTTCACCTGCTGTTTCTGCGCCATATTATTATTATCCAGTCATGCCTGCTGTCAACACAGATAATTCTAGAGAAGAAACTAGTGAAAACGCCGCAAGTTGTGAAAATACGGAAGATGGTTCACCCGTTACACCATCAACACAATCACCGGGATCACCTGTAGGTCCACAAATACCTAATCAAGCCACATATTCACCTGTTGTACCAATGCCAAGTTTATCAGGGATCCCACAGGTTCTACCTAATGGACTAGGAATAAATCCACGTGGGGTTTACTCATATCAATATTATCCTGTTCCAGGACCACCAGGATCAGCTCCATTGCCAATGATGTATTATGATAACAACAATGGGTATTCAAATCGTGGTGGGAAAAGATACAACAGAAGAGGTCGTCATGGAAGACACGGTGATAAATTTGTGGAAACTAGCTGATGTGTGTTTTATTATTATTCACGGTATAAATGTGACAATGTTTTATAAAATTGGGAAGAAGTTTTTCAGAGTTTTGCATTCAGTTTTTTAGCTCTATCAAGAGCAATATCACACATTTCATTGAATGCTATTTCAACTTCATTAATCCATGTGCTGTTTTCAATTCTATCTCTCATTATTTTCATAATAGCATCTCTTGATCGTCCGTTCACGAAAACGACAAAAATAAGGCCAGGGAATTTTTTCTCATACTCCTCATTTAATTGTTTGAGTTTAGTGGCTAATTCTTCTGAACCTGAAAGTGATTTTTGTTCGTTTTGAGAGTGTTCAGATAATACGGTTGTTTTAGGAGCACCTAATCTTGGGTGTGCACTTACTATTTTACATATCGTTTCCCTTGATGATTGTGATGGATGTTCTCTATAATCTTCAATTAATTCTGTAAGTATGGACTTGCAATACTCTATAAACTGTGTGTAGGAATTAAACTTGTGCTTTTTTATATGAGATATCAAGATGTCAGTTAATGTGCGACAAGGTTCAAAAAGGTTATCAAGAACAAATTCAAGTTCACTTTTTGATAATGTGTAAAATATTTGAGGATCAGGTAATGACATTTTAGTTAGATAAGGTAGATGAAGAAGAAGAAAGTAGGTGGTAGTGAAGAGAAAACATCGATTGAAGGATGACAATTTAAGCTTTTAATTTAATCTCGGAGATGGCCGAGATTGCATTGATAATAAATATTAATGATAAAATTGATGATGAAATTGATAAATGCATTGATGATATTGGGTTTCAGAATCACACAAAATCAACTACTACGGAGTTCTGTGGTTATTTTTGAACTATTATTATATAGGTTAGTCTTAATGCTGATGAACTAGTGAATGACGACATAGTTAAAGGTTACGCGTTAAAAGGGTGGCGCTGAACTGAAATTTCGAGATGTAGAATTACGTGGGTGGTTTGAGTGATCAATAAGATTACAGCTTACAGTGACAAGTGTTTAAGAATGAGTGACGAATTTAAGGATCTACAACCGGAGAATACCAGTTATAAAATAAGTGAGAAGAGGACGATTGAAGAATATACCAATCTTGATGCTAATGATGAATCATTGAATAAATGGAAGAAGAGTTTAGGATTAAATACGGGGAAAGAATTAGATGTTGAACCAGGTGATAAACGTAAAGTTGTTATTATTTCAATGACTTTGAAGATTGAAGGAGAATCACCTGTTGTAATAAATTTAGAGAATGAGAAAAATTATGCATCATTAAAGGATAAAAAGATTAGTTTTAAAATTAAGGAGAAGAGTATTTATAAATTAATCATTAAATTTAAAGTTCAACATGAGATTATTACAGGTTTAAAATATTTACAAGGTGTTAAAAAAGCAGGTATTACAGTTGATAAGATTGAAGAACCAATGGGTAGTTATGCACCAAATACTGTTGATAAACCATTTTATGAGAAAGAATTTGAAGAAGTTGAAGCACCAGGTGGATTTTTAGCTAGGGGTAATTATAGTGCAGTTTCGAAATTTATTGATGATGATAAATTTGAACATTTAGTTTTACCATGGTCATTTCAAATTACTAAATAATTAGTATTATCATAAATAGTAAAACATATATAGAGAGAGAGAGACAGATAGAAAGAATACACTTGATGAAGACCCTTTTTAAAAGTATGGTATAGAAGATGTTTAAAAGTAGATTTAAGATTCTTTCAATTTATAAGAAATAATCAGGAGTTTTTCTACTTACTGTTGGTTCACCAGGTCTAATTGAAGGATCATATTGTAAGAAATCTTTATTATGATTTTCATCAACTTCCATTATAGCTGCTTGATTACCACATCTATAACAATAATTTGGAGCTGAAAAGATTGTTACAACTAAATCTTGATGAGACCAACTATAACCTTCCATAACTAATTGATGAGCTCTTGCAGTTAAAGATAAATTATTAGTATGATTAAATTGTTCAGAAATATCTTGACCGAAAGTGAAACCAGCACCTCTTGGAGATATACCCCAACCACCTCTATCATCAGGGTCAGACCAAAGTAAATCACACATTGGACCTTCATGCGGTACTTCTTGAAATCTATTTAATTCTCTAACTTGATCAATTGTTTCAATCATTGGTGATAAACCACCATGTAAACAAAAGATTGAATTATCAACTAAAGCAGTTATTGGGAAATAATCGAATAAATCTGTAAAAGTTTTCCAAACATTTGAAGTACCATATTTTCTAAAACATTCATCATAAAATCCATAAACTTGAGTAATTTGTCTTGATTCATGATTACCTCTTAAAATTGTAATTCTATTTGGATATCTAACTTTCATTGCAACTAAATAAGAAACAGTTTCAACTGAATAATAACCTCTATCAACATAATCACCCATAAATAAATAATTTGTATCAGGGCAAGGACCACCAATTTTAAATAATTCCATTAAATCATGAAATTGACCATGAATATCACCACAAATTGTAACAGGTACTTGAACAGGTTGAACATTTTCTTCATTTTTTAAAACTTCAATTGCCATATTACATAAATCTTTAACACTTTCTTCACTTAATGGTTGACATTTACTTAATTGTTCAATCCAACCATCTAATGTATTTATTTGAGTTTTTGGAATTGTTGATAATTTAGCAGAATCAGGTATTGATTTAACTTCATTTATTGAATTATTATCGGGCTGTGTTTCATTTTGTTGAATTAAATCATTTGTACCTTGATCTAAGGCATCTTCCATTTGTACATCTGAATCTAACTCCATAATGAATTATAAATTTGACGTTTTATGGATTTGATATTGATATAAATTGTAGCCTTGTTTTTTAGTATTTTTGATAATATTTTCAATTAATTAATGAATCAATAGTTATGATTCAAAACAATGATTTGATTAAACGGAAAATAAAAAATGGAATTAATGGGTTATCTTTTTTTTAAAATCAGAGATTGGATAATCAGAAGATATTGAGACAAATAATCTACTGTTTGAAATTCAATAATTTGTAATTGCGGTATAGCTAAAGCGTGTTAGGGGGGAATCAAATGATAGTGGCAAGTGACAGGTTCCGACACAGTCTCTCACTCTCACTCTCACTCTCACTCTCACTCTCACTCTCACTTTCACTTTCACACTCACACCAGCGCTGTCTGAATACCGCACTGTGCATGGGTGAAATTTAAGCAGGCAACAACTGACAATAATTTTTTACTACGTAAGCGAGCGAAGTCTGGGACGGCACCGGGAATTTTTTTACTGGTAACATGTTATGTTTTTCCGCAGGGATTCGGCGACGATCGACCTGGGACGGGAAGGGAAGTGAATTTACAGCGAAGAGGTTGAAGTAATAGATCATAGTTATATTATCAATTATATAAAGTAAAACATTACACAATTGGTATTATAGATAATCATCATTAATAGTAATCATTTTTTGATTGTAATGGATGGTAAATAGCAGTTTATTAGCGTGCATTGAGTTAATACATCCGATCAAGCTAGATCCAGAGCTTATTTGGATCTTGCTCTAACCTTCCGTCTCTTTCTCTTAAGTCTTCTGACTCTCTTCTTTCTCCACTTAGCTCTCATTGTAGATAAATGGTTTCAGGGTGGAGAAGGAAAAGAGAAGGAAGAGGGGGAGTAAGTAGTGGGAAGAAGAAGGAAACAAGAAGCTATAAGTAGTGTGAGAGTATACTGGAACGAGATTCGTCGTCGAAGCTGGTGAGGCAGACAGGCAAGCAAGCAAGCGAGCGCTGGGGGAGATTGCGGGGAGTACTGGGGGAGAATCGTGGGGGAGACACTCGCACTGGGGGCCGAGGGGTGGGGCCCAGGGGAAGAGCCCGTTGGGGGGAACTGAAGGAACTGAGAGGGGAAAACGTTGCGTTGTGTTGTGTTGTGTGCGGTGCGCGTGTGTGGTTGCTTACAGTTGGAGGGTTTGTCGGAAGGGTTTGAAATGGTAATAATATCACGTGAGTGGGTGGGTGGGTAGGTAAAGAATAATATAGAGGGTTTTCATTTACACAGTGTAATCAACGATATATATAACGATAAGGGTTGTGCAGTCGGCATTGGTATTGTACTGTATTGTATTTTATGGTATGGTATATAAGTGGAGGGGAGGCGAAATTATTGCTATTGCTCTTCTTTACACAGTCTCCTCTGTTTTCTTCTTTTGAAGTTCCCTCTCCTGCTGGATAGCAAATATGAGTTTCTCTGTGCATTCAGGATCATCGAGGGTTTCACAGAGCTCTTTGGCAACGTCTTCTGAAATTAATAACTTCTCAGGAGTATCTGCAGCTAGTAAATCAATTGATTCGCTTAATGTACCTTCTTTCCGTTTCTGTACATACTCTAGCTGTTCTAAAACATTGCTACGTATTTCGGTATCTTGAGTCTTCAAATATATCTCACTGAGTAAATCCACTGGTTCATATTCTAAATGGCCATCCTTAAGAAGAATTATCATGTATTTCAATGAAGAAATCACTTTAATATGACAATAAATTCTATAAAGTAAATAAAATCCAGGAATATTCGGTAATAATGGAACTAAAACAAATGGAATTGTCAATGGCATCAATAATAAATCTCTTAAAATACCCTTTTTATGTAATTCATATTGTGATTTAAATACTGGTTTCAATGTATCTAACATAACTTCAATATTTGTCAATTTATTAGGATAATAATATGAAAACATTTCTAAATCATGACTTTTCAATTGCTTTTCTAAAATTTCATCATGTGTAACAAACAATTCATTCTCCTTATCATTGCCCTCATTTCTTTCTTCATCATCTTGCTTTAATTTACGTGTAATAAACTTTTGTGATGGTATTGACATCAAACATGTTTCAAACCATGGTATATTTGAAAGAATTTTATTGATCCAATGTACAACTTTCTTATTGATGCTAGAATTAGATGTAGAAAAAGATTTCCACATATTGGTAGCTTTATCTATAATCTTATTTTCTAATGTCTTTTTACCATTAGGGAATATGCTATCATTGTACTTACAATGAATGAAAGTTTTCTTTGTCGTCAACGGTAGGGCATAAAAATATATTCTTTTCCTCTTCAATGCTTCCTTAGGAAAACTTGATATATATCTGACACCTATACCAGTATTCAATAACATTGGTAAAGGATCAAGATGTATAATTTGTTAATTCTCGGAAGGACTGGCGTTGTTCATATATCCAAAAATCTGTTATATACGAGGCGGGGTTTAATCACTACACTTTTTTTTGAGTAATTGTATTTTTGAATGGTCCGAATGGGAAACAATATCTTAAACACAGTTGTCAAATTATACTAAATTATTAGTTCTTTAATTGATAATATATCAATTGCATTCAACAATATACTTTGCTAGAATTAGAAAAGAATGGCTTTATTCAAAGAAAAAAGCGAGTCCCCTTTATTTACGGGAAGATTACATTCCGAAACTCCTGCATCAACTAATGGAAGTACAACTTTAAAACCTTCTCCTAATAACTCTTCCTCTAATAAACAACATGATGATAACATAAATATTAAAAATTACTATAGTTTAAAACCAAACACAATTCCACCGTACGTCATTGATAGATTGTCTCATTATGATATCAATAAATATGAACAAGATCCTTTTGTTTCAACATTTAAGGATTCAAATGGTAATGTTATATGGTCTGATTTTATTACAGCATTGAAAGCTCCTACAGGTACAGTTTCACAACATGAAAATCACATACCTACAAGTGAATCATACGGTAATGTTTTAAAACCAGATTCTGGTAACATAAAATCGAGTGACGAAACTCAAAACTTAGAATCAATTGATGAAGAACGTAACGAAATTGATAAAGTTGATGATATTTTTAAAGATTATGATTTAAATTCCAAGTGGAAAGGTGGTATTCGATTGAAAGGATTGTTTGGTTCACCATCCATTATATCGAATGATATTGATGATGAAAGTGAAAATGAATCATATTCAAGCTCAAATAGTTCAAATTTAAATGATATGAATTTAGATTTAGAGAAAGGCCAAGGAAGGAGTCGAAAAGAGAAATTGTATAGACTCAATAGAGAAAGAGACATTAAAAAACGAGCCAAATTATGGCTTGATGAAAATAAAAAGGCTTGGAAACCAAAACTTTTCCAATCAATGATGACCAATGCTTACTTACCACTGTTTTTCAGAATGTTTTCATTATGTTTAACAGCTGTAGCTCTTGGATTATCAGCAAAATTGGTTCATGTAACAAGACAGAATCATGTTCGACAACAAGCTAGTCCCTTAATGGCATTAATTGTTCAAGCATGTTCTGTCATTTATTTGATCTATATCACTTATGATGAATTCTTTTCACAACCACTAGGGTTAAGGAATCCGAGAGCTAAAATAAGATTACTCATGTTTGACCTTTTATTTATTATATTTTCAGCTGCTAATCTTTCAATTTGTTTCCAATCAATTTATGATAATAGATGGGTTTGTTCAGAAAATCTGAGTTCAGATGCTATTCTTTATGATCCTGGTATGTGTGTTGAAGTGAAAGCATTAACTGCATTCTTACTACTTGTTCTTGTTGTTGGTTGCATCAATATCAGCATATCTATCTTCAGAGTTGTTCACAATGTGTCCAACAGAGACAAGAATTGATTCTTTAAGCTCTTATCGTCGTCTTGTTTCAATTGTCTAGCTTTTTTGTATTATTATTAATGTTGAGCCTCCGCAAGATCGATCCGCGAAAGTGGCAAAAATTCAGCTGGTTCATGAAAAATTGCCTCGCTAAGGCACCTAATTCCATTTGGGTTTGTGGCACGTAAACGGAAATGTCAATTGATACACCTGGACGTGGTACAACACAGTACTGTATAATTGTCCACAAATTACGCAGATAATTGCTTTGGTGGGGAAGCTATTATCAAAATTATAAACAGCTATATATCTATGGAAGATTCGTTTTTGGAAAGTACGTGGACGAGCATTGAACCAGCTCTCAATATCATCCTAGGTGATGAGAAGGGATCATCGTTAGACTCTTTGATGTACACAGATACATACACTAAAGTTTACAACTATTGTACAGCATCTGCAAAGAGATCTCATACAAATACATACCATTACAACAATTCAACTGTCAGATTGGTAGGTAGTGAGCTATATGAAAAAATCAAAGATTTCTTGAAAAATTATCTACTTAATACAAATCGAAGAGATGATGAAAGTTTCCTTCAATACTATATAAGATCATGGCAACGTTATCTGATTGGTTCGAAAAAGCTAAATGATGTTATGGATTATTTAAATAGATATTGGGTGGCAAAGGAAAGATCAACTGGACATCGTGATGTTTATGATATCTTTAGTTTATGTTTATTATCATGGAGAGATTACAAATTTTACCCAAACTTGAATGAACTTATGGATCAAATTATGGAACAAATTCAACTTACAAGACAAGGTGTTGAATCCAATATCAAAGATTTAAATGTTGCTATAAAATCTTTTGTTTTATTAGGATTTGATGCAAATGATTTGAAAAAGCAAAATTTATCTGTTTATATAAATGATTTTGAGAAAAGATTCTTGACAGATACTCATAACTTTTATACTCAAGAATCTGCTGATTATCTGAATAAAAATGGTGCAGTGAATTACATCAATAAGGCATTACAAAGGATTGATGAAGAACTTAAAAACTTGGAAGATTTGAATGATCATACAAGGAAACCCTTAAACGATGTTTTGAACAATGTCTTGATTCAATCTCATCAAGAAAAGATTAGAAATGAACTGCCAACTTTATTAGATGAAGAACGTTATGATGATATTAGAAAAATTAATACACTTTTGAAAAGAGTTCCATTGACTATTCCACCATTACTTCAAATTTTTCAAAAGTATATTGAAGATCAAGGTAATCAAGAAATTCTTCAGTTTAAAAATCAGTCCGATGAAGAGTTCAAAAAGGCAATGGAAGCTTATCAACAAAGTTCAAATGTGGATGATCCAAAAAACAAATCAAAACTCAAAAAACCTGTGGATGCAATTGACTCAAATAGGTATATCAAAGTTTTACTCCAAATCTATGAAAAATTCCAAAAAGTTGTTGAAGTTTCATTTGATAATAATGCTGCATTCATAAAAGCGCTTGATTCTGCTTGTCAAAAAATAATTAATTACAATACGATTGCAACTCCTACACCTAGAGCTAAATCAAAGACGCCTGAATATTTAGCAAAATATTGTGATGAATTTTTAAGAGGTAAAAACGATGATATGAATATTGAAGAAATCGTTAGTGTTTTCAAATTTCTGGAAGATAAAGAAAGTTTCGAAACTTGGTATAGGAGATGCCTATCTAAGAGACTATTATTCAGTAATTTATCTCCTGAGGAAGAGGAGAAAGAAGAAATGATTATTCAACGATTGAAAACAGCTAATTCCGTTGAATATACTGCTAAAATCACCAACATGTTCAATGATATTAGAGTATCAAAGAACTTGGGTGTGCAATATAAAAGCTCATTAGCAGAAGTATCAGATCAATCTAAGCTGATCACTGATCTGGATCCTAAAATTCTTGACACCGCTTCATGGGGTAATATATTGAAAAACAGTAATGAGTCTTTTGTATTGCCTGAAGAGATTTTATTGTCAGAAGAACGTTTCACTGAATTATACAAGAAGCTTCACAATGGTAGACAATTAAACTGGCTTTGGAACAGATGTAAAATTGAGTTGAAGGCTAACATTGCAAAACCTGGTAGGCCTCCATATTTTTTTACTGTCACATTATTTCAATATATAATATTGTCTTGCTTTCAAGAAGATGATGAATTATCATTCAGTACTTTATTGAATAGAACAGCTTTGACTCCAGAAGTTTTCAAAAGCAATATGCTACCATTCGTCAAAAATAAACTCATAATTCAAAGTCCTCCTGGTGAGAAGAATATGATTAACAGTAATACCGTATTCAAAATTGTGAAAGAGTATACTTCAAAGAAACTTAAAATCAATTTCTCTACTCAAGTAAAACAAATTGATTATAGAACCGAAGAAAAAGAAACAAATGAAGAGATTGCAACTCGTAAAAACGAAGTTCTGAAAGCAGGTATTGTTAGAATCATGAAAGCTAGGAAAGAATTGAATCACGAAAACCTTGTTAATGAAGTTTATTCTATCATTGACCGATTCAAACCAACTGTTAGTGAAATCAAAAAGGCAATAGGAGATTTGATTGATGAGAACTTTCTTTCGAGAAGCGAAGCTGGAAATGGTTATATTTACTTATCATGATATATCGATATATATTTAAATATCCTTTCGTTTATAGTTTCAATAATATTAATGTTTTATATATGGCTGTTTAAATCCAACAGCAAGTTACGACAGAGATTATGTTGTAGTACAAGTAAGATATTTTTCAAGTTTGAATCTTTCTTCAAATTAGCATCAGTGTAAAAGCAAAAGAATGCATTCTTCAAATGATCTCTATACGTTTATAGTATACGTTTTTAAATTATCAAAAAATAAAGAGTTTTTATTATGTACAAAAAGATTTATATTTTTAAAAAATGTGGGGAATCAAAGTATTAAACAAAGTACCTACGTCGATCGACGCAAATACAATATTGTCCCATTTTAACGAGAAAGGCCGATCCCCCACTTCCTTTCCAACAATATCCCAAGATCAAAGCAATCAATAATCCAATACAACTGATCATGACTGGCATACTACGTTACTATTACTAGCTCTTAATGTAGAGTCATAGAAATTACTCATTCGGGTAGTTTTAATGCGGCGCGCAAATTTTGGCGCAGAATGCATTGTTCTACATCAAGTTTTAAATGTGTAATCTGTGATTGAACAGAATTTAAAGATAACTGAATGTCAAAATTTTAACCTTCTTACGCCTTTCTCTCGTTCCTTTTCACAGAAACCAAATATGTCAAATTTAAAAGAATATCAAAAAGTATCTGAGGAACAACACAAGAATATTCAAGTGAATCCTTATGGTCCAAACCCTAGCGATTACCTCTCTAATGTTCGTTCTTTCCAATTGATCGAATCAACTTTAAGAGAAGGTGAACAATTTGCGAATGCATTCTTCTCAACAGAGAAGAAGATAGAAATTGCAAAGGCATTAGATGATTTTGGTGTTGATTATATTGAGTTGACTTCTCCTGTTGCTTCTGAACAATCTAGAGCAGACTGTGAAGCAATTTGTAAATTAGGATTAAAGGCTAAAATTTTGACTCATATAAGATGCCATATGGATGATGCAAGGATTGCAGTTGAAACTGGTGTTGATGGTGTTGATGTTGTTATTGGTACATCTCAGTTTTTAAGAGAATATTCACATGGTAAGGATATGACTTATATTACTAAATCTGCAATTGAAGTTATTGAATTTGTCAAATCTAAAGGTATTGAAATCAGATTTTCGTCTGAAGATTCATTCAGGTCTGATATTGTTGATTTGTTGAATATTTACAAAACTGTTGATAAGATTGGTGTTAACAGAGTCGGTATCGCAGATACTGTTGGTTGTGCTAATCCAAGACAAGTTTATGAATTAGTTAAAACTTTAAAATCCGTTGTCTCTTGTGATATTGAATGTCATTTCCATAATGATACTGGTTGTGCCATTGCAAACGCTTATACTGCTTTAGAAGCTGGTGCAAAACTTATCGATGTTTCCGTTTTGGGTATCGGTGAAAGAAATGGTATTACCCCATTAGGTGGTTTGATGGCAAGAATGATTGCTGCAGACAGAGAATACGTTCTCAGCAAATATAAATTACATAAACTTAGAGATTTGGAGAATCTTGTTGCCGAAGCTGTCCAAGTCAACATTCCTTTTAACAATCCAATCACTGGTTTTTGTGCTTTCACACATAAAGCTGGTATTCACGCAAAGGCTATTTTAGCAAACCCATCCACTTACGAAATTTTAAGTCCTTCAGATTTTGGTTTAACCAGATATATTCATTTTGCCAACAGATTGACTGGTTGGAATGCAATTAAGTCTAGAGTTGAACAATTAAACTTGAACTTAACAGATGATCAAGTCAAAGAAGTTACTACTAAAATTAAGAAATTGGGTGATATTAGACCATTGAATATTGATGATGTTGATTCTATTATCAAAGATTACCACACTGAAGTTTCCACCCCTATGATGGGAGCAACTGATGGTCCAGCAATTGATGAAGAGACCAGCCTTCTTGAAAGTGTTAAGAAACCTCGTCTCAATTAAGGATATACCTGATACAATATTTACATTTTACAATATTTCGCATTTGTATAACTAACACAATCGACTATTAATTGAGTCATTTGGTATGTCAAATAAATAATAATTCAGTAAAAAATATACGTAATGTTATAAAAAGTAAAAGGAATATATCATAAGCAAGGTACGGAATCGATTAACTTATTTGGAATTCTTTTCCAGATCTTCAATCTTCTTCTTTTGCTTTGCTAATTCTTCCTTTAATGCTGCAATTTGTTCTGCTTGGTGCTTTCTGATGTATAAGTCTTCTTGAGCCTTTTCTCTTTGTCTGAAAGAGTCAGTAGAACCATCAGATCTTGGTGCACCAGTTGCACCATCGGTGTAAGATCTGACAGAAATGATTCTTCTTGGAACTGCGGTCAATGCTCTTCTTGCTAACATTTTCAATTGATTAAATTTGCTTGGTGTTAAACAGATAACGCAAAAGGGTAGTCCGGAACCATCCCCTATTCACTTACATTACACCCCTCCACACTTTTGACCATGCACAGCATGATAGAACTTGCCACCCGCGAAGAACGCACGATTCTGATTTGACAGCGAAGGGCTGGAGGCGAGGAGAACAACAACGACGCTGTCGTGGGCCAACATCTTTTTCACAACTTCAAAACTATGATTCTGTAAATAACATAGCATGCAATAGAAAGACGGAGAATGGATTTCTCATACACATCAAATGACATCAAACTGGATTTACACTCTGGAGCAATCTACACAGTACGATGGAATGAAGATGGTACCTACATTGCCGCCGGGGGTGTTGATAGAACCATAAAACTGCTGAATATGGAAAATCTAGATACCGAGATTGAGCAAGACAATGATGCAGCAATCGAAGAGATTGAATCAGATGTATTCGAGGAACAGATAGCGAATTCTGCTGTAACTTCTCTTGAATGGTCGAAACTTGAAGATTCTCAATTAATTGCATCCTCTGCGGATCATACTGCAATTATCTATGATTTGAATAAATCTGCTAAGATCAAAACTTTCCGACATCCTGGAACCGTGAATCAGTTGAGTATATCTAAAAAAGACTTGATTGTAACCGCGTGTGATGATGGTATGGTGAGAACATGGGATAAACGGTCTAAATTCGCCGTTAATACTATTAAATCAAATCATCTGTTCCCAATTCTCACTTGTTGCATAGATAGAGATGAGAATAGAGTTTACTATTCTGGAATTGATCCAACAATCAGCTGTTACGATATCAGGAAACTAGACTTGGCATGGTCAGAATCTCATGTACATTCGAGTAATGTAACCTCTCTTTCATTGTCACCAGATGAATCTTATCTTTTAAGCAAATCGATCGATAATACGGTAAAATATTGTGATTCTAGATTGATCGAAATGAAGAATCACTCTAAACCTTATATATTTGATGGTACAACAGCAACAGATGAGGATTGGCTTATTCGTGCAAAATTCATACCCGATCCAAAAGACGAGACAGGAGAATTGCTGAATGTCGTCTCAGGTTCAAATGATGGCTACACTTATGTTTGGGAATTTTCAAGTAGAAAAATAATAAACAGATTGGATGGTCACAAAGCTGCAGTGCTCGACATGGATTATTCTGAAATAAATGATCAACTCGTGACATCTTCCGTGGATGGTTCGTTGATTATTAGAAAACTGTAATACTAAATAAATTGAAAAGATGTACTATATATTAAAGCTCACTTTATTACGTCTTTTGTTGCGCAACTTTTCCAAAACCCGGACCCTTTTATCATTATCTTCAACCTGTTCTTTCATCTGGTCGTTGGCTATTCGGTCAATATCGTCATATCGTCTTTTAGAAAGTGTAGATTCACTTCCTAGCAGCTTGTCAAGATTTTTATTTGTAAATAGCGGAAGCTTCCATAATCTTTTATTTGAATCTCGACATATCTCACTATGAATTATATCAAGCACCATACCGTCATCGAATGGTCGCAATGGCTCCTTAAAATCAGTAAGTGGAGTTTCAAAAGTACAATACTCTTTTGTGAGTTTTTCATTTGTGAACATTCTCAAAAACGGAAAAGTTAGTATATAGTCCCTAATCTTTGTATGGTCGATAAGCTCCAAATTGTTAGAGTCTTTTGTTTCGCTTCTCATATTGTACATTTGTTCTTCAAGGGTATTCTCCAAGATCAAAGTTTCAACGAAAACCTCATTAACTTGTCCAATTCTATGCGCTCTTTTGATTGCTTGGGCTTCAACTGCTTGATTCCAAACAGGGTTAATGAAAAATACATGCGTTGCAGCTATTATAGTTAGTCCGTGCGAAGCAAGCTTCAAGTCCATAATTAAACAGATACCTTCTCCTTCATTTTTACTACAGTCCCAACTGTCAAATTGAGCAACATTATTGGATCTATCTGAAGGTTTGATGTATGGAGCATACATAATGTAGTTCATTCCAAGAATATCTAGTAATTCTGTCAAATAATAAGCAGAGTTCTCAAATTCATAAAAAACAATGCTTTTAATTCCCTGAATCTGGTTTTCAAGTAATCGCATAGACAAGTAATTTAATTTACTAGACATTGTGCCTACAATTTTAGAATTTCTCAATTGTGAACATATATTGGGCAAAATGTTGGACCTTCCTTGAGTTGAATTGGACATATCCTTTGGTTTACCACCTGATTTAACATTTGATTTTTCGTTTAAATTATCCCCATAGACTAAATCCTCTTCATATTTTGAATCAAACGTAGCCACCCATTCTGGTATTTGAGAAATTTGCTTCACATCCGATATTTTGAAGTTTTTTATATCTTCCTTATTTCCCAATCGTTTATGAGAAGATTTAATTGATTTCCAATATCCACTCCAAAATTCTCTTGAGCTCTTTTCAATTTTTTCTTTGAATTGTTCCTCAGAACCAATAACTCGGTTTTTGTAGAAAAACTTCTGTAGAGATATTATATGCGGATATCCATAACATGCGGTGCTTCTATTATAACCCACCAGAGAATAATTTTCAATCACGAGACTAGGCATATTCTCAATAAAATATGCCATCTCATGTACAGCTGATACTGCTCTCCATCTCATATTAGATAGAGCAAGTTTAGAGCAGTAGATTGCCTTTCGTAAGACTGATTTATCCTCCTCACTAAAGTTCTGCTCCCTCAACGAGAACACACAGAAATTGAGCAAATTCTCAATATCTTTTATACTAAAACTCGTCCAATAAAATGTTCCCTTTCGAAGATTTGTAACCAACCTTCGAAGATCTGATTTATTGGAAGGATCAAACATATAATCTAAACCTTCCCGTCTAGACGTAATCGCGTTTGTTGCCAAAACAGATATAAATAAATTTATCGTCATTTTATCATAAAATGATGGAGCAAGGAAGACAGGCTTATGGTGTAGGAGAGGAAGAGAAATATCATCCTCAACATCCTTTATGTTATGTCTTACAATTAACTGCGACAAAAGAAATTTTAGTTGCATTTCAATATTATATTTCTTAAGCTCAAATGGTTTCACAATAGTTTCTGTCCATAGTTTGGGAAATGAAACCCATGGTTGAATTTTGAAGAAATTAGTTACCATCAAGCCTAATCGATCTAGGTCTTGTTTAGGCTGGAATGATTTTTGAACATTATATTCTTGTGAGTCATTTTCCATATGAATGTTAGTTAAACCAGATGTAGGCGTACCGCTGATTACCCACATTCTTTCATAAAACAAATCCTTTGTAAGTAACACCGCTCTAGAGTTTTTAGATTGCATCGTATGTCCCTCATCAATGATTATCCTTTTCCAGTAAATGCATCTAAGAACTGAATCTTTTTTTTCAAATTGCTTTGAAAATACACTATTGGATATAAGTACTACATCCTTACTTGCAATATCATGAAAACTTATCTGTTGTAAAACATTCATATTTTGACAGGTTTGAATTTCTAAAACGTTCAGAAAATCCTTCTCCACATGTTTATTAATTTCAACTCGCCATTGGTGAAACAAGTTATCTGGTAATATTACCAATGTTGTAGAGACCAGGTAAAACCTCTTGTAAAGTGGTACACTATATCTTTCGGAACATCTGGTTTGTCTTGACTTTCTTGGTATGTCAATGCGGTCAAAATAGCCAACCTTACTTTCCAGTTTGTGAACAATACTAGTGGGAAAATCATCAATAAACTCTTTCCACGGAACTGATTTCTGAATAACAGTTTCAACGCAGTAATCCAATAAACTATGTGGAGTTTCAGTCTTTTTCTGAATATTTGATCGACAGACTGGAAATTCTGAGATCTCAAATTTTGAGAGACAAATTAGAGCTAAACAAATACACGTCTTTCCTAATCCCATATTTTCTGCTAATATACCACCTCTAGGAGGCATATAAGTAGGAGGAGTCAAAACAGGCGACATAGTTTTCATGTTGAAATATGTATTGTTTTTTAGTTTCAGTATATAAGGCATCAAATTCAGACTATTGTTATTTTCTCTGTCAATCATCATTAGTAATGACCTTTTTTGAAAGTTATATAGCTTACTCCTAAATCCTGCAAGTTCTTCATTCTGAACTAGATTGAAAATATGGTGAGTATAAGCGTCCTTCATATCCACATGTCTAAATGTGGGCGATTCTATCTGATTGTAAATATCTGTGAGCCTTTGTTGTGGATTGTATGCCTCACATGGCTTGATCTCTTTCGAATGATAAGCCTCCCTCTCTACCATTCTCTTGAAATGATAAGCAAGTTCACTTTCATCAATCGAAGCGAGCTTGGGTCCAGCCGAAAAGAATTTGAGAAATATGACCTCTTTGGTTGAAATGTACTGGAAAAGATTTTTCGGATTAGATAGATTGAAAGCTCGAGAGTCATAATCAGTTATTGTTAAAAGATTTTGTAAGCCTATAAGAGTCTGCTTCTGGAACCACTGATCTGTTCTCTTGAACTTAAAGTATTTTTTCCTGTAATTCTGTATAGATTCAATATGAGGACTATCCTCTGGGAATAAATAAACCCTGACAACTGCTATCCCTCTTACTCTGTCAAAAATTCTATACGTTAAACGACAATATGCTTTCCGTACAAGCAAAACTAGAGACTCTAAAAGAGGAGATAGACCCTCTATTTCAGTAAATGGAAAATCAACCCATTTCCAGCCTGGCTCTAAAGAATTTGGATTCGTTCCTGCTGCTGGCAAGCCTGGAAAATCAGTGATGAACAGAACACCGAAAGGGACAAAATTGTTCAAATCATTCACAATTTCAATGACAGAGCGCAAATCATCTGGTAATCTCATGTCTCTCTTATTTTAATACCATATTCCGCTTTCTCTATTGCGAGTATAGCTTTTTGTTGTGTTTCTGGGATAAGAGCAACATTGTGTATGCGCCATTACTGTTGAAATAAAGCATATTCGCTTTGATTGAAGCGACATCACCCCCTGCTTACATAAGCAGCACATTATAATTCTTTATTTGGAGATGATGATAATTTCAAAATCGACATTTATACACTCGAGATGAATACCGGTTTGGAACTTTATCCAGATTGCAGGTAGTGAACCATCATCTATACACATAATGTCTACTGTTTCCAAGGCTATATTCACTAAACTGGTAGCTCCAAATAAAGAGAAGCTTTTGAAATTGGAACAACTACAATGTCAGGTGTTTAGGACAACGTTCAATCCTCATAAATTGAAAACAGGAGCAAAGATCTTATCCGCTCCACTGAAAGGACAAACTTTGGCTAACTACTATGGTCCTACCGACTTTCCTTCTATTGCTAAGATGGCAAAGGCTTTGAGTACTCCATCTTTCACAGTTATCAATGAGCCAGAACAATATAGAGTTGAAAGAGTTGAAGATCTTAAAAGGAGAGGAAAGGGTTCACCTAAGAAAATTAGGGAAGCTTCAAGCGGAGGTAAAGGTAAGAAGAAGAAATAAAAATCCTAGCATTCATACGGCCCTGTATATATACTATACCTATAGATACTTTTTTTATAAAAATTTATCAATGATTGATTCTAGTCACGGATATTTTCATCGTAAACCTAAAACATCTGCTTATAGTGATAATCATCAATCATTTCACCAATCAAAACCCGCCTCATGATGTTAGTTATTGAAATTTCACTCCAGTTATGTTTGACTTCACCTACGGTGTGTTGTTCATCTGTATCGTTTCTTAATAACTGGGGGTTATTCAGGTTGAATAGATTAAAGCTATACATCGCATTGACGTGGCTGCAATATATTTCCTTAGTTGTAATTGGTCTGGTTTTTAGTGTTAAATTATCATTGATTGTTTCAAACAAAATCCCACCTGGAATTCTCTCATTGTTTTTGAGCTTTAGCAAAAGAACTACAATTGGAAAGTGATTGATCAATATAAGCGTGTGGCTCATAACAATAGTAAAATATAAGGTCAATAGTCGGGTGACCACAAACGTTAAATAAAACGCAAACACTGTTGGAAGAAGATAGATGAGTATACTGAAAACAATAATGCCTAGCATCAATTGATCAAATTCATAATCGTTGGAATCCACTCTATTTCTCAAAACATTGTATTTCTTACCGTAAAATAGTCGAAACAATGAACTAATTATAGTAAGCTGCCAATGGTATAATCTTGTACATGCAATGTAAAATCCATTAAGATTCAAAAATAAGACAGTACTAAGATCTAAAATGAAAGAGACAAACATTGATAAACCTTCATATCTTGCGACATACATAGAAAAGGCAAGAACACTACCGAAACTTTTCGAAAACCACCTTAGTGTAGTACTTTTCCAAAAATGCAATACCCAAAATATCAGTTGGCCGAAAAATGATGCAAGTTCATTATTCAACTTGAAACCAGCGGGAGAATGCATCAACCAAACCACCAAGTTTTCTATGCCTTTTTCAAGCATTAATAATACTTTTTGTGCTCCCTCACAAATAGCAGTTTTGTGATCAAACATGTATCCATATACAATATTACCCAAAAGGTAATCATTAACCATCAACCACACCGTGTTATAAAACTTGATGTATTCACTAGGGGAAAACTTTGCTTTCCTTATAATCGAAAACTCACTCTCCTCTTTGGAGACTTTCAATTTCTGGAAAAGCCAAGGTAAGTAGTATAACTGTCTAATTCTCACATTGATTTGATGAATAAAGTATGATATATACGTTAGGGATATAGCTTTTTCGTTTTTCAAATAGCTACTGTATGAGCTATATTTGATGTGAATAAAAGGCTTTGTAAGGATACAACTCAGTATGAAACAAAACCTTTGAATAAATGTGCAATATATATAGTTCATGATGTTTAAAAGTGCAAAGCTATATCTGCACAGTCTCCAACTCTGTATTCCCGAAGTGTTTCGATTAGTATGTAGTTTGGATCGCATATAATTAGTGAGATTGATGATCCTGAGAACATCTCGCATTCCAGTCTTAAAAGGTTTGGGCTGTTTTGTAAGATGATACATTAATTTTGATCTATATTTGATTCTTATTTTTGTGCTTTCTTCAATTTCTTCAATACAAATGGAATCATCATCATTCCAAAATATGTTTATTGTAATTGGATCAAGTGAGAAATATTCAAGCTTCCATGAGTTTGGTGGTTTGAAATAAATTATTGCATGAAAACTGTCTAATACAGGTTTTTGAAGCTTGAAGTTATACTCTTCAATCTGTTTATTGAGTTTCTTGTTTCTATAATTGATACACCCAATGATCTCAATCTGCTTCACAAGTCCTTTATCGACTTCACAAGGTCTATATGCGTCTCGCTCAATGACATCAATAACCACGTAGGTAAACTTATCAACTTTATAGCCTAATATCGCATACTTTCCATCAGTATCTTCAAGACTTATATCATTGGGCCAATAAATCAAAGTTTTGTTCATTTTACAACTGTTTTGGTCTAGATGTGTCAATTGCGATTGAATTACGTCTGTTAAACGCCAACGTTGGAAGCTTTAATGAGTTATGGTCTATTGAATTGGAGAAAAGAGTTTCAGCTATTAAGTAAATCTCAAAGTAAATAGTTGACAGTGTCAAACTGATAAGCAAAAACCTGAACACAAAATTTTCAAGGCTAAAAGCTTTGCAAGTATTTGATATAACTAGTGGAATCAGTACAAGAAAATATAGAGTGATTCTGATGATGAATGTTTCTCTATGCATGGAACAAACAGTCTTCAAAACTGTATTTCCACAACTTGGTCTTTCTCACAATTGGTAAACAGATTATACGTGTACTAGTAAGAAGAGTTAGTATATCGTTGTATAAGCATGCAGACCTGTATTGATCGTTGCTATTATATTGAACAGATTTTAAATTTTACATAAATGGAACTTCTAGGATCCGAGGCCTCTCTATATATATCGACAATAAAGAGCCCTCCCTACATTGAGCTTCTGTCCATTCGCACAGACCATTGATTTATAGCATGATAGATGATCTTGATCAAGGTTTCAGGATTGAAGAAGTTCGTTTACAGTTTGCATTAAATTCAACTCTTTGCAAACTGTTGGTGAGACACAATCATGCTTTTCTTGTTTTGAAGTCGGGCACTATTCATCGGATCAATTTGGACTCACCGCAGGATATTGTTACAATTCAACTGAGTTTATCTGCTGGATGTTTTATTGAAGATAGCTGGATAGATACCAAAGGATACCATCTAATTGTGCGCAGCTCAAAGAATGATTACTATTACATCAACAAACAGTCTACCAAGTACCACACCTTAACAAAACTTAGGGGCTTGAACATTAATTGCATTGTTTTCTTAGATTCTACCGTTACTCCAGACTGTACTGGCCCAATACTCATATCTACTAGAAATAGTTTGATATTAGAAGCCTGTATTATTGCATTCAAAGAAATGTACCTTAAATCGCTTCTTAAGAACAAATATTCTATTCTTCATATTGTTCAAAACTCAGAACTAAATGACAATGGCACATTAACTTGTGTCATCGATCTTTTTACTTTGGATAAAAAGCTTTTATGCTTCAATACAAAGATTCCACAGCAGCCGGCATTCAACACATGTGTTTTTCAAGGTCTTACGAAATCTGATCCAATTGCTATAGACCTTGATGGTTTGACAAATATATCAAGTTACGGAAGTCCCCTTTCTTATGTTCAAAACTCAAGCTTATGCATAACTGATTTTGCTATATCTGATGCACAATCATTCCAGCCACAAAAAACATATTTACCTTTTAAAGTTGAATCTTATATATTGACAGACTATTACATACTTTTTTTGGTAAAAAATAATAAACTAGCAATAATGAATAAGTTTACTTTTGAACTGATAAATACTGTTGATCTGGATTATCTAAACGATTTGGTGATAGGACTTTCGTATGATGAGGTGCAACAAACTTTTTGGATGTATTCACAAGAGCATGTTTACGAGATTCTGATTGATTTTGAAAAAACGGGTATGGTCGAATCACTAGTTTCCCAAGGTAGATTCACAGAAGCCTTGAAGGTTGTGAATGCAGGATCAGGTGATAAGGTGATAATAGATTTTATTTTGAAAAATGAGGCATATGAGTTTTTGAGGCAACATAAATATGAAGAAGCAATTGATTTATTTGTGAGGACTAATGAAAGTATTGACAGGGTAGCTAGAAAACTGATTGACTTGAAGGACTCTACTTTTTTGAGACAATATCTCGCAAGAAAGTTGGAAACTTTCACAAATCAATTCAAGGCACAAAAGATTGTGCTAACAAGTTGGATATCCGAACTTTATATACAAGAATTAAATGGGCTAGAAGGCTCAACTTCTTATAAGAGAAAAGCAATTACAGATAAACCCCTGCCCAAATCACCACAATATGATAATATAGAGAAAGAGTTTCATCAGTTTTTAATTTTGCATAAAGCAGATTTAGATCGAGATACAATTTTCGAACTTATCAAATCTCACAATAGAACAAGTGATTTCTTGTTTTTTGCAACTTTGATGGACGATTATAGAAATTTATTAAAGCACCATATATTCAATCAATCTTGGGATAAGGCATTATCGATATTGCAACAAAAGAAAGATTACGATCTCGTGTATAGTTCTGGAACAGTTCTTTTATGCAATTCTCCAAAAGCTACAGTGGATACCTGGATTGATATGATTGATGGTATTGAACCGTTGAAATTGTTACCTGCCCTTTTGAGTTACAACAAGATGATTGCCACCCCTCAAAACATAGATATTACTAACAATCAAGTAATAAGATTTTTGAGTTTCTTGGTATATGATAGACAATCCAGAAACAAACTTTTGTTAGATGCACTGTTCTCAATTTTAATAACATATCGAAGATTAGAGAGTGAAGATGTGATAATTACCCATCTCAATCACCTACAAAGTATGAAGTCAAAAGCCTGCTTTGATTATAATTATGATTTGATCATGCGGCTCTGTTCAAAGCACAATAGAACTAAGTCGTTGATATTTCTGTTTTCCATGGATCAAAAATTACCCCAAGCTGTGAAGTTAGCACTTGACAATGATTTGTTGGAAATTGCTGTTAAAATAGTCGATGATGCTACATTGGAAAATAGAGAAAGAAAGCATTTGTGGCTACAGATTAGTAAAAAGTTGATATCCAAAGTTATTGTTAACAAAGAGTTTGTAACACAAAATAAAGACACAATCTTTTCTGATACTCTCAAATTTCTATCCAAGAAAACCGATAATGATGGAATCTATGTTGTTTTACAGTATCTTATGAGAAAATGTGATTTGTTGACTATTAATGATTTGTTACCTTTATTTCCAGAATTTATTGTCATAGATAACTTTAAAGATGCGTTAGTTGAGGCCTTAGAAAGATTATCGGATGACTTGAACGTTCTCTCCATGGAAATGACCAACACAATTAATGATTCTGCCAATGTACGACAGAAGATATCAGAATTCCAATCCACAAACTTTCAGGTAATAAGACCTTATGATTCTTGTGAACTTTGCCATAAAATTTTGGTTATCCGAAAGTTTATTGTGTTTCCATGCAACCATGCATTTCATCAAGATTGTCTAGTTAAAAAGATATTAAGCTCGAATGACTACAAATCTAAGAGTTCTTTGTTACAGTTGCAAAAAGAGATCAAAAGCAATAATAGAAACCACAAGAAAATGATTGGTATCAAATCAGAAATAGATACACTAGTTTCATCTTCATGTTGTTTATGCTCTGATATTAAAATCGGGGAGATTGATGAACCAATCATCAAACCTGGTGATAAGGAAATTGATTCGTGGAAAGTGTAACATCTAAATTTTTCAAATATGTAGCAGTACTAGCTAACAGTAAATTTATTAGAACATATAGAAAGATGATTTAATTATTTTTGTACTATATAATGAAGTAGAAACTTTAGAAACTAAAGAGCCAATTACCAAGAGGATGCTGCTGCTGCATCTTCAGCACCTTCTGCAGCCCAATCGTTAGATTCAGCACCTTCTGCAGCCCAGTCCTTAGCATCGTCTTCTGCAGCAGCCCATTCTTGTGCATCACCTTCAACTTCACCTTCTTCAGTGATTTCTTCTTCTTCAGTTGCTTCAACAGTTGGCTCTTCTGGATCTCTGTAGAAGTATAAATCTGGCATAACAGACCATGGTTCGGATCTGTTTGGAAGAGTACCTCTTAATCTTAAGACTTCTCTTGCTAATAACCACCAGATTAAACCGATGGAGTGCTTACCCTTGTTGTTACATGGAATTGCAATATCAACAAAGTCAGATGGAGAGTCAGAATCACATAATGCAATAACTGGAATGTTAACGTAAGAAGATTCCTTGATAGCTTGTGCATCGGTTCTTGGATCAGTAACAATGATTAATCTTGGTTCTTTGAAAGTTTTAGTGATATAGTTAGTGAAGGAACCTGGAGTAAATCTACCTGCAATAGCAGAAGCACCAGTGTGAGAAGCAAACTTCAAAACAGCTCTTTGACCTAAAGTTCTAGATGAGATAGCAACAACATCGGATGGGTTTGGAACAGCTGCAATAACTCTTGCAGCTAAAACAATCTTTTCCCAAGTCTTGTGAATGTTAATGATGTTAACACCATCAGCTCTGGTCTTGTAAACGTAACCAGTTTGGTGAACCTGTAGAATAATAATGCAAATGTTAGTATATATTTCAATTTATGATGTTAATATGAAAATCTATCACTCTTTAATAAACTAATTTATTATTTATAAGTCCAATTTGGTAATCATCTGCTGTAAATGAATTTATCTTTGTTGTATCAAGGTGTAAAAAAGGGAGTTAGATATGAGTTAATGACAATTAAATTTGACAAATTGCAAAACAATCAGTATGTCATATGGCTTGTAATTCATTTTATAATTTGTAGCAAGGTTGATAGATTAGATGAATCATGATTTGGAAGAGATTAGAGATTAACAAAATTGAAATGGAATTTGATACATACGTTAGCGTTCTTAGAACCAAGATGTGCGTTTGCAGCAATCAAGAGTTGTAAATCTTCTTGAGTTAAGGAAAAGTCAGCCATATTGTTATGAATGTGCTTGGTCTATGTATATTAGAAGTCCAAAAAGCCTGGCAAAATCTTGAAAAAATTGATATTTCACTATATTCATCTCCACATAGAGCGATATTGGAAATTTGACAAAAGGGAAATCGACAATACGGGCAGGTGGTGAGCGTGACTGTGAATGCTGGACGGTTGCCGAATCGAGCCCACCGACGCGCACAGTTTTTTTGAAGCCAAGAGTTTCGTGTCCAGGACTCAAAAAATTGGAAGAGCCAAGGGCCCAAAGCCCTGTACTATAACACGTGACTAAACAAAAGAGGGTTATTATTGCTATTTGAGTTTTCCTTAACCTCTCAAATCAAATCGCATTCGCTTACGTAAACGTCTGATCGGAATTACCGATTCAGACGCCGAGACAGAGTTGGAAAATTCCTTAACGTGCATGGATTTATCGGACATTGGAATTGTGCGGAGGGAATGTTTCATCAACACTCAATTCGATGGAGATTTGATATCAGTTTCATCCCCAAATTTATATTGATCACCACCATACCATATAGCTAATCAGTCTCTCTAGAAGTTTAATTTAGTACTTTTCGAATTTTACCATTCATTTCCATTGTTTAAGTAAGCATATTGTCGTTTCATCTAATATCATCATTTCAAATTTCATTTTGTGTTTAATTTATGTTCTTCATTGGACAATACTAATCAACTGAGGTACACTCCTATATCTAATACATACTGATATTTACTACATTGAGATGCTTGATAGTATGTCAATAAAAGATTATACACATGCTGTTGGAACGTTTTTCAAGGATTTGCCCATAGTTATATTGAGTTCTTGGAAAACTCGAAGGAGGGAAACTACATTACTTAGCGGCTACATTACATTTGCAATCACACTAGTTTTCATAGCAATACTCCCTAAATGGAATCGAATATCTAACTATATCTACTCCAAATTTCTACAATTTAACCGACATACAAACTTGATTCCACTGTCTAATACTTTCTTTTTGAGAATAAATCCAATGTCTGCTCAAATGATTATATTTTGGACTATCACATTATTTACATTGGTTCTTTTCAAGGCGGAAAATAATATAGCATTTATAGCTGCACGATTAGGAAGAGTTCCTGTTTATTGTTTACCAACGGTACTTTTTCTAACTTTGAGACCTTCTCCACTACCAGATGTTCTTTATTTATCTCTACTTCCTGTTCATAAATGGTTGTCACGAATAGTGGTTATACAAAGTTTTCTTCATACAATTGCATCAATTCATATAATGCATCTGAGAGGCACAATGATGAAAATGGGAAGAACAGACAATGTGTATGGTCTCGTTGCGATGGCTGCATTTCTTATAATAATGTTCACCTCATTGCCATATTTTAGAAGGAAATTCTTCAATTTTTTCTACATCAATCATTACATATGCACATGGATTGCTACAATTACGCTTTACTTTCACGTAAGGCCCGGAATACCCTTTCTCACTGCTTTAAATATAGCTATTCTACTTTTTCAAATATATTATAAATTGAATATGTCTACAATCACTAGTATTGAGACAATAAAGATTTCGGACAACATGGTTGTTGTTCAACTTCCAAATTCAGCGTTAAAGAGATCATATAGTTTACCAGGTTGTCATATTAGATTGATTGATTACGATACAAATCATAGCAAATTCTACAACTACTTGAAACATCTCGCTATACCTATTCAACATCCATATACTTTGGCATCATTGCCAGTCGATAAGAAACAAAAGCTTGTAGTTAGAGTTGGAAGATATAAATTAGATGATTCCAAAAAATATTTCATAACTGGTGCTTATTTACCACATTTGTCATTTATTCAAGAATTACCAAAACTCAATAGTAGTTCATCGATTCAAGTGGGAAATCTGAACTCTCTTTTAGTTAAAACTAAACTAAAGAAATGTTTAATAGTTGTTGGTGGGTCTGCAATCAGCTTTGCGCTTCCTATTTTGCGTGTTTTGAACTATAATGGTGCAATGGTTAAAATTATATGGGTAATTAGGGATCATGAGGATCTTAAAGTGTTAGATTATTTCCAAAACTATCTTATCAATGACGATTGTATTGATATTTTTATAACAGGGAAGTACACCTTGTCAGAAAAGGTTAATTTTAAGGAAGCTTTGAATGATTTACACAGAAGAAAAATGGAAATGGAAATTAAACAAGAAAGTGAAATATTAAGTGGTGGTTATTCAATTCAAGGTATTAATCGTAAGTTAGAATCAGCTAAAGACAAACTTCCATCTTCCAATTTAAAATTTGAATCCAAAGCTGTTGAAATTTCAGAAATCTCAAGTATCTCATCAGAAGAACATGAAAATATGGATGAAACGACACCGCTAGTTTCGGAAACAGTCGATTTGACATATGGTAGCTCTTCGCTATTAGACTCTTCGAAATCAAGAAGTAAAAGTTGTATTGAGTTGAGAAATCACCATCAAAATCAAACTAAAAACGATTCCTATAAAGAAGAGACAATTGATATTGAATTGAATGAATCTAAGATCTATAAAGAGACCCTACCTGTTGTGCCACCAAATGTCTTATCACAGCCTTCTGCAGGTATGGGATATTCGGATAATACTGAAACAGAATCCAATCAAGCCGATGGACATGTAACACCACGGGAACAATCAAGTAAACTCAAGTTCAAAAGATCACTGAGTAAATCTTTTGATCCAATAAGACTCAAGGAAAGAAGAGCAAGCTTCAATACGGTCAATCCAAGACTCTTCAAAAAAGCAGATTCCATCAATGGATCATCTGCCTTATATGATGATCTTGAAGATTATTGGGTGTTGAAAAGCTCCTTTTCTAGGATTGAATTTGGTAGACCTAAACTTGGCTTATATTACTATAGTTGGTGTATCGGATCATCGTGTTCTGGCCCACTTATAAGCTTACAAACAGGTGAGTCAATTTGTTACAATTTGAAAGATCCTAAAGCAATTTATAAGGAACAACATAATGAACTTTACTCTAATGATACCTTCATGGCTAATCGTAAAGCACGAATGAATGAAAAAAATGGTGAAGTTGATGATACAATCTGGATTATCGGTGCTGGTCCTAGTGGATTAGTGGATAATGTGCGTTTGTGGGCAAATGATTGTGGCTTCAGCTTTCATGAGGAAAGTTTCATTGTGTAAATTCTTTCGGCTTGATACCCTAGTATCTGAAACAAGTTGGGCAAGTTTCGCAAAAAAGGGGAGCGAAATTACAAAGCTTAAATCACGACTTTCAATGGTTTATAAGGCGGGTTAATTGGTAACACAGTCTAATACCCTAGATACTCTTTGCTTTTACCGTTGATTTAATTTTTATTACTATATAAGAATGTCTAATCTTTCTAGTAAAGATGTCTCCCAACAGTTATCCTTGAAAGAAAAGTTACATGGCCGAAGGTTGATCAAACAATCGGGAACAATATTGACCAACAATACTAAGAATTATGGACCTATAAGTGAAAGATTCTTACCTATAAATGATGGTTCACCTGATAGAAAGCTTTTTCATTCAGTTCAAAAACAAACTATCTATCCATCGCCGCTTTTCAATTTGAATGACAGTATAATGGGAGCAGACATTAGCACTCAAGGCTCAAGAAGTATCACAGAAGATGCTGACCTTGAATTAGCAAATTCAGTTTCTAAATCCACAATAAATACAAAAATATTAAAAGGGCTTGAAACCCATGTTGCTTCTGCATTAGGTCTAAATACAGAAAGACTGTTGAATTTTAAAGCCCCTAAAAGTCCCAAAAAGCAAGCACCTTTAACTTCTGAGTTTCATAGAGCTGCAATACTTTCACTGAATAATACCACGACGAGTAAGATATCCGATACAAAAGATGTACCTGAAGTTCCATTCAAAGTGTTAGATGCACCAGGTCTTCGAAATGACTATTATTCTAATCTTGTATGTTGGGCACATCACTCTGATCATATAGCAGCAGGTTTAGGTTCATTGGTTTATATTTGGAGTGAAAAAGATGGAACAATTCCCTTAAAGCCAATTGGTGCTCAAATTGTTTCGGCTTTATCTTACAGCTCAGAAGATTACCTTGCTGTTGGGACGAAAGATTCAAGAATATTTATTTACCGTCCTACTTCAGTTAATGTTTTCACACACATTGATCTTCGAACAAATACAAGTATTTGCTCAATCAAATGGGTACCTAATACACACTATTTTTTTATAGGAAATGATGTTGGCGAGTTGAGTCTTATAGAACTAGTAGTTAAATCAGAACGAAATACAAATCCACCAAAGTTAATTGGATTTTTACAACTCAAGGTAACTCTTAAATGTGCACAGCAGCAAATTTGTGGAATTGATGTCAATCCAGTTTGTAAACATCTTGCGGTTGGAGCTAATAACAACTGTAGCTCAATATGGGATATATCAAATATTGAACTGCCAGTGTTGCTGTATAGTTTGAAACACGATGCCGCCGTCAAAGCTGTTGCATTTTGTCCATGGGTTCCAAATCTTTTGGCTACCGGTGGTGGTACTAGGGATAAGCATATAAGGTTTTGGCACATTACATCGGGAACATTGATTAGCAAACATAAAACAAGTAGCCAGGTCACAGCTATTGTTTGGTCTAGATCTAAAAAAGAGATTCTTGTTACATTCGGATTTGGTGATACAGGAGAAAGAAATAATATTTTGGCAGTTTATGCTTATCCATCTCTGGAGCTGAGAATCAAAGTAAATGCCCCTGCAGATCTGAGGATTCTTTCGGCGGATATATCCAATGATTGGAAATCCGTCTGTGCCTCCATTAGTGATCAATCTGTTAGGATATATAACATCTGGGAAACCGATAATAATCTTAAATTAGAGGTATATGACAAGGGTATATATGGAAGTGATATAATAGAAACAGAAGAAGGGATAAATAATGACTTTTCTAAACTAAGATAGCTCGAACAATTAAGCAGGAATACCATCAAAGTCACTTTTACTACTTTCATTCATCAATTTTTTCCAGTGTCTGCGATTTCTATGAACATCTAATCGTTGAAATTGCATTAAAATAAGCAACATAAATAGAACAAATGCAACAGCTGCACTTGGTGAAATCATACCTGCAAAAATTCGCCTGGAGATAATATTTTGGTATGGACAATTCTTATTTAGACCTTCTACCCAACAATCCCTTGTTGGAAGTGAATTCAAATTTAGCCATATATAGTTTTCATTATCAGGAATCATATCAATAATTTTTGCATTCTCATATACATTGGAAGGTAAAACCAACTCATAGGAGCCAACTTGTAGTTTACAGTATGCTGCTGCCCTCATATAATTTCTAGGTTCATCAGCCCAAATAAAGTCCGAACGATTATGTGAATTTTGACAGAGAAACATCACTTTTCTCGTGCAATCAACAGCCATCCATCCAAACCTCGTCATAACGGCACATCTGTTGTCAAACTCTAGTTGATCGCCTTCATGAAGGTTATTTAGATCGGTCAAGTTGATGCTAGAATTTGTATGTTGCAATTGTGTAATATAGGCGGGGGTTGTGATTCAATCTCCACCCAAAAGACCATCAGGGGCAAATAAATTTGGAATATCTAGCTCATCAATTTTAGTCAATGTAGGTTGGAGTGGGGAAAATGCCCAAGACGAAAATTCCAGATATGGAGAAATTTCTCTTAGGTCCGAGAAAGAATGGTTAATGATAGGATTGAATCCAGACCTAACACTGTTCCAAAAATATTTGTAGCTGAAGGGGAACTCTGGAGAATCATATTTGAATGAAATTGAATCACGTCTAGAGCTTTTCACAGTTGAACTAAGCTGACTATCATATGCAGAATCGAACTCAGTGGAAACGGCGTAGAAATCATCTAAAACAGTTTCTGACAAATTGTCCGTATCAAATGTTGATGAGACAAAAAAATAGTCTTTATAAGAACTTAGTTGACGTATCGTGACATCCGGTGTTAAATCACTTTCCAAAATCACAACAAATACTCTCATAACATATTTGAACAACATTGTATGAAGGGTAGGTATACCAAATAAAAGGAATTGTACGGGGGAAGCTAATTTGTCTACTTGTGACAGAACATCTAGTGAAGTAACATTCGATCTGGTATATTTTTCATTAATAGTATCATTAGATACAATATGTATTGAATGAAGTCGCAAAAGAATGAACATTGTATTTATATTGATATCATTATTAGTTCGCTTGATGAAAGAATTGAATTTATCTGAAAGAGTATATAGGTTAAAATCATCTGTGATACATTCAGAATTACTTTGTTCCAAAATAGACTCAGTAATTTTTGATTCAGAACATAGTAACCAGCTATGTGTTGCCTCGTTATAATAAAGATCGAGTAAAAATGTTTGAACTCCAACATTGAGTAGTATATCTAATGACTCCAATGATGATGAATTATACCCCAATGGTTCAAACAAAACATTCTGAAGAGATATCCCCGTACTGACAGTATCCATCACAGAAGAATTGGCTGCAATATCACGTTGAGCTCGTATTGCATTTGCTCTGTGTGGTGCAAGTATTGGCCATGTTATGATTTGAGCTTGCTCACTCAATGTTTTCCAAGATTCCTCAGCAATTTCTTCATTAGATATTAAAATACCTAGTGTTCCCTGTAAGAGAAAGAAAATAAATGCCTGTATAAGGATAATCTGTTGCATGAATGATTCATTAGTGTTGGAAGAAAAATGATGAAATTGGATTATACATGGACTCTAGAGCCGGACTTAAAGAACTGATGCATGAAATCAGCTTTAATGTCACGTGATTACCTAAGTAGACGTTATGAAAGCTACTTCATATATTGTTAGATGTTTATAGAGAAAGTATTATATTCGAATGAAGCATTGCATAATTATCTTCAGTATCTAATCTACTTTTTAGGTAAGGGTTGTAACCAAAGTATTCTGAATCGGAGTTTAATTTATCCACCGGATTTTATAAAATGTTTAAATTGATCCAGTACTACGTCGCTCTACATTATTTAAGATCTGACCCGATGCATTAACACTCAAGTTCTACAAGAGATCAACATCGAATCAATGTCATCAATAGCTACTTTGTTAGACATTGTGTCATCTGGTATTTTTACTCTTACAATAAGGAAATACTTTGATGATGTTTCAGCTGTTGTTAACTATCAATTCATTGATGAAATCTTCCATTATCCCCAATTCCAGTTGATTTATGAAGGCGATTATCACACATGGGATCCTAAAATCACTACCCCACCGGGATTATACTATTTAACGGTATTACTTCTCAAGTTATTGAAACTTGATCCTACCTTAGAAAATGCAAGATTTATCAACTATTTAGGTGGATGCGTTTTAGTGTCTTTAGTATATCTCATTAGACAAAAAGTTAGATCACCAGGTTTTACTTCTGCTTCCATTCTTTTAAATCCACTTTTGGCTTTATTTTACTCATTGTACTATACTGATGTATGGTCTTCAACAATTATCGTTGCCGCATATGCTGTTATTGTATTTAGACCATTTAATAACCTTGTCATCACTGCATGGTTATCCGCAGCTTTGGGACTTCTTTCATTAACATTCAGACAGACCAATATTGCCTGGTGTATATTTCTTCTTGCTGTAATCATTGATGACAAGGTCAAGGATGATGATCTTTACAAATACCAACAAGGACATGGTGATTTTGTTATATTTTTGAAAACAGCATTGAAAAATTACAGTGTGTTAATTCCATATGCAATAATAGGAATTATATTTCTACTTTTTGTGTACCTCAATGGAGGAGTTCCATTAGGTGATAAAGACAATCATGTGGTAGTTCCTCATTTGGCACAACTGTGTTATTGTGCAACATTTATTACCCTATTCACAGTACCTATCTGGTTCTCAATCGATATATTCAGTGATTATATTACTGATAATTTGTTCAGTGTTCAAGCTCTATTTTTCAATGCTGCTTGGATTCCAACTCTATACGTCATGATTGAAAACTTTACTATCATTCATCCATTCATTCTTGCAGATAATAGGCACTATACATTTTATCTCGTTAGAAAATTTATTACAAGAACTCAAAACAGCAGACTTGAAATAATTCCCATTTATCATTTTTCATTCTACATCATTTACAAGTTATTCATTCAAAGCTCAAATATTGGACAGAAAAACAACAGAAGTGAAGCTTCGCCAATTCTATTCATCTTCTATATTTTCTCCACCTTTGTATCCATTGCTCTATCTCCTTTGATTGAACCAAGATACTATATTCTTCCATACATTATTTTTAGATTATTTGTGAGACCATCGGATAAACCTGTTTTCAACAATTTCTATTTAAAAAAATACAATACAGCGTTGAGATATACAGGAGAATTAATTTGGTTATGGTTTTGGACACAGACTATTTACACCATTTTCTTGAATTATAATTTCCCATGGGCAGATCTTGATACACCACAACGTATTATCTGGTAAGTTCTTTGAAGCGGGGTAATAAAAAGTATATTAACCAAGCGAAATTTTGTCCCCACGAATTTGTTTCCAAATTAGGAAGGTTGAGGTTCCCCAGTTTCAACTTTTCCAGGAAAGTCTCTAACAAAATTTAAATATTTGTTTATAGTTAGTCTTAGTTTAAGATTTAATACTCAGTTGAAAAGAAAATGTGTATAATGTTATGCAATATCGGAAATCCCAAACATCCCTTAATATTGGGATCCAATCGAGATGAGTTTTTTGATAGACAAACAGGGCGGGCTAGCTTTGTTACTCCGGATATTGTCATGCCTATTGATTTACAAAGAGATGAGCATGGTACTTGGATCGGGGTAAACAGGAAAAGTGGAAGGTTGTGTGTTTTGGTCAACTATTATGAGGAGACTTTTCCGCATCAATTGGGACTGTTATCACGAGGATATGTATCACGATCTTTCCTCAGTTCTGATATGCAACCATTAGAATGGGTTGAATCTATCAAGAAGGAGACCAACAATTTTGAAATGATTGGAGCGTTTAGTATGTTTTTCGGAATAGTCAGATCAAATGTGGATTTGAGAGAATCACTATTTGTCATTTCCAATAGAGAAGGAGAGGTAATTAAGCCATTTGCAAATAATTCACGTCAAGTTTTTGGATTGTCCAATTGCTCGGCTTCACAACCATGGCCTAAAGTTTTGCAAGGAGAAGATATGTTTTCCAAGCTTACTGAAAATATGGAGCCTGCATCAGCCATAGCAGCTACAGTTTTCGATCTCATGTCGCAATCTGTCAAGCGAAATCCAGAATTTGATGATGATACTTATCTCCAAAACACTATATTTGTCCCGGCAATCAATCGCTATAATAAGGGTCTTTATGGTACCAGAACACAGACTGCTATCGTTTTCACCAAAGAAACAAATGGTTATTCTGTGTTATACCAGGAAAGAAACTGGAATGAAGAGAAGCCACAATCAATCACTTTTCTTATCGGGGGCTCGTCCTAATCAAAACTGAGCTTGTTGGCTCAATTTTTTTGAGGCTTTCAGTCGGATTTCGCCGAAACCTTTTCTAAGTTGACGGTGTGGTAATTTGTCAAAGGCTATATATAAGCTGGCTGAATGTCGCTCTTTCGATTCAGCTGCTGTTTGAAACTCTATAATTTAAGTATACATAGTTAATATCGATTGTCATGGGAAGTGTCATCAAAGTCAATGAAGAAGACTTCAAGTCTAAAATTGTTCAACAATACACTGATATTATCGGAGAAAAGCTTGGTGGAAAGGTTTTGGCGTTTTCTGATGAATGGTTTGCTGCAGCAGAAAACCTAATAAAGCCAAAGGCACCTATTAGAGATGCTACTAGGTTTGTATATTCTGGTGCATGGTATGATGGATGGGAAACTAGAAGACATAATACCGCTGAATGCGATTGGGTTGTATTTAAAATGGGCGTTTCATCTGCAGCTTTGATTGGATGTGAAATAGATACCGCATTTTTCAATGGTAATCATGCACCTGAAATATCTGTTGAAGCAGCAAATTTAAATGCAGATGCAGAAGACTTTGACAATGTTAATTGGACTGAAATTATTCCACGAGTAGAATGTGGGCCAAATCAAAAGCAATTTTTTGTGAGAGATAAAATCACTGATGAAACGTATACACATGTTAAATTAAAGATGTATCCAGATGGAGGTATTGCAAGATTTAGATTGTATGGTAAGGTTAAGCCAATCTTACCAACAGATTTATCAACAATTTTAGACACTGCAAGTGCTGTCCAAGGTGGTGTTTGTACATCATTTTCTGACCAACATTTTGGATCAGCAGATAATATATTATTGCCTGGGAGGGGTGTTGATATGTCTGATGGATGGGAAACGAAAAGATCAAGAACTCCTGGACATGTCGATTGGGTGATTGTAAAACTTGGTCATAAGACCAATATCAAGAAGTTAACTGTTGATACCGCACATTTTAGAGGTAACTTTCCTCAAGCTATTAGAATTGAAGGAATTGATTATAAGGATGTAGCTAGTGAACCAACTGTTGATGATCCAAATTGGGAAACTCTTGTTGGAGAATCTAAAACTGGACCTGATGCAGAACATGATTATAATGTTTCATTAAACAAAGGTTTCACTCATGTGAAATTAGTAGTGATTCCTGATGGTGGTGTCAAAAGATTGAGATGCTGGGGTACAGTTGTTGTATAAAATTTGGCTCCTTATGTAAAATTTATAACTATTTGTTAAATGCATATCGATCATGAATTCCGATTTTCTTATTTTTTGAAAAATTTCTGGTGGAACAAAAAATGAAGCTAAGATTGCTTGTACCGAAAAAACAACGGCTAGTAGTGTAATGGAATTACTTGTATCGAAATTGAGGCAAAGAGTTCCATTGAACTTCCTTTCCATTAATGATTTAAAGTTCCCAATAGATGAAGATGATCAATCGAAAATTTTGAGTGTCCTTGTAGAAATTGCCAATCATAATAAATATTACAGCATGACCGTTCTCAAAATATTGATTGACGGGTTGGAAAGAAACAATGAAGATTATGATGTGAATGAGGATTACTATGAGTATCTTATGGAGTGGATGGATGCCAAACCATTACAACCAACCGATACAGATGTTATAACGTACACTTTCAATTCAGAGATTCAAGTCAAAATCAAAGAATCGCCTAATTTGATATCTGGTTTAGGAACCACCGGTTTGAGAACATGGGAGGCATCATTAGTTCTTGCAGATTATATGATGGAAAATGATACTAAATATTCACAGCTTGGAGATATACTTGAATTAGGATGTGGAACAGGTATGGTTAGTATAAGCATGTTGAAGAAAAATCCAATACGATCCAATAAATTGTATATTACAGACGGTGATAGTCAATTGATTGAAAGAGTCCAAGAGAATATTAGATTAAATCAACTTAATCTTAATGAAGAGTGTTACGGAATTCACAAACTTTGGTGGGGTGAAGACTATATACCACCGAGTGTGAAAACACTTTTAGCTGCAGATGTTACTTACGACGCAACTATTATACCGGACTTGGTTCATCTTTTGAACGAGTCAATGAGTGAGGGAAACGTGCAAACAGCAATTATTGCTGCTACTCTGCGAAATGAGGATACATTATTGGTATTTAACAAATGGTTGAACATGGGAGTAGAGGACAAAATATGGAGCTGGGAAATTATACAAGATGCTATACCGAACTCTAAGACTTTACACTTTGGGGCGTTCCCTAGTCGTGTGTTATTATACCGTATAGAGCGTTTGTAGATAGCCACTTGGTTGAAAGTGGTGAGATTCCAGTACTGACTCGTCTTTTAACGTTAAAATATTAGATTTAACGGATCAATAATATTCACCAAAATCAAATTTTGATCTGTCGGGCGCGCCAAAGTGAAAAAAGTTTGAGACGTTGCTCGTTGTTTCCCAATTGGGGAAAAGATCAACAGTGCGACTTTTGTGTTGGGGCCTCTTTCTTAGCAGTTAGTTTATACACTTACTGATGTGTGGACTTTATCCTTCTTGCTTCTCGTCAGTATATTCCGTATACAAGATGCAACAGCAAGGTGGAGTGCTGGCACCGCTGAATCTGGATAATCCGAAACTGAATATAGGCCTAAAATTGCATGACAATTACAAAAACAAGAATATGAATGAAGAACCACCACTATTAGCTACACAATCAACAAAATCATCAACCACATATTCAAATAAGAGTTTCAGACTAAGTCCTACCAAAGATTATCTATTTGAATCACTTTCTCCATTGAGAACACAGCATGCCCCCATTTTCAACATTCTGGAAGCTGATACCAACATCATAGAGGAAGAAAAAGATTGTGATGATAGTTTATTGTTGAGAAAACTAGAGGCTGAAGATCTTTGTAATATAAACAAGGACTTGATAGAAGAGATTGAGAATTTACAAAAAGAGCTTGATGAAAAGGACCGCGTAATCCATATGAAATCCATCAAACTAGATGAATTAATTCATGTAAACAACAATTTATTAGACGAATTAAAACAAGAGAGGGAAGTCAGTGAATCTGATTTTAATTCATGGTTACTTTTGAAATCAGAACTTGAATTTGAAATACATGCATTAAGAAAAGCTTTCTCAGCAACAAAAGATGTACCCCAAGACTCAAAATCTATAGAGCTAGAAAATTTCAGCAAGTTTCAATCTATGCAAGTTGAGATAAATAAATTGAAAAAGAGAGTTAATGTATTGATGAAAGAAAATGAACTAGAAAGTCAATCGAAAATGATGATAATAGATGAATTGGAAATGATGAAAGGTAGATATATAGAAATTGAGACCAAATATAAAATATTAAAACAAGATTATGATGATCTTGTGAAAGAATTACTGACGATCAAGAAATGCGAAAATGAATATGCTAGTTATGATGATTTTTCATCAGTTGTAACACCAACACTAAAAAATTTCGCTGGAGAGGGAAGTTTTGATAGTATAAACTCCCTTAATATGAAAAAGAAAAGGATATCATCCAATAGTATATACGAAGAAAATAATAGTCGAATTGGCAGTTTGAGGAATAGTAGTTTGAATAGAGCGATAAGAGAAGTTGAATTGAAGGCACAACGACAGAAGTATCAGCATGAGATAATGATGTATGAATTTGAAAACAAATCATTAAAACTTCAAAATGAGAAATTATTATCATTTATTGGATTTTCACTACAAGTTAAATCTAAAGATTTTAATGCATTGGCAACAAAGATATCAACATCGAATTTTGATTACTCTGATTCCCGTAATATTAAAACTGCAAAAAGGAATTTGAAATCTGTCATCAAAAGTGTTTCGGCTATGCCAATTAGATCAACAGTTGGTGGGGATTCAACTTCAATATCTGACATGAAACAATCTTCTACTAATGAAACCATTGATGATTTCATGAATAATTCAATGATTAATTCAACAAACAATTCAATGGAATATTCCACTGATTATGAACAGGGTGAGATGCTACCTTTAGAATTAGGGGCTTCAGATTCTTTTGAAGAGTTTGGTGATGATGAGTTAGATGATAACGAATTTGAAGGAGAAGTTGAAGAAAATTTACTCAATTTTGATGATACTAGTGGTATTTTCAATGAGCCAAAGAGTGCTTTTAGTGGTAGAAAGAATTTCTCATCAACTTCATCATTAGATGTTGTTTACAAAATGGATAAATTATTTCAAGCACCGAACAGTGCAACCATGGATAACGGACATCAATTTCCACCCCTTACACCAAGGAACCATGTGAAAAGATTGACACCATCAACGTTCAATTTGAGAGATACTAATGGAAATGTTCATATTGATACCAATGTTATTGAAAATAAAGAGTTTATTGATGATAGTCGAGTTAAAAGTGATGAGTTCAAGTTGAATTTTAACAATGCTAATATGATATTGACTAATGAACATGAAGATAGTAAGGTGAGATTTAGAAGTAGTAGTATGAAGAATTTATCATCAATGAGTTCACTTTCACAAATAAGAGAGGAAGATGATGACGATGACGATGACGATATCAAGTACGATGGTGGTGATTCAAGTTTTGAAGATGAGGATGATGCAGATGCAGATGAAACCATCAATATCTCTAATGCTGAGATTGATATGTTCAAAATTGACATGCCACGTCGACTCAAATGTCCAAAGCATTCAACGTTTATGTGTTTTACATGTTCAGGACCATTGATTGATCCACAAGTTTTACAATATCAAATTAGTCCAATATATTCTCTTATGCGTCGATTTACAAGTCGAAATAATTCTGAATCTAGTATAGAACAATTGAAATGGATGTCAAAGATGATAACGGGTGATAATAAGAGCAGCAATAACAATGATGGTAAGAGATCTACATCTCCTAATAAAAAGAGGGGACGACGTAATGATACCAGAGAGCTATTGAGACATCAGTTATATACGAGGTGTAGTGGGGAAGTAACAGCTGATTCTAATGTTGATAATGCTAGCATTAGCACATTAGGAGTTACTATGTTAGACATGTCATGTGAGGATTTCAAGCATCATTCTGAGAACATCGATTAATGATAAGGTTAGTACTAACCTAGCTTAGTAGAAATAGATAGTCGGAGTTAATTATATTAGACTTCAAAAGTTGTGTTAAGTTAATTTGGTGCCATGACAATTTAAAGTCCCCCGATTCAGACGACATGATGAGTGAGTGTGAGTCTGAAATTGCTAGACAGCAAAATGGGCTGATTACTGCGAGTGGAACAATAAGCCAATTCGGCAGAGAAGCTTGCGTGATCGAGCGATTGGGCGCGATTTCTTGAGTACACTGGAATTTAGCTGAGGAATTCGTATTATAGACTCGGCCCATCTGTTTAAGGAACTGTTGAAGGATTGTTGCATGTTTTAAGGTGTTGATTGTTAGCTTCTAGTTTGACTTTTATTCTCTTCACAATCCGCTTCTATCTTGTTTCTGCTAAACTTACTGACTTTCTTTGTATTCATACTTTTCTCTTTCTTCTTTGATCTTCTTCTATCTATAATTGTACATCTGCTTAATTCCCAACATCGAAGTCACCAATCAATAAACTTGAAGTCAGTCTAAAATATCCATTGACTGATATTGCATTATGGCTTTGCATAACTACATTTATGTGAAGCATCACACTGACATCGAAACTGAACGTAAAATTGCTAGGGAGCATGATCCTAGACCAACTCTTTTAAAAACTAATCCTGATTTCAACGACACTACCCAGACTGAAAATGCTCTACTTCATCCACATACTCATCTACATATTAAAGAGGATTGGGAACATGAAGTAAAATTAGAAAAATGGGACGATGAGTCTTCAAGTGATACCGATTACTTGAAGAAACGATTGAACCTAGAATCCGAAGTCATGCCGATCCAAGTCAAGAATCATCATCATCGTCATCATCACCACCACCACCACCACCACCACCACCATAATCATCAAGATGAATCTAGTGAAAGTAATGTCTCAGATTCTTCACGTCCCAAATCCGCAGTAACAACAGTACCATTGAGTCTATCCAAGGAAGACATTGACATTATTTTATGTGCTAAGCCAATGAAAATTAGCAGAAGTCAACAGTCACAAAATGGACAATTATCTGAGCAACCTAGTATCGAAAAGAAACCACTTAAAGATACTAAATATGTGGTTGTTGGTGGCAAGAAAAAGAAACTCAAATCACGATTCACAAGAATGAAAAGGACTTCATCAAACCAAGGAGCAAATTAACGACATTGTTTCCATTAAAAAACTTTGCATTTACAATATCTTTACTATAATTTAGCAGCTATATCAACAGAGAAAACAATCAACAACATGAAACAAACGGACAATTAAATAAACAAAAATATTTCGAAAATATTTGCTATCTTTTCTATGCATCAAAATTTAAACCTCCTACGAAGCAAATAATGCTCAACCTCACCTCCCCGGTCGGTAACTTATGCACTAGCATTTAAATATTTCCTAATTACATTATATATCTCAAAATTAAATAGCTTTTTATATGAAAACAGATTCAACAGATAAATTCAAATCAAGCATAATTAAAATTGACAACCAATGTACCTGTAACTTTACCAATGATGGGCACTTGTAAATTTTCTTTCTTTCCAGCTGCATCTTGTAATAAAATCATTCCAGATCCAACTTCTTCAGATTTACCAAAATGATGTACGTTTTTCAAAGTGAAAACCATTTTAGTACTTGCATCACATTTAAAAGTAAAACTTTCAGCAATTTTGATCTCTCCATCTTCCACTTTATACTTTTTAGTTTTGTACAATGTTTTCAATGATCCATTACCAGATTGTAAAGCAACTTTAAAACTCAATGGCTCAGGAAAATCAACCTCAGGAAAAAATTCAACTAACGTAACTCTACCTGGAATAGCACCTGTACCATTAAACGCATTGGTTCTTACACTTGTCATGTCAGATGAAGTTCTATGTGAAAATTGTGAACTACCACCAAATGTATTCGTACTATCAATCGATGATTTCTTACGATGTCCAAAAGTTGGTGGCTTCAATGTAAAATGACCACTAGATTCATTCTTATTGTGTGGTACAAACTTCTTAAACGTATCTGCTGCACCTGTTGCTATACCAGTAACATCATTGACAATTTCTGATGTAGCTCCAATGTGATTAGTAACAATTGCAGCTCCTGATGTAAAATCAGAGATTGTTGGTCTATATCCGAAAGGAGATGATTCTTCATGAGATGCTAATTCCGCAGAATTAGGTTTCAAATAACCTGGTGTAAATAATAATTCAAGATTGATGCTGCCTTGCGTAGATAATCTAAAATCATCCTTGATCGGTTTATTGGGCTCTATTTGAGATAAATCAATAATAACATTACCTAATGGATCATTATCACCTGTCATATCCCAATCAATAGCTTCAAGTATAAGTTTATCTTTCTTTCTAGATTTAACTGGAATACTAAACGTTTCATCCCATATTGGATTCAATGTTTTCTTTTTTATCTTAGTTTTGAAAACTTGTTTATTATTCAAGTGACCAACCACAAATGGATCAGACTTGCCGCCTCGATCAGCAATTAATAAATCAGAAGCACTTTTAACACAAATTTTCAACAATCCTGTATTCTCAACAGAATCAAATAGATTGGATGAATTATCAACAGTTGGAACAAATTCGAAAACAACACTAAGTTTATTATCGTCTAATTTCAACTCGACAGGCTTATCATAACCATTTTTCAATAATTCAATCACATTGAAAGAGTCAACAGTTTCGTATAAAATATCACTTTGATATTTCGGGCTAATAGTCTTGGTTATCCGTATATTTAAAATTGAATTACGCAAATCTCTGATAAAACAATCACCAGAAGTTGCATTCACTTTATGGTTTTTGACCTTACGTGAAATAAAATCAGGATAAGAATGATCATCAATGAAAAACTCCACATATCCGTTTTTACTCTCAAGAGTACCATCAATCAGATTGATACCCAAAACACCACTGTTAAATTTCAATAAATCATCTAATGACATTATAACTTTATCATCATTCAATTCCAGCATTTTATTTAATCCATTTTCATCTAGAACATCAACCCACTCGTAATCATCAGGATGTTTTTTATAATCTTCAAGAAACTTCGCTTGCTCTTCCAATTCATCTAAATCGTTATTGATCAAATCTTTGTCGGATGCCTTTTCGTTTATCTGAATTACTTCTTGATGTGAGAACAGTTTTATCAATGGATAATAAGTCAAAGAGACATCAATTTCACCTGTTTTCTTACCGTTCTTTTTCAATTGCCTTGTTATATCTATCAGTTTATTTGTTTCTTCATTTGCAAAAAATTCATTGACATCAATTATAGTTTGACCAACAAGCTTCTCATCGTTACCTCTTTGATCAGTATCGTAGCAACTTACTGTAATTTTTTGATTTTTAGAATATATTGAGACAAAAAATTCATCATCGTAAACAGGATTCTTGTCGTTCCAAACAATCGTAGTAATACCTTTAACTTTATTATGTGTTGATATTGCGATAAAAGTATTTAATTTACCCAAATCTTCCAGTTGCATCAAGTTTCTGCATTGTTTGACGCCAATTTTGAAAACACCCATTGGTGGAACAAAAGAAATATCATTCAGCTGCTCCTCAATTTCAGTGATTGGACCAAGTGGTTTCCATTCACTCGTGAATTTAATTTTACCCTTCCCTTTAGTGAAATTTCTTATTATCTGACTAGCCTTTTTGTGCTCATCTTTGCTATCATGTTTAACATCATTTGGTTCTAAATACAAAACATCAAGTAATTTAGCTTCATATGTTGCAATTGCAGTTTCTTCAAAAGACGATATATCTTTAATTACAATTTTCAAAATGGAAACAGATTTATGTAAAACTAAACTTTCAAATTGGAAATTATATTCAGGATTATTATTACCTTTGATGATTCGTGATTTTTCAATTAATTTATTATCCAAATAGAGCTCAATATATGTAGACAATTTACCAATCATTGAGGAAGAAGTATCTAGCTCTAATGCAGTAAGGATATTTAAATTCAAAATACCAATTTCTGAGTCAAATTGATTAATAATTAAGCCATCTCCTAGAGTTTCAGGTTGTACAACAGGATACCACTTCAGATCATAAACAACTTTACCCAAATTTTTATTCTGTTTAATAAGTTTGGTTTCTACAAAATCCATTACAGGATCTTGTAATAAATCTTGTAATTCAAATGAAGCTTCACAAAGTGATTTTGATTGGCCTGATGACTTTAATTCGAAAAGTTCCAATTTTAGTTTTGAATTGATATTGTTGATCAGTATAAATTGAACCTCATTAAATATGGGGGTAACAGTTTGAAATTTAATATCTGTTTTATATTGGAATTTGAAGTCACCTTCAACACCATATTGAATGTAAGGATTGATATTTTTAGAAGATATGTATTGTGCACCTCTAATTTTCACTGCCAAACAACCAATCGCAGATGGTTTTTGAATAAAATCATTTGGATTCACATCAATTGTGTTTGGGTAATACATGAGTGGTGCCAAATTAGAATTGATTAAATTTTTAACAAATGATGATAAACCGGGAATAACAGACATAACATCTATACCTAAAGTATTACCACCAACCGGGTTCAAAGCATAATCAATAGTTGGAGGTTCCAGAAAGCAAACTGATACAATATCAATGTGTGGGAACAAATCACCAATAACCACTTTAACTCTCATATTACCCACAAATGTCATATCCTCAACTAACACAGGTAATGAAACACCAACAAAACCTTTACCAATTCTAATTCCTAAAGCAATTTTAGGATCGATTTTATTGCGTAATTCATTTTGAGTCATATCAGAGATATCATTCGGAGTAAAATTGACATTCCAATCCATTTGATAAACGTTTTTACCAAGTTTAGTAAATGACTTGATTGATTCAATTTTAGGTGCTTTTGTACCGAGTGTGAACTCGTCAAGTGTTAGTTTATTAATTGGAGGTGGTGGAGAAACATCAAGTAAGATTTGGTTACTATTGGTAATAACTAAATCAGACAAGGCAGGCATATAAATGACCCAAAATTTAGCAAGAAAATTATTCAGCCAATCGATTGATTCCAGTTTATTCTCTAATGCTTCTGAAGATTGAATCCTTTGCATGTCATCTCTAATATTGATTGCAAATCTTCTAAATTCCGTTCTATATACTGCAAAGGTACATATAGAAACGAAAATGTAACCAAATAAACCGTACCCTATTAGCATCAAGACGTATGCTGCAAAACAACTTGAAACAACAATGCATGTATTCCAATAAAAATCAGCATAGTATTTTTCATAAATGTATTTATTGATAATTGAAGCTGTTTTATTGTTTAATTTAATCTCTTCGTTGGAGACAACAGTAGTTTCGTTATCTAAGAATGACCCAATTTTCTTCCATGGGAAATCAAATTCATATTTAGCACCGTGAACAAATTCATCGTTATGAATGTAAGTAGATGTTGTTTTATGATTTGATGGGGGTGTCGAGGGAGGTGTTGATACGTCAATATCGTCTGCAGTGACTGAAATTGTGGGTTTATCGTCCAATTTCTCATCTGTATGTACCACTGGAGTATCAGAAGATAATTCAGACATGGCAAGTGAAGTTTGAAGCTCAATTGAGTACAAGTCGGTGAAAGCAAGAAGGAAGTATTAAGAATGTGTGGCAGAATAATGTAGCACGGCCAGAGGCAGGAAAGCGATGTTCGAATTTGTATCGATCGATATAAATTTAGTACGTAATTAACAAGCGAAGAAATTTAAAAAAGCTTCGACGCGGAATTCGGAGAAATTACAGGTACAAAGTTAGAACAAAGAAGATCTGTGCAGAGGTAGAGATTGGGGATGGAGGAAGATACAGTGAATCAATGATGATTGAGGGACCTTTGGAGGGTTTTCTGTCGTAGCATTGCGTCAATGAGGGGTTTCTGTGGGAGCTGTTGTAAAAGAAGCGCACTGTAAGCGGCACCAGGACGAGCGAGAGATTCGGCACAGTAAAGTAGCTGTGGGGTTAGCTGTGTTAGAAGTGTTGGTGATTGAGAGTCAAGTTCCTTTAATTTAGGAAGAACAAGTTGTACAAGTCCTTTGACAAAAGTGTTTATAAGAAGGGAGTGTTTCATATTTGAGTCATTGCTGTTAGTGGTGAAGAGGGAATGAAATGTTGCAACAGTATGAAACCCTTGTTCTCTAAGTACTTCAAGTATTCTCTTACCATATAATTCCACAAGTCCTGAATCTCTAAGTGGGGAGAGTGAGTCTATTTCAGAAGCTATACTCTGATGTCGTAGACGCAAAAACAAAGCTGGAAGTGTAGATGCATTATTTGAAGCAGAGAGTAGTCTTTGCAATGCTGTTACTGTTTGTAGAAGTGAACTTGCGGGTCCATTTTGTAATAATGAACAACAATGACGTGCAAGAGAAGTTGTTTCACGTTCCAAAGCTTCCAAGACTACCTCTATAAGGATTGAACCTGAATGCATAGCGGCTACCCTTTGACCAAGAGCAGATACTTCTACGGCTGATGCCAAATATTGTGAGTTTTTGTTTTGACTGCCACTAGTAACAAGAGTGTGTGCAAGTTGTGGTAATTCCACAAGTGCTAACAATGGAGGCAAAGCATTTGCCGTAAGTCCTGTTGAATTGATATTTGTAGAAGTGGATGTTGAATGTGACGTTGCTGAATTGATTATAGTAGTAACTGATGGTTGTAATGGTTGAATACTGGCAGCACTAGCTGTTAACCGTGGCCATTCTGATGTTGTATTTTCAACAAGCTCCATTGCTGAAAGGACTTTCTGTATTGGAGAACTGGAAGAAGAAACAGATGTACCATTCCCAGTTAGAACATGTGCAAGTTTATTGTCTAGTTGTACGTTTGCATGAGATAGTTCAGCAATTTGTTCCATTAGGAAAATCGATGTATCTGTAGTATCTGAGTTATCTGTATGCGACAAAAGGTCATTTAAACATTCTATAGCATAATCAGTATCATCATCAGTAATATCAAGCACGCCTGTCTCTCTGAACCTATCCAGAAGAAGTGCCGACATGTTTATGTTGCATAAGATAGTGTTGTAAGAAAGCAAAGCTGGTTGGTTTGAGTGGTCAAAGGCTGGTCCTCTGTATATACGCGAGAAGCGACGAATTGCAAAGATTGGCTGCTTTCTTTATGCATGAAGAATACCTTTCTTCTTTGTTTGTAACCTTTATAGCAATTACATATCACTATCAACACTAATGGAGGGCCTTTTTTTCAACATTGATTCAGGGTACGTTGAAGGTGTAGTTCGGGGATATAAGAACTCACTTATTACGCAATCACAATATATCAACCTTACACAATGTGATTCCCTTGACGATATCAAATTACAACTTTCAGCAACTGATTATGGTAGTTTTCTCAATGATATAAGTGAAACTTTATCTACTTCTATTATTGAACAGAAACTCAACCTTAAACTTATCAAAGATTTCAATTATATAAGATCTCAAGCGACTGATCCATTATCTAAATTTCTTGACTACATCACATATTCCTATATGATTGATAATATTTTATTAATTCTTACAGGTACAATTCATAACAGAGACAAGAATGAAATTTTGAAAAAATGTAATCCTCTTGGTTGGTTTGATACATTACCAACATTATCTATCACCACTGATTTGAATTCATTGTATCAAACAGTTTTAATCGATACACCATTAGCTAAATATTTCCATAATTGTTTAACAATTGATGATTTAGATGATCTTAATATTGAAATTATTAGAAATATTCTATATAAGGAATACCTTGAAGATTTCCATGAATTTTGTTTAACAAAGCTTCCATCTCCAACTAATGAAATCATGGACAGACTCATTTCCTTTGAAGCAGATAAGAGAGCAATCAACATTGTTATTAACTCATTTGGATCGAATGAAGTGACTGCACAGGATAAAGTAAAGATGTTACCATCGATTGGTTTACTTGCTCCACTCAAACATCAACTTTCTGAATGTTCTGATTTGGAACTTGTCAAATCTTTAGTCACCTCAATCGGTGCATATTCAGACTTTTTCGACGAAACAGGAAGTAATGCAACAGGAAGTGGAAGTGGTACTGCTTCTCTTGATGACCGTTTCTACGCATATGAGATGCATCTTAACAGGAATGCACTTACACAACAGTTCACCTACTCGACTGTGTGGGCTGTGCTCAAATCCCGAGAACAAGAGATCAGAAACATCACTTGGATCTGTGAATGTATCAGTCAGAACCAAAGAGATAAAATCAACAACTACATTGCTGTCTACTAGTACTTTGTCTATAACTAATATACTATACTCTAAGCTAAGAATCTATTCTTCTATAATAATTCGGACCTGCAAAAAAGCTTGTCGCGACAAATTGCGAGCTAGAGCTTGTGATCGCCAATTTCTTTCGAGCAAATTGGCCTCGATCAGAGAAGAAACTGGGTCTGCCTTCCCCGGTTCGGTTTGTCGCCTCCTTTCCTGGAATTCACCACCAGTCTAGCAGCATACTTCACCTTCCAATGGATATCAGCAAAGGTTTGAATAACTTGTCCCTTTGGGAAGTCAAGTCGTATGTGAGAAAGGCACAGAATGCCGTACTCAATCTTTCTGAAACAGAAGCAAAAGTGAGAGAAGCCACTAACAATGAACCATGGGGTGCATCAACTACTTTGATGGCAGATATTGCACGTGGTACTTTCAATTATAGAGACAGAGAAGAAATTTGTAATATGATTTTCAGGCGTTTTACAGAGAAAAGTGCTCATGAATGGAGACAAATTTATAAATCATTACAATTAATGGAATATTTAGTCAAGAATGGTAGTGAAAGATTTGTTGATGATGCTAGAGCAAATGTTAGTTTGGTTAGTATGCTTAAGAGTTTCCATTATATAGATTCTAAAGGTGTTGATCAGGGAATTAACATTAGAAATAGAGCAAAGGAATTGGCAGCCTTATTGACTGATGAGAATAAAATTAGAATTGAAAGGAAGAAGGCAAAGGAAAATGCTAAAAAGTTTGATGCTATCTCTTCTACATCTGCAGGTTCAAGAAACCTTGGTAGAAGAAATAATAGATCTGCATATGGAGCAAATGCAGCAGCTTCTGCTTCATCGATGGGTGATGACTATGAAAATAGAATTTTCGGTGATGGTGGTGTTTTCGGACAAAGATTTGAAGAAAATAGAACAACTCAAAGCGCTGTAAATAATTCTGCACAGTTTGAAGAATATGATGAAGATGTTCCTGCAACTATAAAACAATCACGTTCTTCTGAACCTACTACTCAAACATCCAAAGTCAATGCACCTGCTATAGATTTGTTTGATTTCAGTGATGAACAACCAACTGGAAATCAAAATACAGCTACTAAAGTTGCTAATGATGAAGATGATGATGATTTTGATGATTTCCAATCTGCTGTTCCAACTCAACCAGTACAAACTGCGCCTGTTTCTCAACAGGCAACATCATCACCTCTTGACTTTTTCAATCAACCAACATCATCTACCCCAGTAATAAACCAACAGAAACCAGTAGACGATATTTTTGGATCATTACTCTCCTCTGCAAAGCAAACTACACTTTCCTCTCCACCTGTTAAACAAACATCAACATTTAAGACGCAGAATTCTACACCAACTACTCCATACAAAACTTCATCACAACCACAACAATCCTCAGGTGGTGTTGTTGATCTCTTAGATCTGTAGTTTAAAACGCCGGTTATGTAAAAACTATGCACACTATGTAAATCAAAAAAAAAGAACTGTACGCGATCAAATTCCATCTCTTTTGATCTTGATATTGATACTGGAACTTTTTGAATCCTTCTCTTTTCAATGTACACTTAACATTTGGTGTAATACTGCACCCTTCAATTGAAAGACTGAGCTATTTGGGATTATAAAGATGGTAGTTTTCTCTTGTTGGATATACGATAGGCATACAAGGTGTATATTTCATCGTGATTATGACACAATGGCTACAAACACACACAACGACTCAGATAATGCCAAACTTCTTTATGGAATGATACAATCATTACGAACTATATCTCAACAATTAGTACCTAAAACACAATCTAAAGAGTATCAAAACTCACTTTCACTTTCTTCAACGAATAGAGTGAAAACAATCAAAACACTTCTTTACTCAATACATCTCAGGGAAACCATAACAGGGACTAAAATCGTTGTACTTACAGACAACAATGTTGCAAAGGACAAAATCGAATTAGCAATGGATACTATTTACACAAAACTTCTAGTGCCGTACCTTGCAGCCAATCCAATGGCAGTGAAATGTTCCTCGGATGATTCGATAATTATCCGCAACTCTAATTTCATCAATCAAGTTGACCGGTTGCTACAACCATTGTGATTTCTGTAATGGTAATATATTGCTTTCTAATCACAGGTCAAAAATTTGTACATAATAGAATTACTAAAGAATGAATAATGGGAGGATGACGGTGGGGATATGCAGCAACTCAACTGTGAGAGCAATAGTAGAGGCAAGCATTGTTGTAATCGCTTTGAGGGTTGCTAAACTAAACTTGCTAAAGTATCAGCGGTGGCTAGTTCTTGCCAGTGGTGGCTAGTTCCTGCTGGTCCCTGGCCAGTAGAATTGCTCTTGCCTCTCCCAATTTGTTCCAAAATGGAAACCAGCTGCGCGGATTGCGGTTGGATTTGATTATTTTAATGGGGAGAAGCTATTTTCTTTTAGTAGCAAAAAATAGCTTTTCATTCAGGCCAGCAGTGCTCTTTTCTTTTTCTAATCCTGACCGCCCGGTGTATTCGCTGCAGATTGTCCCGGTTGATTGTCTTTCTCTTCCCACTTCTCTCCCAACTGGCTCCTCTCTTCCCTTCTTTCTTCCTCTCTCTCTGCTCTGCCTCCACACTTTGTTCATCGACTCATATATTACATTCTCACTCTTTTATATAATCTCCAATATTCTCATTTTTTGATGACACAGTGACTTCTTTGAGCTAACTTAGTGAAAGGAAGAGCTGTTTCTTGATTTTTCTCGTCCCTGCATCAACAAAGCAACCCCACATTTTACTTTGTTAAATTCCCATTATTTCGGGGGTCTTCAGTTACTTTTTTACTTCGTTGAAAAAAAAAGGAATGACATCTAACAATATCATAGTATCTGATGACACACAAAGAAGGATAATACCCAATTATCATTCAATGGAGAGCAATAATAGTACAGCCAAAAGGCGAAAAATTTTAACACCTACAATGTCAAACTTCAGTTCTTATTCATTTGACTCAAATAAAACTCCCATCATTTCCGACACAGCATCTTCAAACAGCAGTGATCATTCACCCTTGTCAAAAAACATAGAATTAAATTCACCCATCAATAATGTCAACTCACCAAAGCAGCAGCAGCAACAACAACAACAACAACAACAACAACAACAACAACAACAACAACAACAACAACAACAACAAAAACGACAACAACATGACAATGTTACTACGATACATGATTCTTCATGTGATTCATTTCCGTCAGTCGCTGATGTACCAGCTGATGTGCTTTTTCGTTTAAAACAATTTTCGCTATTTAGTGATGCTCCCGAATGCTTCTTTCTCAAACTAACTAAAGCATTGAATTTAGTTCAATTTTGGACTCAACAATGTATAGTAAAGTCAGGTGAACCGGCTAAATCAATGTATTGGATTTTGAGGGGCACCGTAGCAGTTACATCCCCTGATGGTGAATCCATTTATGCAGAATTAGCACCAGGTGCATTTTTCGGTGAAATTGGTATCTTATTTAATAGACCAAGAACTGCAACAGTTATTGCTAGAACTAAAGTATTATTAGGAGTTCTTACTAAAGATGCTCTCAACCATGTACTTGGAGATTATCCAGATTTAGAAAAAATAATTAGACATGAAGCTCAAGAAAGGTTGTATATGCAAGAACAACGTGAGAAATTATCTAAAATGTCAACACCAACAATAAGTCAAAAGATAGCAAATATACCTGGCCCCTTAAATGATCCAAATGAGTTGGTTTTAACAAATCAATTTATTGATTCTTCACTCATAGCAAATGATCATGATGTAGTCCCTGGTCCAGCTCTACCACCAATGATTCAAAATCAAAATTTACCATCACATGATCTTTTTCAAAGAAATTACGTTATCAATCCTGAAAATAGTGTTACACTTAACAAAACTACTTTCGCTAATATCGATAATATTGATCAATCAATTTCAATTAGAGAGTTTTTATGTAGTTTGGATATTTTCAAGTTGCTACCAGATTATATTATTCATGAATTGGCACTTTCAATTGAAGTACAACATTATAGACCAATGAATTTTATTGTTAAAAAGGGTGATTATGGACGTGATATTTATTTTATCGTTTATGGTGAAATTGAAGTGATAAATGATTCGGAATTATTAGCAAGATTAGGACCAATGATGTACTTTGGTGAAATCGCATTTTTATCTACCCTTTATGGATCTCAAAAAGCTTTACAACCAAGATCCGCCGATATCAGAACTATAACTGATTGTGAGATTTTAATGATAAAAGCATCAAAATTGGATGATATTTGTGAAAAATATCCACAAATATCAGAGTCTTTCAAAAGAACAGCAGCTGAAAGAATCCAATTCAATAATTTCAACGGACTGAATGAAAATTCAATGTTTAAAAAGATCAACTTTAGAAATACAAATTCAATCATCGAGTTAGATCCATCATCTGATGATTTTATTGATGATCAGCCAGCGCCAGAATCAGCACCTAATTCTGATAATAAAATTTTCAACTCACATAGAGATAGAATGGCTTCATTCAGTGCACCTGCTCTTAACCCTACTAAAGGGTCAATACAAAGTTATTCCCTTGAATCTAGAAATTCAGTTGTTAGGAATTCTAGATTTACTTACACACCATTGGAATATAGACAAAGACTGTTCGATGTTAATAGAAACAGGAGAAGGTCATCTTTTGTCAATATTGGACCTTTCCCTGACTCTATCCTTATTAAAATCTTGAACTTTTTGAACTTAAAAGATTTAGCTCGATTATCAACTGTTTGTGTGAGATGGAAACAATTAGTTTATTTATCAGACAAATTGATGAAACGTCTTGATCTCACTCCTTGGTGTAAAGAGATGAATGATGCAAAATTGAAACAGATAGCTAAACTTGTGGGTTCAAGGCCTGAATACATTGATATATCAAATTGTTATCATGTAACAGATGAAGGTTTCACTTATTTACTTAATAAAATTGGTATTAGAGGTAATATCAAAGAACTTCGAATGAGTAGCAACTGGAATTTGAGTGCCATGGCAATTATGGACATTAGTATTTATTGTCGAAATCTTGTCAGTCTTGATTTAAGTAATTGTCGGAAAGTGAAAGATGAAGTGCTTGCTAGAGTCATTGGTTTCAAAGGTAATACCGAGTTTGGATGTCCTAAACTAAAACATTTAAAGCTTGGGTATTGCAAGTACTTAACTGATAATAGTCTTCAACATATTAGAGATAATGCTAAATTAGAATCTTTGGATTTAACAAGATGTACAACAATAACGGATATGGGATTTCAAAGTTATAATAATCAAAGATATTCAAGTATAAAGAAACTTGTCCTTAAAGATTGCACTTTCCTAAGCGACAAAACAATGGAAATAATCTCCATCTCATGTGCAAACCTTGAAGTTCTTGATCTTACATTTTGTTGTATGCTTTCTGATTATTCTATCAAAGTTATAAGTTTAGGTTTGAGGAAGTTGAAGGACTTGAACCTTTCATTTTGTGGATCAGCCGTTAGCGATTATTCCTTAGCATCACTTAAACACCTTGCTAATTTAGAAAATCTGTCTATTAAAGGTTGTGTTAGAGTTACAAGAGAAGGTGTAGATATGTTATTGACTCAACTTCCACGATTGAAAACTCTTAATCTTTTACAATGCCCTAGAATCGATAACTACAAAGGTGTTAAAGTTGAACCTTTCGATAAAGTCAAAGGAAATAATTACAGTTGTTTGAAAATCAAACCTCACGGTCGAATCATCAAGGTGTTTTTATAATAGACTTTTGTAAGTATAAATTCTGTAATTATAAAGCATGCAAATTACTATTGTTTGCTTTCCATCTTTTGCTTAAGTTGTTTTTCAACTATTTGCTTTTGTTCTTTTACAATCTTTCTCTTAGTCATAGTTGCAAAGAAAAAGATACAAAATGGTAACAAAATCGAGTTAAGTGCAATCCATGCCGCAAGGACACCAAAATATCTACCCATGTGAGTTTTAGTGACATTGAAAAGTACAATTTTCATCAATTCGTATGCATTCTTTATTGGTAATGCATAAGTGTATCTGAAAATTTTAGGGCATAGCTGAATTGGTGCAAATGTTGCAGAAATATTAATAACAACAAAGAATAGTAACCAGAATCCCATTAGTGGTGGGTAAGTAGCAAAACAAATTAGTGAGATGTTATTATTTGCACCACCAACAGCTGCCATGGTCATATAAGAAACCATCCAAAACACACCAAATCCACCCTTCCATGCTCTATTCATAGAAATTTGAAAAGCAGCGTTAAGACAAGAAAAGGCTAACGATACAAAAAGGTATGTAACATGAGAAATGAGAAGTTGAAAGAGAATGTATTGTTTTGGGAAAATCTTTTTAGCTACTGTACCGTTGATATCACCTAACCACATTACTTGGAAAAATGTAATAATAATAATGTAAATTAAACCGACTTGTAAAGGACCCATGGTAACTGGTTCAATTGGTATTGCATCCGTATATTGAATCAAAGGATACGATGTCAATAAACTGGTGTTTTTCAAATTTGAGAACTGAGAGTCAGTAAGATTTGAAAGAATTGATGGATATCCATAGTTCTGTAAATTTTCCACAAATAATGACTGGAATTGAAATAGTGTATTGGAAACTATACCACCCATAGTTACTGGATCTCTGGCAGTCTCATAGAGACCATGGACAAAATTGGTTGTTGATATATTGGTTCCACTTTGAAATGCATTCAATAACAACTCAGATACATTGTTAGCTGTCACATAAATTGCAGCCCAATATTTTTGCTCGTGTATTAAATACTGAATCTCATTTTCTGTCAAATTATACCTAAATTCCCATGTTCCTAATGATGGCATCATGCCTTGTGAGGTTGACATTCTCAAAGCATCAGATATAACTCCGCTTGGATTAGATTCTAGTCCAACAAGGTATTTAAGGTTCACGTATCGGGTTTCTCTTTTGTACATTGAACCCCAATATATTGACCACACAGTCAAAACATAAACCCAAAAGGCCAAAATAATTTTTGAATACTTTTTCAAAACAGAAATTCTTAACTCTTTGTTTTCTTGAGCAAAGAAAGAATATTTAGGAGGTGGAGGTGGTGGTAATTTGCCTTCAGCTACTAGTTTCTCCCTTATATATGTTTCTTCAGCAGCAGCACCTGTGGCCACATCATTTTCTGTGTATTCAGAGATTGTTCTAAACAGTTCACTTTCTTGATTTGATCCTTCATGATTTTTCCTGCTTTGAGTTTCAAGATCATCGCCGCTATAGGGACGAACATCACTATCAGATGCTTCCCCACTAGTTGTCCTATATTCGTTTGGTGGATAATTGGTGTTATTAGACATTTTTTCATCAATTGAGGACATGTATAGTACTCTGTTAATATTAATAGGTTTTGGGTGATAATTTCAATGATGATATTTGGTAATGTATTACTCTCAAAATGTACTGTTAAGGAAAAAAAGAACATTGGAGAATTTGTCATCATAATAATGTGAATAAATTTTTCTAATCTCCGACGCGATCTATTTTAGCGGCAAGTGATCTACCCGCAACTCGGGATCTCTGATTAATACTTCAGTTGCATGCATACACACGCAGCGTCCATTAATATTATTTGTTGAGTTGTAGACTGATCATTTTCAAGTGAATTTTAGATCTGGTTGGACCTATTGAGGGTTGTGATTGGAGTTTTGCAAGGTAAATGTCATTATAAAACTCCTCTTATTGAAATATAGCAAATCAGATTCGTTATATATTATGCATAGTTTCTTCATTATTAATTTCAAATACATCGTAGTAACATTTTAATCACAATAATGTTTGACTTTTACAAACCCATTAATGTAAGCAACTCAGCAACACAAACACAGACTTATTTTCGAACAAAATCTATCAGTCCAACCCATCTTAAACTAAAGCTTTGTCGAGAGCATACCGATTCATTAGGTTCAACTCATGCCTTTTTTCACGCAATCAAAACAAGTTCTGTGAATATTTTGTAACAACAACTGTTCTTTTATTTGAATTCTTTGAGACTCTATGAGACATAAAGAATAACTCACAGTAAAGTTGATCTTGGTAAAATTTAAGCTGCACCTAAATAATTTTTGGTCGTGAGCGTGAAGTGTAAATTTACTAGCTTTAAAATCCATGCCGGTGGAACAAGAATTAGGAATTCAAACCTGGTAATACAATATTGTGAGTCGTATCATGACTCAGAGTATAGAAAATTCTCCTCCTATCTCTAAAAAGGGTACTACACAGAATGATTTGGACAGCAAAAATAGAGTAAATAACACACAGTCAATACGACATTCCTCAAGAAACAAGCAACACACCGACAAAAAGCAAAACAGAAAACACGAATTTTCAAGAAGCATCAATCGTAAATGCAAAGAATATGGTGATGGTGATAATGACCATGATCAAAATAACTATGAGGATGACTATGAAATTGATGGTGAAAATGACGCCGACAATGACAATGATGACTATCGTGATGATGATGACCATGATGAAGATGATGATGATGAAGGAGATGGAAATGACACTGAGAATGATATTGTCGGCAATGGTTATCATTCCAGTGGATCAAATATTTATCATTCTAGAGAAGAAGTGGTTCGAAAAAGAAGCAAGGCATGTAAAAGATGTCACTCATTAAAGGTCAAATGTGTTCCTCTAGACCCAAACGATGAAACACAAGCATGTAAAAGATGTTCTGCGAAAGGCATTAAATGTGAATTCAATATAACTGTACGACGGATAAAGAAACCCGTAGTTTTATCAAAATCAATGAAATTGAAACTGAGAAATGAAGAAATCAAAAAGTTGAAAGAACAGTTGGTTCAAAGGGATCGTATAATAGATATGCTGAAAGGGTATAATCCACAAGATGATTCAGTTGCAGCTTCATTAGAAATTTCGTTGAAGGAAAAACTTGGGTACTATAAAGAAGAAATCCGTAAATTAGAACAACATGAGAAAAACTCTATGGAAACGGTACCTGGGAATATTAGTACCAATTTCATTTCAACTTCAGAAAAAAGAGTTCAAATATGTCAATCACAGATGCCCTCATTAGATATTATTGGAAACGGATTGCTTACTTACAGTCAATGTACTAAATTGGTTACCGTATTTGTTACAAAAATTCACGCAAGATTCCCATTTACAGAGCTTCCTTCAAATTTGAGTGTTGATTCTTTAAAAGTTGATGCACCATTACTTTTGGTGATAATGTGTTATATTTCACTGATAATAGACACCTGCACGGAAATTACAGTTGAGACACAACTACAACTTGAATGTTTGATTTCAAAAACATTATCCTCTGAGATTCTAATGGTTGGTGATAAAAGCTTTAAACTTTTGAAGAATACACTAATATACAGTTTTTGGTATGTTGCTCCTGAGCTATTTCATCACCGGAGGTATCATCTTTTCACATCATTATGTGTTTCTCTTTCACATGATTTAGGTATTAGCGGGAGACCATATTTTTTCTACAATAAAGGAGATGGATCGATTAAAAAAACCTCTATAATTAATGATGAGAAAAACATAGACCTGAAAGGTTTGCTTTTAGTTGTTTACACACTTTACACTTCAATATCATTATTTTTGAAAAGGGTTATATATCTTGAATGGAACTCTTATTTTGAAGAATGTTGTCAAGTATTAGAGAAGTCAAATAAGAGAGAGTACAAGCTAATTGTTTTATATGCTAAAATCAATCATTCTATGGAAATGATGTACAACAGTTTTCATAGAGCTGGAGAATGTCTTACAGTTTATGAATTATCAAGTCATAAAACTAAGCTTCAAATTCAAGAATATGTTAATGTATTACTTGGCATTAAACAACAAATTTCTTCTCATTTTGATGAACAATCTTTTGACTACAATTGTTTGATGGCATATTTATACTCTGCACAAGCATATTTGTTTGAACCAGCAGTACAAACTTTAATACGTGCAAAGGAAAATGTAACTAAAGAATATCGAAATCTATTTCTTACCTCTTTGAATCAAATTTGTGAATCATGTATACTCTCGTTGACTCATTTTAATAAGTTATCAATCGAAGATCTAAGTGTTAACCCATTGTTTCATACATCAAGGATATTATACACAAGTGGAATGTTATTAAGAATTCGGTACTTAAGTTTAACAATTCCCAAAACTGCTAGAGCTAAAGTTTATACTGAAGATGCATTGCCAACAATCAACGCTTTGATTAGTAAGATTGATGACACTATTAGTCTATATCCTAAAAACTTCTTTGTGCAGAAGATCAAATTAGTATTAAATCTATTTGTTCGTACCTGTTTGACACAATGGAATGCATCCTACAAGATACTCTATAAACAAATCAAGAAACAAGATCCTTCATTCAATGATTCAACTACTATGGATACTCTCACTAATACGCTACCTTCGAGTACCCTTAACACACCTGATATCATGACCAATTCCAGCAACTTTGAAACAGAAATGATTCAAACACATCAACAACTTAGAGATAACTCAACTAGTGGATTTAAAACATCACCATATGCCATGCCAGGAAATGCCGCAAGCTATATAAAGATGCAATCTGCCAAACCTCTGATGAAATCAACTGACAACTCTTTATCTGGAGGTATTCCATCCAGTTATAGAACCAACTATTATGATTTAGATATGTCCGACACTTATTCACCTACAACAAACAATAAATTTCAAGCCAATACATTTGAACAATCACAAGAACCTAGCATCAGTGGTTCTCCTGAAAATCCTACTTTGCGGAACCATACATCAATTTCCAATTTACAGGAAAACCTTCCACCTCCAAAATTACCGGCTACAATACTATCAGAACTGAATCTACCTACTAATGCCCAAAACGCAGCATTTGATATGCAATTCACAGCATTCAATGATGAATTCTGGAGTGATTTGTTTTTCGGCGAAGGAGCAAGCAGTGGCTATCCTCTTGGTGGAGTAGATGGATCTGATACAACTCCAAACTCTGCGTTGAATATCTAGCTGGTGTGTAATGCGTTTATTCATTTGTATCTTTATATTATACCCCGATGACTAACTCTTTCTTATCATAAGCTAAGTAAATACTAGAGTCTGATGCTGAGCCCCCGCGATAACGGGTCTCCCCGATTGCCCGATTGGGAAGGCATTCTTTCTTCTGGGTGTCGCGAATTTGGTTGGTGTGACTGTGAAAAGAAGCGTTAGTGTGGATTTACTGTGCGGTGCGCGGGGGTCTGCAGAATTGGCCGTGCCAGAGAGACGCGGTGGGGGACGCAGACTCGCGTTTGGAGCAGGTCTGGCTTTTTTCAGATGGTAATAGAGGTTGAAGGACACACGTTTGAGGGCAGTAGAGTAACAGATTTTACAACTCCAACAAACTATACACAATGGTTGCTGTATGTACAGTATTATTGAACGATGATTTCAAGTGAGATATTGATTATGTTGGAAGGATATACGCAGATTTGCCACTTTAGAAATGAATATACGAATAGTTTAAAATTAGACAAAAAATCTTGAAATAAAGGTATAAGACGATTTTAATGCATGGAAGACTGATAAATGCTGAATCTAACTAATTCAGTTGAACAGCTGTTTAGAAAATGAATTGAATATTGTCGAAATGAAACATATTACCGTATTACATATAAGAAATCAATGAAATGGAATATTTGAGTGTCCTTCAACCATAATCAAATTGCTTGATGTAAACAACAAATGAACATTTTACTAACATTTATTTATTACAGGATTTAGTTGCAAAGAAGACCAGAAAGACCGTTAGACCACAACAATTGAGATCTAGCTTGGTCCCAGGTACCGTCTTGATCTTATTAGCTGGTAGATTCAGAGGTAAGAGAGTTGTTTACTTAAAGAACTTAGAAGACAACACTTTATTAGTCTCTGGTCCCTTCAAGGTTAACGGTGTTCCATTGAGAAGAGTTAATGCAAGATACGTCATTGCAACCTCTACTAAGGTTGATGTCTCTTCTTTAGACTTAGCTAAGTTTAATGTTGCTTACTTTGCAAGAGAAAAGACTAACAAGAAGTCTAAGTCTGAAAAGGATTTCTTCGGTGATGTTGAAGGAAAGAAGGAAATCAAGTCTGAAAGAATCGAAGACCAAAAGATTGTTGACAAGGCTTTGATTGCTGAAATCAAGAAGACTCCATTATTAAAGCAATACTTAGCAGCTTCTTTCTCCTTAAAGTCTGGTGACAAACCACATGCTATGGTTTTCTAAATAATTTTGGTTAGTTCCTACCCTTTATATTTATAGCATATAAAACGATTAATATAAAAATCAGAAATTAGATAAACTTATGTAAACTTAATTTTAAACGGATGGTTAGCTAAGCTTATTTCAGTCTTTACAAGCAAATTCGTTAAGCTTGTATACAATACTAAAATCTCCAATCACGTGACCGTGAATTGGAATTTCATGAAAGTATGTCTAGGAAAATTTTCAACCTAGAAAAAAAAAGTTTAAATGGAACTATTAGTACATTAGAGCTTATTCCCTTTTACATCCAGCTTTTAAATCTACAAAACCTAGATTTTATCATATCAGAATACCAAAAATGTCTTCTTTATTGCCACTTGCTTCTTATAATTTAGAATTGAAGCCATTCACGCCACAGCCATGTCAAGCTGAAGACTTCCCGGTAACTGTTAGAATTACCTTGGCTTCTATTGATCCAGAGTCCGTTGATGACAAAAACGAACCTTCCACTCTTAGAATTTTGAAAAAATCAGCAGTTTTCTCTGATGATGAGTCTGATGATGAATCGGATGATGATGAATGTAATGATGATGAATGTGATGGTTGTGAAAAGAACACCGAAAAGAACGGAGAAAATGATGATGATAAAAATGAAGATGAAGATGAATCTGACGATGATGATGATGATGATGTTGAAGATGATGAAGCAGTTGAAGAACATATCATCTGTACCCTTTCTCCAAAGACCCAATATCAACAATCTTTAGATTTAACTATTTTACCTGATGAAGAAGTCTTTTTCGTTGTTACTGGTTCTTACACTGTTCATTTAACTGGTAATTATGTTGAACATCCAAATGATGATGATGAAGATGATTATGTGCATGGTGGTTCATCTGATGAATACGATTCTGATGAATATGATTTAACTCCAGATGAGGATGAAATTGTTGATGAAGAAATTGATTACGATTTAGATGAATTAGACAACGTTGAAGACGTTGAAGGTAAAATTGAAGAGTTAGTAGAAGAAGATGAAAAGATGAACGAAAAGAAGAGAGAAGCTGAATCAGAACAAGAAACTAAATCTAAGAAGGCAAAGAAAGAAAAATCTGTTAAATTCAACAAAGAATTAGAACAAGGACCAACTGGACCAGCAGCGGAAAAGGTAAAGGCTAAGAAGGATGTTCCAGAAGAGAAGAAGAAGTCAGAAAAGAAGGAAACCAAAAAAGATGAAAAAAAGGTTGAAAAGAAAGACGAAAAGAAAACCGAAAAGAAGGAAGAAAAGAAAGTTGAAAAGAAAAAAGCTGTTAAAACTTTACCAGGTGGTGTTATCATTGAAGATAAGACTATAGGTACTGGTCCAGTTTGTAAAAAAGGTCAAAAAGTTGGTGTTAGATACATTGGTAAATTAAAGAATGGTAAAGTCTTTGATAAGAATACTTCTGGTAAACCTTTCCATTTTGGACTTGGTAAAGGTGAAGTTATCAAAGGTTGGGATGTTGGTGTTGCAGGTATGGCTGTTGGTGGTGAAAGAAGAATTGTAATTCCAGCACCTATGGCATACGGTTCTCAAAAACTTCCAGGTATTCCAGCAAACTCTGAATTGACCTTTGATGTTAAGCTAATTTCCATCAAATGATTGAATCATCTGAATCATCTATATCTTTATATGAATGATAATAAATAGTTATACAATTTTGGTAGTTTTTATGTTAGGTAGAATTTGCTGACTTCCAAACTCCGTAAGCTTGTGAATTCTTTTTTATTAAGGATGTATCACTTTTTCGTATTCCCCTATCAACTATACTGAATATATAATCTCTTGGATAATCATGCTTATCAATCAAATGTAATCTTCTCTTTTTGTGATCTCTAAACAACTTATCACAATTTTCGACAAAGCAACCAAATACTTTATCACCTCTCTGTAATTTTATTTTGATGAAAGGGTCATGATTTTCAGCAATGTGTAATTCAAGTAATCGATTTGTAGGGAAATTCTTTTTACATTCTGTGCAAATGTTAGTATGCTCGGATATATAGTGTAATTCATATTGTTCAAAAGAATCAAATTGTTTGGGATCTTGGGAACAAAGAGGGGGTAGATTGCATTCAATATTAGTTTCTTTCGGACCTTTTGACTTATTCTTCTGTTTGTTTATGGTTTTCTGTTGTTTTTCGATCGTTTTTGTATTCAATTTCAAATCATCTATAACATTGTCCTTTTCTCTTGGTCTTTTCAGCGACATGGGGTTGATCAAGAAGCAAAGAGATAACTGATTCAATTTTCAGCCATCATTGATTTGAAGGCTTGCTGCAAATCTGAAAAAAAAAATATCAATATTGCAGATTTCTGATCATCAAATTTAGCATGCCCATAAAGATGTCTTCAATTAACTGCATATTATACTAGCTATAAACCTAAATGAGTGAAAAGCATGGTCTAGCCCAATTGCTTACATCCTTGCCACCATCCAAAAAAGTGAAAATTGAAAATGCCAATGAAGACTCGGAGTTGAGTACTAACGTATATGAAGAAAACATTTCACAACATGATTATAAAGGATATGTTCAGGGACCACTTGATCCATTTTTTGGACAAAGAAGTGCATTTCCAATAACCATAAATGTAGAAAATGTTCAGCTAGGTAAAATACCACAAGATGTGAATGAATATCTTGCACAAGTTAGACTTGAGGCATATGAAATGAAAGGATATAATAATTACGAAAGCGATGATGATGATGATTATTGTTACTACCGCTCGAATGTAGGTATAAATAGCGATACTTTCATTGCTCCGCTGAAGGAGCTTGAATCCTATATCCAAGAATATGAACTGGAAAGAAAAAAGTACAACGAATACAGAATGAATTTAGAAGAATTGGACGCCATAGAGTTGCCTGTAACTGCAAAAGATTGGAAGAAATTTATTTGGGAGGTAAGCTGTGAAAAGGAATATATTGCACAAATTGTTGAAGAAGAAGAACACATCAAACTTTTAGTATATTTTACAAAATGGATGAGTCTCAAAGTTGACGATAATTTTAGGGAATGGGTTTTTGGAATCCTTGCCGCTATTGACGATGTTCTGCCATCATCAGAAATGAGTGTTTTGAGACAACTAGGTAAGAAAGTTTTACGACAATACACGCAAAGTTTGAAACTAAACCAATCGGAAAATCATCAAGTTTATCTCAAGATTCTTAGCATAATAGGACTGTACTACAAACAAAGAGATCTAATAGAGACAAGTGACTCTCAATAGACAATTAGGCCTGTAAGTTGGTGAGAGCACATGCATGTGTAAGGAATGTGTACGTCGATCGACGCTGTGCATAAGAATCCGCGTATCACAGAAATTTGTATTATGGTGGCTGCCTCTACAGATTACGCTTTCCTAGCTTCAAGCGTACCAAGATCCTGTACCAATACCTGAACAAGGCAATGGTATGTATCTTATGGGGTGAAGTTTATTGAAATTGCTAAAGAGGAGAAGTACTAACATTCTACCGTTATGGAAATCGCAATATAGTCTGGAATTCAAAGTTTACTAAAGACCGAAAAGGAAGCACAAGAAATTGTAGCTAAAGCTAGACAATGTATGTACACTACTACCATTTGAGACCTTTCATTTCGTTGTTACTAACTATTGTTTTTTGGTTATAACAGACCGTGCACAGAAGCTAAAAGCAGCAAAGAGTGATGCACAAGCGGAGATTGAGGCTTACAAGCAAAAGAAGGATGAAGAATTGAAGAAGTTTGAAGCTGAATTTGAAGGTTCTAACAAGCAACTTGAAGCGGATGCTGAGAAGGAAGTTCAATCAGAGTTAGAAAAAATTAAAAAGACTGCTCAAGAAAAGAAGAGTGCTGTTGTTAAACTACTTGTAGATTCAATTTGTTCACCAAAGCCAGAGTTACATGTTAACGCTTCTGCTGTATGAACATTGACCATATCATTATATAAACCATATAGTAATAATTCCTGTACCTCCGATAAATTGAAAAATGCCTGTATGAATCAATCGTAAGTCTGATGGTTCGATATTTGATGCAAGCCCGTGATAGTTTTCCCGAAAGATTGGGTTGGAATCAACTTTTCAAGCTAGCTAGGCCAAAAATTCGAGCCCAACTTTTTCTACCTAGAGGACCTTTTAAAATATCTGTCGTGCAATGGAGTTTGAGCTAAATAAAGGAAGTTCTTCTTCACTAAACAACGTTTCAACAACATCACAATATTGAGCTAACAAACATGAAGAATGAGGGGGATGTTGTTGAAGAAGCAGTTTATCCACAGGAAGAGTTGCTAAAGTATGAACTTAGTCAGCACAACCAGGCCAACATCGACACTTCGGACCATCATGGAATAGCCGAATCAACAAGTACAAATTCCGTCCAAGTTGTTAAGATCAAAAAAAGGAAAAACCAAAAGGTACATAAATCTTCTGGACCTGCTTTGTCTTTTAGACAAAAGTTTTCAGAAAGATCACTACTACATTATTACTCACGCATTCATTGGAAGAATTTAGTTATTGTGATTATAGTGCCTTTAATCGGAATATTTTCACTAATTCTTTTACATCCAACAGTGGTAAAACAAACAATTTATTTTGTTATATGGAACTACATAATTACAATGTTATCTATCAATATTCTATATCACCGCTACTGGTCGCATCAATCATTTGATTTCACAAATGATCAACTTGTATTATTGTTGGCAATTATCTCATCAGGGGGTGGTATCACATCGGCGCAAAATTGGTGTGCTTCACATAGAGCTCATCACAGATACTGTGATGTAACAGATTCCGATCCTCATAATATTCGAAGAGGGTTATTCTTTAGTCATATGGGATGGATGGTATTGATTCATCATCCTACTGTAGCTAAAGCTATAAAGGAAAGTAAACTGGATGAACTACCCAATTCAGATATAGTTGACTGGCAGCAAAGACATTACATGAATCTTTTAATTACTATTGGATTGATATTTCCATGTTTAATTTGTGGAATATGTTGGAATGACTATCTTGGTGGATTAATCTATGGTGGATTTTTGAAGCTTTTGATGGTTCAACATTCTGTTTTTGCTGTTAATTCTGTTGGACATACTATAGGCTCGAGACCTTACAATAATGAAAAGTCACATAGAAATAATTACTTGTTGAGCTTTATCACTATGGGAGAAGGGAATCAAAATTTCCACCATGAATTTCCCATGGATTACAGAAATGGTTATGAATGGTACAATTTTGATCCTGCGAAATGGAGCATAAATACCCTATATGTGTGCGGTCTTATCAAATCTATCAAAACAGCTAGTCAAAATACCATAGATCAACTAATAATACAACAACAACAGCAAATGTTAGACGATATTAGATCACAACTCAACTGGGGCATTCCTATCGAAAAACTCCCAATATTCTCTCCAGAGGAATTTAAAATACTCGCCAATAAATCCAAAGACAGATATTTGGTTGTGGTAGCAGGTATAATACATGACGTAACGCCATTTGCTAAAGATCACCCGGGAGGAATTCCATTGATTCGTGCTTCGCATGGTAAAGATGCCACAACTGCATTTGATGGTGCTGTGTATAAGCATTCCAATGCTGCTAGGAACCTCTTGGCGACAATGCGTATAGGAAAACTTGGTGGAAGTGAGAGCTTGTACTGGAAACAACAGCGAATGGAGAACAAAAACGTTCCAATAGACAACGATACGGAGGGGCAACGAATTGTAAGGACACAAGAGACACTCATGGGGCATCTAGGTAGCACAGCAGGTGCAGCGTAAGTTTCTTTGACCTCGGATCTGGACTATTATTGTGGTTAGTGACAAGATACCTTGTTATCCTACAAGTTCCAATCGCAAACAAATTTGTAATTCTAATGTAGTATATTCCCTGCTAGTCGGTTGTATATAATATATGTGAGTACAACGATTATTATGATTAAACCGAGCCAAGAAGCATAGCTTTCGTCATATAAAGTCGAATATGTTAATACTTTAGTGAGTAAGAAGTATACGGCTACTCTGTCTCCATCCGTAATATGATAATATATCAATCTGGGTTGAGAAAATTGGCGGACGAACTGAAACAACATTGAAAAACAGAAAGTAATGTAATATTTTGCAGCTGCAATTTTTGTTGCTAACAAGTAATACATCAAAAGTCTCAAACTGATACTGTACGGGCCAGTTTATGCTGAATTGAACTTATTGGAAAATTCAAAAGGATTCATATGATTAGCACTATTATCCACACCCACATGTTTCATTAATGATCTCCAGTTAACGCAAAACAATTTAGCCCATATATGCTGGCTAAAGCAGACAGCTACATTTATGTATCAAAGAGACCATAGAACCTTCAAACAGAATCATTACATTTTGACAGCAATGAATTGTGCCAATTTCAGTGATAATCATACATCCATGAAATGGAAGTGGTCGTTCTCGGGTTTCAAACAGGTATCTCGTGCACAGCAATGCTTTGTCTATCAATTCAAACCTTCTCTGCTGCGGTGTTTCACTTTTTTGATTAACTACTCAGTGATGTGCATCATAACTAACATCTGATACAGTTTGTACAAGGAAAATATGTTAAAAGCAACTCATTGCTATTATATCACCAACAGACATATATCGCTCTGATCAAATACATACTTTCATATTGTTTTTGTTGAAACCTTTGCATAAAGACTCTTGCGTTGTGATAGTTCATCGATTATTATTCTTGAATTGCACAGACAAAGAGGTACTCTTTAATGAATATGAAGATGTAAAAGGCAAGCGCCTATCGTAAATACCGATATAAGACTTCCTATTAGTGACTATTCTTTTTGTCACAACCTTCTGTGAAGACGTTATTAGCCCAGCAACAAAGTCAATAACTCTATAATCATCAAGAGGAAACAAATCAAAGCTTATAAACAATTGTATATGTTGCACGCTGAAAATCTTTCCATTACATACTGTGAAAATCCAGGCTTTTTGCATTTACACTAGCTTAATAATTAATTTGTCACCAATTTAGTAAATTTAGATCAACGCAGCGCAAGCTCTAATCACCAGTACCATAATATCTTTTTGAACAGCAACAGTACTACTTGCTAGTTACACACCTGTATCCTATCAATGCCGAAAGTCAAGAGGAACAGGAAAATTCGTACTTGTGAGTACTGCTATCATCACAAGCTAAAGTGTGATAGAAATACACCCTGTAGCACTTGTCTACGGACGAAAAGCGAATGTGTATACCAGTTCAAAAGCAATAATGATTCTGATAACATTTTAACTGAAGAACCAAAGAAAAAAGCTCAAAAGTCTCATATAGTGACTAAGAAGACTGCTCCTAGTTTGGAACCTGCTTCTCCTGAGGAAGATAACGTCATAAAGTGGAGGAAAGAAGACGGTAAATTATCAATTGAAGAAACAAATTCAGATGTCATCTTCTCAACTAATATTAATAACATTCCTCTTTACTACTCTAGGGCTTTTTTTCCTTACTTAGAACCGAGTTTAAACAGAATGTTTTTATTCAAAATGAGTGAAATTGGTGAAAGAGGTTTTATGAATGACTTTTCCCATGTTGGTACTTATGATTTTCAGCGATTCGGTTTCAAGAATTCTCTCGAACAACTAGTGAAAGAATATCCCAAAAAAGAAGAGTTTGATGATATTATTTACATTTATTGGGATAGTATTCATCCATTAGTTCCAGTCATTGATAAAGAACAGACTATGGTGAGGTATATTCGATTTTGGAATGAATTGGAGAATGAAACTAATCCTCGATTCGATATTGACTCGGGCGTTTTGTTCTTAGCCATGTTATTAGCAGTGAAAACTGCTTTTGAAGTTAACATTACAGATCCAGAACAGGTCAAAAAATCTTTGATTGAAAAAAATAAGATATTTGATACATTTGAAAAGTTCAAATTGTTCTTTGGCTTTAAAACTAATCCTAACATCTCATACGTTCAAGCATCAATTATACTTTATTCGACTAGCGCAATTTATTTTATAGGCTTGTTCACGTATACTGCTGCCTTAGCCAGGCAAGCTGAATTTATGGGGTTACATCGAGATCCACTATTACATGATGTCTATCCTAATAAAAATAATACAAAGGATGTTGAAATAAGGAGAACTGTTTGGCATTTCGTTAGATATTTGGATACTTCAACCTCCGTTGTGTCAGGTATGTCTCCGCATATGATTATGACTAACGCATCAACAAAGTTTCCCTCAAAACATGAATATAATTCTGAAACTGGTAAATTTGATGGTGATATAAATCCGTTTATGGTTTTCACAATATCAAGATTCAAATGTAGCTTGGTCATGGAGACGATATCGCATTACCTAAATTCAGATTTTTCAAGTGACACTGAAAAACTTTTAAGATGGGAAGGTATATCTAGAACAGTCATTGCATTATATCAAGATGTATTCACACTAGTAAAAGAAATTCTAAGCTGTTCGAATAATCCAAAATATTCTCAAAACTTGCTGAGATTTTTGATTTCTAATGCAATCACAAATGTTCATAGAACATATTTGTTACATAGGGCATGTGATAGAAGGCCTTACTCTCATCATAATAGGGTTATTTTGAAACCTGCAAATGCGGCAAATGTGGAATTAACAAAATTAAGTCAAGCTAGTTCAAGTAAAGATTTTTTTGAGAAAGTATTGACTATCAGAATGCCATATTATGAATCTACAATGGAAGTTTCAATTTTACTTCTTTATGAGTCCAGGTATAGATTTAAACTAACACCAGAGCTTGAAAAGTTTAGATGGTTCAGTAAAAACGCAAATCCTTTACAATATACTTTTTTTGTTTTGCGTGACTTATATCATTATCCAGATAAAAGGTATACTTTTACGCACATTCCTCAAGATATTAGAAATTTTATTATTGACGAAGAGGTTTTGAAGTTTGAAGGTGATATAAGAAGAGATGTGGTTGATATCACCATCACGAATTTGATAAGTTTAAAAGATTACTGGTGCGAACCACTTAACGATGTGATGAATTTTCTTTGTGAACTAAAAAAATACGTTTATAAGTCAATAGATAAGAGAGCTGAAGCTGCTAGAAGTGAAAAAGATGAATCAACTTCAGATGGAACAAAGCAAAATACTGATGGCGCTAGTTCCTCATTACCAAACAAACATGATAACCATGCCGATATCGATCCTGACAATCTCAATGATGAGTTTGAGCTTGACAAGTATAAAAATATTATGGACTTGCTGTCTTCTTTTGCCGTAATAGGTAGTTCATCATCCAATAACCTTTCTTCAAATGATGGAAGTCAGTTATCCAATAATCTGGATCCGCTAAATGATTCAAGTACCTCATCCGCGTCAGGCATGATTGCTCCAACCATATTAAATAATCAACCAATCACTAGTGTACATCTAGACAACAGTCGATTTATTTTTAATGTTGAAGATCAGACAGAACAGTTGGATGCAACTGCGAACTCGAAATCAGGCTCTGCTGCAGCTCCCCCTCAACAGGATGTTTCTATGTCATCACATCATTCTGTACAAACTTCTGCGTTGGGAACTTCACAAGCGCCACCACAACCTGACCAAAATGCGGTCTCGCCTTCTAATGCTCCTGCATCAATGGTTCCCATTCCAGCTAACATTGGAAATATCGATTATACACTTCCTCAATTTACAACAGACATATACCCTCAACAACCTGGGCTTTCTGCAATTCCTTCTTTTGATCCAGCTATGTATTATGCGATGAATGCGAACACCCCATTGATGGCACAGGGAAATCCATATGGTAGTCAGATGTATTCAGGCGCCCCTACGCCTGGAACACAGATGTCTATTCAGCAAACTCATCCATTACAACAGCCTGTAACTCAACAGCCTCAACACATGCAAGCCATGTCTCATATGCAACAGTATCCCCAATTGTCATCAATTCCTCAATATCAACCCGATATGTACCACAATCCATCGCCTATGCCTCAGATGCACACCAACACGATGTTACCGCCACATATGCAAGGTAACTCGCCATATATGCCCCATGATAATGTGATGAATCAAAGCAATGGAACAATGAATAACATTTATGGTAATACAAATCAACAAACATATAGGTGAGACTACAATTTCCATTCATGATCTATGTAAAATATTTATAACGCTTAATTTACTCTAATCTAATTTACATTTTATTTGAAGTTAGATTCTCAAGCGGTATCTACTATTTATCTTTTACAGTGGATTTACTCAAAATTTAGGGTTGTAAGATTACAAATTAATCTATGTGCAAAATCAAAAAGTCACGTGCAGAGAAGTGACAATTTCCACCCCACAATTTTCTTGTCTTTCGTTGCTACGTTTGGTGAAACACATTCTGCTAACAAGAGTAATTATAATGTGAGTCAGAATCATATGGCTCTTTGGGCATTCTTTTTTTTCTATGTTTACCACAAGGAGTTGTGCCAGAGTAGCTCGGTTTGGATTGAAACCTCTTTTTCGAGGTGTTTCACAGAAGATACGATATGGGGCAGTTGATGATGCAGGTTTCAGTCCACGCACATCTCTGTTCAAAACAATCTCTATTGCAACATCATTTTTGGCAATTGGTTTAGGAGTCGGCGTTCTCATTACAAAAAAAGAGGAAAACTTGAGCTGTACGACGAAATTGGAAGACCTTCAACCTTTGGTGTATGCATCAAATGACAGAGTTCAATATGCAATCTCAAAAATAGCAAAAGTTGTTGGCGAAGAACGTATCACCACTAGTGCCAATGAATTAACTAATCATTCGGAAGATTCATCTGAGTTTGTGAGGGCACGTGAGGGTGAATCCCCCTATGCCGTTGTTTACCCTATAAGCGTTGAAGAGGTCTCCAGAATTGTTAAAATTTGTTATGATGCAAGCATTCCTATAATCCCATATTCCGGCGGTACTTCAATTGAAGGACATTTTATTCCCACCCGTAAAGGAATATGTGTTGATCTATCGAAAATGAATAAAATTTTGGCTATCCATGGGGATGATTTAGATGTTGTTGTTCAGCCTGGTGTTGAGTGGATGCACTTGAATGAAGAGCTGGAACCTTATGGTTTAATGTTTGGTCCTGATCCGGGCCCTGGAGCACAAATTGGAGGTATCATTGGTACAAATGCATCAGGCACAAATGCGGTAAAATATGGTGCTGCAAAGGATAATGTTTTATCATTAACTGTAGTGTTGGCAGATGGTACAGTGATTAAAACCAGACAAAGACCTAGGAAGAGTTCTAATGGTTACAACTTAACGAATTTGTTTGTTGGTTCAGAGGGTACTCTTGGTATTATCGTCGAAGCAACACTTAAGTTACATGTCCGTCCAAAGACTGAAGTCATCGCTTTAATGAACTTTAAAGAAATTAGGGATGCTTCTAAAGTTGTCACTGAACTTTTCAAAAATGGTGTCACCTGCAATGCAGTTGAATTCATGGATAATAGGCAAATGAATGCCATTGTTGAAATGGGAACCGGTGGTGATCGTAAATGGTATCCTGATCATTTACTATTACTAAAAATTGGTGCAATTGATGATATCGCCATCAATAGTGTTCTCAAAATAGTGGAAAGGATTGGAAAAGAAAATAATGGGTTTAACTTTCAAATTGCTCGAAATGAGGAGGAAAAAGAAGACATTTGGAGAGTCCGTAAAACCTTGATGTGGAATTCATTAAGTTGGGCCAAAAAATATAAGCCCAATGCTAAGATTCTTCCAACTGATGTATGTGTTCCAATGTCGAAAATGCCAGAACTTATTTCAAAAACTATGGAAAAAATGGAAAAGTCTAATTTACTTGCAACTGCAGCAGGCCACGCCGGCGATGGTAATGTGCATGTTTTAGTTATTTATGAGCCAGATCAGGTTGAAGATGCACATAAGCTTGTCAATGAATTGTCTTTGATGGCCATTGAGCTTGATGGTACTGTTTCTGGAGAACATGGTATTGGTGTCAGCGAGAAAAGAGAATACTTAGAGAAAGAGTTGGGTTCTGATACAATAGATTTGATGAGGACTATCAAATTTGCATTAGACAAAAAGGCTATAATGAATCCCGATCACATTTTCAAGATTGATCCTAAAGACACACGGCATCCGTTTGATGATCACTGAACATACTCATCAGTACTTTATTATATCGTAATAGACAAACCATATTCAGATTAGGTAATTTGTACAATGCACGCATATATTGACATGCGCTCAGAAGGAGTGGTCACGTGTCTTGGTGGGTTCGCAAGTGCCAATTCAAGTCACAGATTCGGTCAGATCTTTATGTAAACGAAATGTTATAAACAATACATTTGAGTGAAAAAACAGTGCATTGGACCATTCTCAACATGGATAACGAAGATTTAGATACACTGAGAGCCTTGCAAGATGTATTGGATGTGATTGAACGTGAATGGCCAGATTTGATCAGTGAAGATTGTATTCCTTTAGACATAGTACTGCCATTGACTGGAGGAAATTCAAGACAATCTTATGAAGAGTTCCAAAATCTCAAAGAAAAGCTTAAACGGAGCCTGAAGAAAGCTGTCAATGCCAACTTTATGGCGTTTAATGATAGTATTGGATCATACGGGATATCCATTGAGACATTGAATCAATCACAAAACAATCTCAGTGCTATTAAAGAAAGTATAGCTGATGTTAGTGAATTGATGAGTTCTGAGTCTGGTATAATGCATGAATTGAATGAAAAAAGGAAAGAAAAAACACATATTTTGGATATTTTGGAAAAAGTGAATGATATTCAAAAAAAGCTTGCCGAGTTACAAGCTTTCACTGAGATCCTAGATTTCGAAAAAGCTGTTCTATTAGTTCAAAATATTACTGAAATTATTAAAGATAATCAACTACACGATATAGAAGGGCTAAATGTACTGCAATTGAAATTGAGCTCAGCAACTGATGTACTACTTGATCGTCTCCTTAATGAAATTGACAATAACATCTACTTGAAAAACGTTGATGATTCCTTAGAATTGAATCAAAGCAACAGAATACCTCTACAAAAAGGTTTACTAGGATTTATAAAACAGCTCAGTGATCAAATGATTGATGAAGATGAAGAGTTGTTAGTCAGAAGTGGTCACTATTATGAATTACAAGCAAGCTTTGAAAGAGTTAAAAAGATCGAAAAACAGAGTGAGTGTTTTTCTAAACTAGTTCATTCCTTTGAAAGAGAGATGAAACGTGTTATCGTGAGATCTGTTGATGAAATCAGGCAAAAATATCCTTCTCAGGTTGAGGTTAATATTAAGGCAAAACTTGATATAAGCAATGATCCTTTTGACAGCTTTGATATGTTGCAGGGAATGAATGGGATGATTATAAAAGAAGTTTTTGATCTTATTTTTAAACGAACTTTAGCGTTGTTGCAAAAGCATATTGCAATATCTCATATTGCTCGAGTTGATGGGTATACCTATAGAATTGACTCCATTTGGAGAGAAGTACAAAAGCAATTAAGTATGATAATATTCAACTACATTATCGATGAAAATCTTCTTGACAGTATGGAAGAACTTGATTCGAAACATACTAGACAAAACAGTGGCTCCCCATTTGTAAAAGTTCCAAAACAATTTGAAAAATTCAACAATGGACTCACATTTCAGTTCTCTGAACTATCTCTACATTCTTTATCAAGTGACTTACTTGATTCATTAAATAAAATTTTTGAAAATGAGAGTAAAGGCATGAATCCGAATGAATTTCTTAGTGCCGTGAATACTAACCAACTTTTTATTGGTTTGGATGATGTTAATGAAGGAAAAAGGCATGTTTTGGTGAAACCAAATATTTTTAATATGGGATATATCATTGATGGATATATTGCATTTATTAACAATCTTACATTAAGTTTTGGATCAAATTCAGAAGCTATTGTTGAATTTTTTGAAGAGTTCATGGATCTTATATTTATATCACAGCTTGAAAATACGCTTGTTTATCAGTTTGATAAACTTTGCGAAAGTAAGTTGGCTCCAAATCATTTGCTTGAAGTATCTAATTACGTAAAGATATTTTTCAACAAGATTTTCATTTTACTAGATACTTCATTATATTATAGACCATCTTATGTTGAGATAATTCACAAGTTATTTGATAGAGTGATTCAAAATTTTAAGCAAAATGAAGAACTCTTGTTGAGGACAAAGGATGATAAAATTCTAGCTGTATGGATATCAGATTCGAAACTCCAATCGATTTCAAACAGTATTGTTGATATTCTACTTCGAAACACTAATGAGGTTGAGAAACTTGATACGCTTATTTCAACTGAGTTGGTGCATGCCCTATCAGTTGCAGGTAATTATATTCCTACAATAAATCCGAAAAACTTTTTAACCCTCGATCATATGAGGTCGTTAGTCGATTTACTGGCTGCTTTACTTAATATTATCAACTGGTTACCTAACCAGAAAGTCCGAGTTCCTGAGTTTTTGGAAAAAGTTGAACTTGTTCAAAAGTTGCAAGAGGAATGGAGTTTGAGTACCTTTGGAGATAATGACTTTCCTCTCAATCTGGTCAATTTATCTTCTGAGTCTAACCATAGTAATACCGAACTTGGTAACGAAAAATCACTTGTATTTGTTGGTGGTTCCGAAAATGAATTAATTGGGTATTTGGCTGTTGATATAAGAGCGGATGAGAAGTTCGACAACTTGGTTACAAAGCTGAAACAAATGATGAACAACGTGGAGATTTTGATCAGATATGAGATTCGAATTGAATGTATATGGTATATGATTCAAATGATGACAAGTAAACAATGGGAAAAAGCAGGTGATAAAAGCATTGACTTAGGTATCAACAAATTCTGTGAAAGGCTCAACGATATCAATAGAATATTCAACAAAGTCAGCAAAAATATAAGTAAAGAATCTAGCGATGAGGTCAAGGTTAGAGTTTTTGGAGGTTTAGGTTATTGGATTGATAAATTGGCAATTTTTGAGAGCCGCAGGATTTCAGTAATGGGAAAGACTGGGTGGATGAAGATGATTGTTAATTTGAAAGTTTTACAACAAGTTATTACTAGTATTGACAGTGATGCAAGTATTGATCCTAAAGGAGGCACCATGAGTACATCTTTGAGATATTTTGCAATAGGAAGTGAAGGTGAGAGACTAATCAACAAACTCAATGAAATAAATGACGAGCATTTGAACATTGGGGAGGAGGATTGGAAGAATTTAGTGAGGTTGATTTATAGTGAAAAGCTTTCCAAGGACAATATTGGGAACTATAAGAAAAAAGTGATGGCAGTTCAAGCAGGACTACTAAAGGGTTTGTCCATAAAATGATATGTTGTAAACATTTGTAATCATGTCAAATATAAATTATGTCTATAACTATGATTATACAAGTGCATATTGGTATGGTATGAGAGCTGAAAATTAGTAAAGGGTAATGAAAAATATAGAAAAGAGCAAATTAAAGTTTGGGTTTCTTATGAGTCGTAAGTGTAGAATCATTGATCTTTCTTTTGGAAAGCAATTCTGTTATTTCATCAAACGACAGATCTGAACCGTCATGATCGAGTTCGTTATCAGTTTCTTCAATCTCTTCTTCGCTAGAATGATCTGAAATTTTCTTTGCTGCCTTTGTAGACTTATAGCATTTAAGATTGGAGTGATCAATCGAAAGTGGTACTCGTGACTTTGGAAAATGATGATTACTTGGGTAATTCAACGTGAACTTATAAGAATCGTTGAATTCACTCAACGAGTGATGGGCATTCAATGCGGCATTGTTAGTGGGAATAGCTGTTACATTAGTTTCCGTTGTTGATGTAACTTTATTGGGTATTATTTCATCCTGAGCCTTGTGAGTAATCTCGGATTTAGTATCTTTTTCTTTCTCAAGGGAGCTTGGATTCAAATCCTTTCTTTTGCAATATATGAAATCTTTTACATCCTTGACAGAAACAGGCTGTTCAGACTCTATCAACTTGGAGAGATCATTTAAACAATCCATGTAGCCCTTGGCCATGAATAATTGATTTTTTGTGTTTGATAATCGATAAAGAGCTGCAATTGATCTTGCGCCACATTTAAACTCGTCAGAAATTTCCTTGTTAAGAATGTTAATGGCATCTTCTGTTGGTTCAATAGATAGGGGAAGACTTTTAGAAAAGTTGGATAGATCCATGGTGTGTTTGGTGTAGAAAGGTGCAGATGAAAAACAGGTTTGGACTCACAAGATTCTTCTGTTAAGTTTTGAATGGCCCATAGTTTGGATTTCCCTAAAAAAAAACTCTTAAAGTCTGTGCTTAGGTAAGCAAGCGGGAGCCCCACAAGCTCTTGTTGCAAGAAATTTGTACATAGAGATTTATTTTTCACTGTGCTCTTTGTTCCACAGTTTTTATCGTCTGACCTCTTTCCCTGTACAAAACAGTGGCTAGGCTGTAAGATACACATAAATATACTAATGACTACTGGAGAAACATCAAATACACATTGTGCAGCACACTTCAACCAAAAATTGACGTTTGCTTCACCAGAAATGGCTAACGCGTATCAAGCTAATCGTGAAAAGTTCAATATGATCAATCATTCTAGCAACCACAGCACTAATTGCAAGAGAAGATCATCAGAAGATGGTGAATCTTACAAAAAAGTAAAACAAACAACATGTTGTACTTCTGATCACATTCCGGTGGACCAAATGACTTTAGAGAACATTGATTTGAGCGAATACCCACAATTTAATCATCCTGATGGTGGCATAATACAGTTCACACCAATAGGAAACATAAGGACATTCTTATCCGATAACAATGTAGTTCAGCGAGTGATAGAAAAAGAATCGACTTTTGATTTGAATCATACAGATCGTGGAATTGATGGATACAGACTTTATCTTGGTAATGATAATAATTTTTCAAAAGAAACTGAAGGTTATATGAGAGCTGGATATAATGAACCAGCATCCCATTATCATAATCCAGGAAGTTGTGCATGTTGTAACAATTTTGATTACGATTGTGATTCTGATTTGGAAGATGAAGAGGATTACTACATGCACTAAACTGAATTTTTAGCAAATCTGGAATTCGTATTGATTTTAATAAACTATGCGACTTCAAATACCAAAATGATGTTCCTCAAATCTTATCAACACCATGATTCATTCACAGGGTGAATGTTTTCATTTATTGGGTCATAGCTTTTCATAAATTTTTTTTAAAAATGTATTTATTTGTTTGTATTTTCTCCATGAACATTATAAGACGACATGAGGGACAACATGGAAAGGATGATTAAAACAAAAACAAAAATGCAACGTTTAGGTCAAAGGAAATGAATTTTGACAATTAAAGGATTGTGCATGTGAAATTTAATTCCAAATAAGCTTCAAAAAAAGAATTGGACGAGACCGGAGTCGAACCGATGACCTTTCGCTTGCAAGGCGAACGCGCTACCAACTACGCCACACGCCCAGTTACAAATTTTTAAGTTTGTTTAATAAATTAGACATTATTTCTATAATAAAAAAATTGACCCATAAAATGCCTTTTCCTTATGTTTATAAAATTCAATTTGGATCACAGCTTAGTTAAAACACTAACGTACAACTTTGGATTTGCTTAGTAAGCATCTTTATTTACTTTCAAACCAAGGAAATAAACAAGAAAATCCCTGTCTACCTGATGGGATGAAATCTAATTGTTTCAAGTTACAATTTTATACATCCTGTCCAAGTGAAACGCGTAGCTCATCGAGTTAATCCAACTTGTCAAGTGCACTCATGTTAAAAGTTATATGTGAACCATGTAGGATTCTTTATAAAGTAACAGATAATGCATGTAATTATGACACTAGATATACAGAACCAGTTGCTACAAAAAAAATATGGTATACAACACAAGTATCTCGCAGAGTTGACAGTTTCAACTTTATCTTATCATGCTTCAAACAATTCCGTCAAAGAATAAAATAAAGACAACTGAATTCCGTACCAGTGTATAGAGCGATGACCAAGATATCAATATTTCAAAAATGTATAATATCAGTTGGTATAGACATCATTTAAAATGTGATGATAAACGAGCTTTGAACAGTTTGAATAAATCAGGTACATTTTTTGATGTAAAATTTGCTATGTTATGGAAAGTTCTACATGTACACAAATCGCTGAATGCAAAATAGTCAGCTATTAAATTTATAGGCTACGCCTTTACATCTACATTGAAACAAAAAGCCTGAAGAAACGTGTATACCATCAGAGCATCACTGTCAATCATAGCCACTGAAGAAACTTTTCAACAATATGTTTCGCACTTACTTTTCGATCATATGGCAAGAAGATGAGATCAGAGAAGAAGAAATGGTTGTAAAAGGTACTTCCAACACTTATATCCAAGTGTTTATATCGTTGAATGACAACAATTCCAATCAAAGAGAGGTCAAGAATATGAATATATACCACTGATATGGCAGTGACTTGTAAATTTGTTCCAATAATATCACTTAACGTGATTGAAAAGTTCAAAACAGTCAGCTCGATTCATATATCTGATCATTCACACAAATAATCTATAAGCCATCTGTAATTTTGAAACATGCAGATATTATTTTTTCCTAGAGCCGTGAAATTTACGGGACATATACTTGAATGCCTCCTTTGTTGATAATTCGTTACCATTATCATCAATATATTTAATATCCACAGAAGATTCAGATTTACCCTCTTGTAGCTTTCCACTTGATTTAAGAACTGATAAAATTTCAGAGACACCCAAAGTATTATGGTTGTTTTCTTCGGATTCTAATAGCTTATGATATCTATCACTACCGATGGTTACCCCCTTTTCAGATTCTGGTTGTAAAGTTAAATTTTGAGAAGTTTCTTGCTTTGAATTATCATCATCATCATCATCTTCTACTTGTAGATTTTCAATAAAGTCAAGTCTTTCATCAAATAGTTCACCATCTTTTTTGACTTCGTCAACTGGTATTAATGTCTTTCTAGACTTGGAAAAAATATTTTTCCTTTGCTCTTCCAAAACTTTATCAAGCTCATCTTCATCTTCTTCCGATTCATCTAATTTCAATGGTTTGAATTCTTTACTAATTGGGATGGTATCGAAAACTTTTCTTTTGGTGACAGGTTGCTTGGATTTTTTCAATTTGGAAACATCTCTTTTCATAAATTTATTTATCCGTTTTCCTTCGTCATCAGAGTCAATATCATCTAATTCCAAATTCAAGGTTTCTAACTTTCGTTTCACTGGTGCATCAAGTTTATCACCCTCTTTCAAAACAAAAGTGCCTGTTCTAATTTCATCTCCCGATGCTACCAATTTTCCTTTGTTACTGATTTCTTTATGATTTGATTTTATTTCAGATTCTTTTTTCAAAATGATATTTTCAAATTCATCATTATTTTCATCAAGAACATTGACATCTTTTGCTGTTAAAACTATCTGTTTTACCTTAGTTAATTCCTCTGAGAATTGGTCTTTATCATGTGAAATCTTAATACTAGCTGGTTCTATAGCTTGTTCTGTTTGCTGCTTCGCAGGTTTAAATCGCAATCTTTTAATGTTACCAATCTTCACCTCATTTCCAATTTTATCAAGCCAAGTATCAAAGTCAAGAACCTCAGTTTTGCCTTTACTCATTCTATCCAATATACCACCATTTGCTAAACGTCTAGAGTTCTTGATTTCATTTTTAGTCTTTTCCAATTTTGATTTCAAGTTGGCAACATTTTCTCTCTCTAGAGTACTCCTTTGTAATACTGCATAGTTCTGTAATTCTTGATCAATCCCCTCCTCAGGGATAGGTTTCAAACCCAATTTCTGTCTAAGTTTGTTTGTCTCTGAAACACTCAACTCTATCAAGAAACTCTTTGAAACTGAGCCTCCTTCATTTGAAGAGTGTTTCTCATTCTTTAAACCAGACACTGGAACTGGAATAGGTCGCAGGCCAACTTTCTCCCTCAAACGGTTGGTATCTTCCACAGACAGTACCAAACTCATCACCAACACTGATTACACTCTCCCCCAATTGCAATCACAATCACAAGTACAATCACTGCATGCACACTCTTTTTTCGAGCATCTTCCTTTCTTCTTTCTCGCTGTGGCGATTTCCTTTAGTAAGCAAGGCTGAGAGAAATAGATTCACAGCTTCTCCGCGTAAGGCCTCAGCCTCAGCTTGAGGTTCTCAGTTCGTCTTATAAATGGAAGCGTATCCCCCGCCTGTCTCCGTCTGTCAGGTTGTGTTTCCCTTTCTTTGCTGAAGTCAATTGAGCTTTATATATATACAATATAGCTAAAACAATTCTATTTGAAAATGGTTCACTACTTGCTTTCTGAAAACGATCCAAAGTCTACTGGTCTTACTGCTCCATACATCAAATTATACACGGCGGCTACTCCGAACGGTTTCAAAGTTACAATCTTATTGGAACTATTGAAGTTAGATTATTATGTCCGTCAAATTGATATCATGAATGGTGAATGTAAACAGGATTGGTATTTGAAATTTAATCCTAATGGTAGAATTCCATCCTTAACTTATGTCGATGAGAAAGGTGAAGTTACTCATGTGAACGAATCTGCTGCAATTCTTCAATTTTTAGCGGATAAGTTTGATAAAGATTATAAATTCTCTTTCCCACATGGTTCTAAAGAATACTATGAAATGTTAGAATGGATGTACTTTCAAATGGCTGGTTTAGGTCCAATGAAAGGTCAATATCATTGGTTTAAATATTTTGCTCCTCAAAAAGATGATTTTGCAATTGAAAGATATTATAAAGAAACATTAAGATTATTTGGTGTTTTAGAGGAAAGATTAGAGAGAAACAAAACAGGATATTTGGTTGGTGATCATTTAAGTCTTGCTGATATTGTTTCTTATCCATGGATTGATGGTTTTAAAAAAATGTCAGAATTAGAAAATTATCCAAGATTATCACAATGGGTGGAAAATATTAGAAAGATTCCTGAAGTTCAAGAAGCAATGAAAGTTCCTGAACCAAAATACTAATTGATGTCTTTTTCCTTTGTAAAAAAAAATGTTGTTTTAATCACTGTCTATTGACTTTAAGTATTTACTTTGTTTCTATAAAATTTAACAATAGTACCTAATTTGTTCACAGTGTTTGTTTAACAAAATTTATCCAATCCAAACCTTTAAATAATGCAATTGCCATTGGATTCATATACAATCCTATCAATTGACCCATATCCCAACTTTCGGGCCTATATGGATTTTTAGAATCAACTAATCTAGGTCTTGAAAATTTGGCAAAAATAAATGGTATTGGTGCTTTATCAAAATCTTCTTTCCCAATTTTAGTAAATCCATTTGTAGAAGCCAGCATGAAAACAGCTGAATTTCCATGCTTTTTGAAATATTCCTGACATGATCCTTTAATTTCACGAATCAGTTTGGGATCAATTTTAGAACTATTGAAACATTTACATTGAACGAAAAGTTTTAATGATTGATTGTTTCTGAAAACTATAGGTTTTACTCTTTTTGAATTAACAATTTGAATTTTAGATTCACTATCGTTTTTATGATTTTTTTGAAAAATTTCAGTTGGATTCCAAATAGCATTTATATCAATTCCTTTGTCATTACTTCCTCCTTGGTGCAAAGTACTCCGTATTTTAAACTTCTCCTCCAAATATTTCTTGATTTCAAGTTCATATAAATTCCCTATGAAAATCCCTGATGTAGTTTTCAAATTCTTATATGATGCATACTCTAAATAAGATTTAACATCATCATATTTTACCAAAATACTCTTCTCTCCATGCAGTAATGCACTTTTCTCAGACTTAATTTTAGGTGGTCGCCCTCTAGGTCGACTGGTTCGTCCAATAACACTGGTTTTCCTATCCGTCTGTGTCTTTATTTCATTTGTTATTGTTCTTTTACTACTAAACATATTATCAACTTTCGCAACCCTACTGATAGCCATCAGCTTTATTTTATATGATGCTTTAGATACCAAATTGAATTCAAAGCATAACATCCTCAATTCCAGTTAGTATCAGGGAGATTTTGTGGTGAATTTGCTTGCGTCACCTTGCTTGAAGTTATGAAACAGTTTACGTGACGCATTATTTCAAAAAGAACCACGTATTATTGCGACGCGTAAGATTCGATTTGATGCATGTACCTAATATTTTTCTGCTTTACATAAAATAGCATCTCTACCTTGAAAAAATACTTCACTTCACTATTTATCTAACTGTATTTGCTTGAAACAAAAGTTACTGTCTGATATTCAAAGAAAAGTTTTTTCAAGACCACGGAAAAAGAAAAGTAAATTTTATATTTACTAGCTATAAACAAACTATAACTTCAATTAAGTAAAGCAATGTTAAATTCAACAATACTCAATCATATCCCACGATATGGTTTTGAACGCTTAACTTAACCTCATTTTGAACTGGCTGTACCAATTTTCAACCTCAAATCAGCAATCTGTTTTTCAATATCCGACATGATTCTTTCAAATTCTGTGTCTGAATTGTTAATCTCTTCAATTATTTTATTCAACTCACCCTTCATCCCTTGTGTCAGCTCTGCCAAAGTTTTATTGGTTCCAGCTTTATCATCCTTTAATTTCTTCTCCATCGTAGATGTTTCTTGTTTTTGAGCAGAATTTAGCTCGATTGAACTTTCAACTTTCTCCTTAGTTTCTTCTTCAATCTTTTTCAGCTTTGGTCGATTTGATATGTTTTCCTTATCTCGTGATGGCTCAGAAATGTCAAAATGCAAATCTTCCGTAACAGATGGTTTCTTTTCCAAGGGAAGCCTTATATTCGATGAATCCTTTATTGCAGACATTTGGCTAATTGTCTATTTTTAATAGAGAAAGCTAGAACGTAAAACTTAAGGGCATTGTTAAAGTGAAGGGGACTATTAAGATATTGTAATTGTTTAGGAAACAAGTGCGACCAAGTTTTGAAATCTTGATCAGAATCCTCTCAAATTTGTATTCTCAAGTTCATAATTGAATCTTGTGCTGAACTAGCTTTGAAGTTTACTACACTCCTATATAGTAATGGGTGTACGAAATTTAAAATCGAAAGAAAAAAAGAAATCCAAAAATCAGATCAGGAGGGAAAGAGCAAAGCTTGCTAAATTGAATCAACATGATATCAAACCTACTAAAGAAATTGATATCAAGACTTTGCAAGAAAAACTAGCAGATACTCACAAAAATGAGAATCTGTTATCAAATAATGTGAATGAAGAGTTGCTAAATTCGTTCAAAGAAGTCTTCGAAAAATTTCAACCAAAAGATGAAGAAAAACATGAAGTACGTAATGAAGTTGTGACTGTTGACCGAATAGACAAGGATGAAGCAGAACATAACCAACAAAAGAAAAACACAGAAAATATTGTTGCCTCTGAAGGCGAACTTTCGAAACGAAAGTTTAAAAGACTTTATTCAATTCCTCTTTACATGTTAAAAGCAGAATCGAAACGACCTGAATTGGTGGAATGGATGGATTCAAATTCTCCAGATCCCAGACTACACGTATATCTTAAAACTCTACAAAATTCAGTAGATGTTCCTACACATTGGAGTAGCAAGAAGAGTTTTTTATCTGCAAAAAGAGCCATTGAACGACCCCCATTTCAGCTTCCCGATTTCATTTTGGAGACAGGAATCTTAGAAATGAGAGACACGACAGTAAACGAAGATCAAACTACTTTAAAACAGCGCATGAGAGAGAGGGTTCAACCAAAATCTGGTCAACTTGACATTGATTACGATAAACTATATGATGCTTTCTTCAAATACCAAAAAAAACCATTTTTGTTAAAATTTGGGAGATTATTTAATGAGAATAGTAATATTGAAGACATTAAATTTAAAGAAAAACTTTCTCAGGTGAAAGTTGGTACATTAAGTAGAAATTTAAAACTCGCCTTGGGTATGATTGATGAAAACGGTACTGTTTTAAACAAATTGCCACCCTGGTATAAAAAGTTTGAGGAGCTTGGTCCACCACCAAGTTATCCTTATATGAAAATACTTCCAACTGGTCAAATCATACTTAATTCAGTCCAAGGGAGGAAGAAAACGCAAAAACATTGGGGAATTTTGATTAATGATGTTGATGTAGATGAGGAGTCCCAAAAGAAGAACAAACAAGTTGAAGAAGAGCAAGAGGCGGAGTCAAAGTTTGACAAATCCAAAGGTGATATTATGCTATCTGCATTTGGGGATGATCCTGCAAAATATCAAAGCCTAGCAAAAACCACCTCGAAAACAGAGAAAGATTCAAAGTTGTACAAGGTACTCGATAGTACAGAAGTAACAAATCAAACAAGTATTTTTGGATCGAAAGCATCAACCTATAAGTTGTAGCATGATATATATATGATTTAATATTAAGTAAGAGCTTATGCTCTGTGAGCATATCGAGGACGTTTTAAATTTTTGCTGATGGTTTCTCAAAATTTATATAATTAGATCAATTTTATAGAAACATTATAGGTAATTCATACAATACTTTGTGAAATTATTTTGCAAGATGGGGAAAAGGAGAATAATTGAAGTTGGTGTGGTTTCTGATGGAGAACCAGTAGAGAAAAAATTGAAAAAGGAAAAGAGAGAGAAGAAGGACAAAGGAGAAAAGAAAGATAGAAAAGAAAAGAGAGACAAAAAAGAGAAGAAAGGCAGACGAAGTCAGATTAGTGAAATTATAGACAAAACTACCAGCAGTCCAATTATATCCGAACCGATAAATATTCCAATACATGATCTTATCACAATTGAACATTCCATTTCTGTTATTCAGGATAATATTAAAAAAATACTAGATCTTGCTCCTACTTTGGCCACCTTATCTGCATTTATAAATCAACTAGCTGATTCATCGGTCCAAAATTCAACTGAAAGTAATGGAGATGTAACTGCAAAGTTGTTGCTTCTTTCAAAATCTCATAAAATTCAGCTTGCAGCTCAATTGAAAACTTTTCACCAGGAGGGTAAACTTCAGATCTTTGACCAAATAATTAATTTTGATGAGAACAGTAAACTAGAGGGTGCTGAGGATGTACAATTACTAGTGAAAAACAAAAAGAAAGAAGCTTATAAAGTACGAGAAGAAGAAGAGGATGATTTCAACGAATTGGGACTGAAACCTATACTACCCAAACTACCCCTTATCTATGATTCTGTATTGGAAGCTAAAGTCTTTGTTCATAAATCTGCAACTAATGGTGATTTGCATTCTTCTAAATTAGATCAAGTCCAGTCCAATAATGAAAGGCTTGAATATCTTGGTGATGCAGTACTTGAAACGATCGTTTCTGATATTATAGAAATGAGATATAAAGAATTTGATGAAGGTCAATTATCGTTATTGCGTTCCACATTGGTCAAAAATGAAACCATAGAAATCATTTCTAGGGCTTACAAATTCCCAGAGAGACAGGAAGAACTCTTAAGATCACATGTTATAAGGACAGATTTTGACAACAATTCTAAGTTCCGATCCAATAAACGGATTGCTGATCTCTTTGAAGCTTACATCGGTGCATTATTTATTGAAAAAGGAAGAAATGGTGAAGCATATGATTTCATAAAATCATGGTTGACAAAAGTGTATTCTCCTATACTGGAAGAATTTGATTCTTCAGATCTTTATAAATATTCTCATGTGAGCAAACAGCTCATTTCAAAAATGTTGAACAACTCTAAAGTTTCTGCAGATTTTAAAAAAATCAGTTCTCAAACGTTAAAACCACCTACACTTCATACAACTTTTGCAGGTAGATCCCCTGATGATTTTCCAATTACAATTCCCGTCACGGAACCTGTGGATAAGAAATCTAAAGCAGACCTATACGCATTAATTGGATGTGCGAAGCTACATCCAGAATATAGGACTATAAAAAAGAAAACATCTGTTGGAACCACATGTATTGTAGAATGTTATATCCAAGATGATGTTTTAGGAAGAGGTGAGGGAAGCAATATAAAAGAGGCGAGTGCTCGTGCTGCTTCTGCGGCTTTACTGAACAAAACATTGATTGAAAAGTATCATCTGATAAGAATGATGACTCCTAGGGAAGAAACTAGAACAAGCCATAAGTTTGAGTCAACGGAGAAGACACCTGTAAATTTTCAAAGCCAGACGAACACACCACTTCATGTTCCTCAAATTTTTAAAAAGCCAAAGTTTATCACTGCTGATGAATTTAACCCTACAAATGGTTCAGCAAAAGGTGATTTAATAGAGTGCCTAGGTAAATATAACGTTATTCCAAAATTTGAACAGATCCTTGACGATACTAATAAAACTTTATTGCCTAAGTACAAAACTAGCATAATAGTAAATGGTACTTTGATCGCAGAGTGTGTTGAGGCCAGTAAAAAAAAAGGTGCTAACAAAGTTTCTCAATATTTGCTTGATTTAATAAAACAGCATGGAGAGAAATTGATTTTTCAAGACTTGAATATAGCTATGTAAATTACTTTATAGAATAAAAAATTGATAAATTTTAATAATTTGAAAGTATATAATTATATATGGAAGATAAAAAATCTAATGTAATATGGTAATAAAAAGAGAGTTATAATCATGTTCCCCAAATTTTATGAAAATTGAGCTAGTATGGAAACAGAAATGAATAATAATAATATTGACTGACATCTTTCAATAAATAGGTAGTAATCGTAAAAAACGTGGGTGGAGGGAAAGGGAAAAATGGGATATGTTTAAAGAATGAATTGATTTGAGCAATGTGAATTTTCCTAAGCTTGAAATACTTAAATGATACCTAAATATTGATGTGCATTTTCATCAGTAATCTTATCAACTTTTGGTCCAAAAGAACCAACACATTGTGCCATAGTCTTGGAGTTTCTGGTAATGACATCGGTAAAATAGAAGTTTTCAATTGGATTTTTTAATTCAGCACCAGTTGGCTTTGCACTTGGAGCAGTTTCAACTGCAAGTTTGACAAATTCTGGAGAAACTGATTCAACAGATCCAAACCTCACAAGATGTGGAGCAATACTATCAATTCTTGCACGTAGTGTGTTAGCATCTTCGTATGGCAATCCAATTTGTAAATATTCAGAAAGTGCTTTGAAGATGGTCCAATCTTCTCTTGCTGCACCGACTGGACCAGCAGCAGCATTGGTCATTTGTGCTCTACCTTCGGTATTAACGTAAGTAGCAGACTTTTCAGTGTAGGCAGTACCTGGAAGAATTACATCAGCTAAAGATGCACCAATATCACCATGGTGACCAACGTATACAACAAATGAATCATTTGGAATTGAGCTTGGTTCAATTTCATCAGCACCAAATAAGAAGACAACCTTTGGAGTAACAGCCTTTACAGCTGGATCTGCATTATAGAAACCAATATCTAAGGCACCAGCTCTTGAAGCTTGTCTATGCAGGAAGGACAAACCATTCCAATCAGAATTGACAATGTTTTCCTTACCTTTGACAAAGTTCTTTAAGATTGATTCTACTGCAGCAGAATCTGTAGATTCCCATACACCGGAACCAACAATGATTAATGGGTTCTTTGCAGCAGCAAGTTTTTTACCCAAATCACCCTTTAATGCAGCATCTAAATCATTGGCAGTAGTACCAAGTTCATTCATCTGGAAAGTTGAATCAAATGCAGCACCAATGTGAGAGATTTCAACATCATCTGATTCTAACCATCTACCTCTAATTCTAGAATTTAGAACAGCAGCTTCGTGTCTTGGATTAGAACCAACAATCAAAATTTGATCAGCGGAGTTAATACCTTCAATAGTAGAGTTAAAGATGTAGTTAGATCTAATGTCAAATGATGGAAGTTCAGTAACTGGTGCATCGATAGTTAAATTTTCAGAGTTAAGTCTGTTAACTAAATCTTTCAAAGCAACCATTCCTTCAACATCAACCAGAGGACCAGCAATAGCTTTCACTTCATTCTTTGCTGGGTTGATTTGTTTGATTGCATTAGCAATTTTGGATAATGCACCATCCCAAGTTGCATCAATAAACTTATTTCCTTCCTTGATTAATGGCTTCGTTAGTCTTTGAACTTTCAAAGCATCATAAGCATATCTAGATCTATCACTAATCCATTCTTCGTTGATCTCTTCATTTAATCTTGGTAAAATTCTCATAACTTCCATACCTCTAGTATCAACTCTAATCGCAGAACCTAAAGCATCCAGGACATCAATAGATTCAGTTCTCTTTAATTCCCATGGTCTAGCCTTAAAAGCATAAGGCTTAGATGTTAAAGCTCCAACTGGACATAAATCGACAATGTTACCTGATAACTCAGAATTAACGTTTCTTTCAACATATGTACCAATTTGCAGATCGTTACCTCTTGCAGCAGTACCGAATTCTGGTGCACCTGCAACATCATTCAAGAATCTAACACATCTCGTACAGTGAATACATCTATTCATAGATGTTTTAACCAAAGGACCAATTGCTTTATTTTCAGTAGCTCTCTTACCTGTTATTTCATTGAATCTACCTCTATCAGAACCATATCTCAGAGTTTGCTCTTGTAAATCACATTCACCACCTTGATCACAAACAGGACAATCTAAAGGATGATTTGATAACAAAAATTCGGTGATACCTTCTCTAACTTTCTTGACTTTATCAGATTGTGTGATGACAGACATACCATTACCTACAGGCATAGAACATGCAGCAGCCATTTTTGGTGACTTCTCAATCTCAACTAAGCACATTCTACAGTTACCAGCAACTGATAATCTATCATGATAACAATATCTTGGAATATAAACACCTGCTTTTTCTGCAGCTTGAATGATTGAAGATCCTTGTTCAATAGAAACAGGAATACCGTCAATCTTCAATTCAACTTGCTTTCTAACACAAACAGAGTTAGAGAAGTTTCTAGAAGCTTGTTTAGCTGCAGATCTTGTGATTGACAACTTATTTAATGATCTCAACATGATTTGTTATGGTTTGTTAATATTCAAATGCGTTTTTCGCTTTACTTGTTGTAAACGTGTAATTAATTGAAGGGTGAAATGTTTAAAGTATACGATGATTTGATTTCAGATTGTATAGAACTTCACACACTCCTTGAATCTTAGTTTAGCAGAAGAAAGCGCTTGATTCTCGCAAAAAGACGGTATCAATTACAACTGCTTCACTCTCATAGGCTGAAATGACCATCTTTTTTCGTTTCCTCACCCCTTCATTGAGGAGCGAGCTTATGCCCCAATAGAGTGCATGGTAAAAAAATCAAATTACAGACGTTTTATGTCGTCCAGTCGTTTTTCCAAAAGTCGATCGACCCAACATTGAGGGGGAATCAAGATTACCCGGCACCTATTTCTTTCTGTAATCAAGTGACTAGAATTGTCTCTAATGTACACATTTATGACTTACATATAGATATATATAACTGTTGTTACAAATTGCTCTATTCAGAGCGGAGTTTTTTGGTAGTTGGCTTACGATTTTCCCCGTAGGAGTCGATATTCTCAACTGGTTCAACACTAGTTGCAACACTGCTAGCATTACTTCCACTAATAGGCAACACATGAGGTTTTGTACCTCCATCATTGTAATTATCCAATTCATTTTCGTTATCTTCATCATTTTCCTCGTAATTACCATTCTCAGTTGAACCTCCTACTCTTCTTTTCCTCTTAAAAGCATTTGGTCCTTCCATCTCCCTCGACACAGCTAATAATAGAGTACCAATTCTTCTCGCAAGTTCATTCGTAGTACGGGATTTAAAATAAAAGCAGTACCTAAACATTTCCTCATTGAGTATATCTCTTTTAATATAGTCATATAAGTACTGATTCAATAATCCATATTCATCACATTTTATCAATAAGTATCTATCTTCAAAGATGGAATACATCCTTTTAGAATTGTTTGGAGGGTATACTATAGTCAATTCTTCTATGGGGACCTTTAATCCTTGTAGTTTAGTATGTAATAGGCTTGCTTGATATTTTGCTTTATTTAATTTACGTTCTCCAAATTCAATTTCCTTGAGATATCTTTCCCAACCATCAATCTCTTTATATCTTTTCCAAAACACATCACTGTACCTTTTGACATCATTTTCGTCTTTTGCTTTTACATCTTGACTTATTTCTGCAATATTTTCTCTCCCATATTTTGCACAACCATGAATGAATTGCATAAATTCACGCCTATTCCAGTCACCAAAACCTTCTAAGATCAGCTTTGTTTTTTCCTTCATATCGTCTTCTGTGAAATCTTCACAACTATTAATCTTATTTTGTTCTTGAGTAATCAAACTTTTGATAGCATTTTTTTGGTCTTTTTTGCTTAATTTACTATATTCTTCGTAATTGAAGTTTTCATATTTCGTATTTTCAAGATCTAAATCTTCCTCACCAACTCGATAGTTAACACGTTTCTTATATGCAAGCATTTCTTTTTCAAAAATAGAAGCAAGTCTTGAATCAAAAAATTGAAAATCTTGTAGCTGAAATTGTTTAGGTGGCCTTGGTACGCTAGGTTTGGAACTTGGCTGTTTCATTTGATTCATGACATCTTTGTAATAACCGTCGACACTATATTGTTGTTCTTTACGTACTCTTTTGGAGGGATTTAAAAAAATTCCTAGACTTTTTGATTTCTTCTTTGCGAAATTTTCACCATTCCATTCATATGCTGATTGTTGTTCGCCATTGAAGTTCTGTAAATCATCCAATCCCAACTTTTCAAATTTTTGCTTTAATTTCTGTGTTTTTTCCTCACCTTTTAATAAAATTGCATCAATGTCAATATCTTCCGTCATATCAGTTTCATCTTGATCAAGAACTTTTTGAGCACCATGTTGAATCATATTAAGTAAATCGTCCTTATTACTAGATCCATCTTTCTTCTCATCACCTCTAACACGTCCTTGTTGAATGACCAATTGGTCCAATCTTAACTTTTGTGCAGCTCTTTCTAAAACTTTTTCTTCAATTGCATTTTCAGTAACAAATCTGAAAACTTTGACTTGTTTTTTCTGACCAATTCTATGAGCTCTATCCATAGCTTGTAGATCAGCTTGCGGATTCCAATCTGAATCAAATAGTATTACAACGTCAGCTGATGTTAAATTTATACCTAAACCACCTGCTCTAGTTGTTAGCAAAAAGATAAATTTACTACTATCTGGTGCATTGTATTCGTCAATTGCATTGATTCTATCCTCATGGTCAGTAGAACCATCAATTCTGCTGTATTCATAATTACGCAAGTAGCAATAATCTTCCAAAATGTCTAACAATCTACTCATTTGGGAAAAAATTAAAACTCTTGAACCTTCAGCTTTAAGTTTCTTCAAAAGTTTGTCTAAAACAATCATTTTTCCTGCATTATAAACCAAATGTTCGTCATTAGTATATGGAGGTCCTGGTTCAGCTCCATCGAAAAGATATGGATGATTACAACATTTTCTCAATTGCATTACAATATTTAATAACCTAGTTTTACCCTCTCTTTTACCAACTTGCCCATTGACAGCTTCTATATCCTTCTGTAATAAATTCCTATACCATTTCAATTGCATTGCAGTCATTCCAACATAAACATTGATTTCTTTCTTCGGTAATAAACTTTTCTCAACATCAGATTTGACACGGCGTAGTAAAAATGGGGATAAAACCTTTCTTAATTTCTCAACTGCCTCTTTATCATCTTCATCCTTTCCTTCCTTTGTCGAATCAGTTCTTTCAAACCATTCATTGAAAAGTTCATTATCACCAAAAACATCAGGAAGTAAGAAATTCAACAAAGCCCATAGTTCATGCAAATTATTTTGAAGCGGGGTACCTGTGATCAAAAGTCTATTCTTGGAATAAAATAGTCTGATAATTTGGGAAAGAGAAGATTGTTCATTTTTTATTCTATGAGCTTCATCAATTACCATATACTGCCATCTGAACTTAGATAATTTTGCCTTTTCTCTGATAACCATCTCGAAACTAGTGATGCAAACATCGAATTTAGCTTTCAATAAAATGTTATTGATGATATTATTACGATTCTCCTTATCACCTTGTAGCACTACAACATTGACATCTTTTGTCCATTTGGCAAATTCTCTTCTCCAGTTGTCTAATGTAGATTTTGGAACAATAATCAAAAATGGTCCATCGATTTTTTTATAATAACGTAGATAACCCAAAAAGGAAATAGTCTGTAATGTTTTACCTAAACCCATTTCATCTGCAAGGATTCCTGATAGTCTATTTTCATAAAGGGAAATAAGCCAATTCAAACCTTGAACTTGATAATCACGCAATTTACCATCGATATAGTTGGGAGATTCAGTTAAAAAATTTGATCCTGATTCCTCCAATTCATCTTCCTCATTATTCATTAATTCTGCATCTTCCTCTTTCTCTGACTTTCTTTTGCGTCGATTTGTAGAAGATGCGGTCAAAAGCTCATGTGATCTGCCAGTCGCATGTTTTTGGTCAATTTGCCTAACCAACTTGTGAAGATTCTTATCATTTGTAGCCTTTATATCAATGAAATGACGGAAAAGAGGTGATAAAGAAAGTAGATACTGAAATCTTTTAGATGCATCGTCTGAAGTGTGTTTCTTGTATTCTGTAGAAGGGTCTGTATTAAGCAGAAATCTTTTCAGGCGGTCCTCATCTGTTTCATTATTGTTGATAGTAGCACTGTCAGGCAATTGTGGTGTAATGGGAGCCTTTTCCATATTAGGCAGTTTTGAGATTAGCACTTCTATATATGCAAGCGTGCAGTGATTATGTGAAAAGACAAAGGTATGTGAAGGCAACCAAAGGGATCACAATCAAGGAAACAAAAGTTTGGGAAACCTCACTTTTCGTCAACTCAAATTAAAATACCAAAACAGTATCAACAAAAACTTATAAAAGAAATTATGCACACACATGGATCAAATTCGGCATCTGAACACCTTTTTACATATAATATTACACGCGTATATACGTAATTTGCCTACAATTTCCGCATAATTGTTCTCTTTATTGGGTGTTTCTTCACCCTTGTTTGAAGTATATCTCTGGTTAATAATCACTTGATTTTATAAATATCTACAAGATAAAAAGGATGTAATAATTCTTTCATTCGTGCCTGAACTTGTTGCTATAATCACCCTTTTTCACTGACTGATAAACAACCATGTCCGAATCTTTCAGTCTTCCGTTGGACTCAACATAATTTCCTATTATTTTATGAGCCTGCATAAACTTAGAAACACATCTATTAGTGCATTCACTTTCACCTTTAGTTAGATCATTCTCTCCGTAATCGAGGGGGATACACTTCTGTCCACATGATTTTCTTATAGTTGTCAAAAGTCCATTTAGTCCGTCATATTGGAAAGATGCCAATTCCAAACGCTGTTGTGACACGTTCTGAGGAGCTATACTTTGACTGTTGATAAATAGAGACATTCCGTGGACCCTGCACCGCTTTCCAGTTAGTCTCAGTTGGTTTTGAGAATCTAACAATTTATATGCATTAATAGTACAGGACAGAGCTTCGATAATTTTGAAATAAAAAAATCGTTTTTCAGAAAATTGTATCGCGAAATTTTCCGTTTTGGTCAATGCAAGCCAGAGCTAGTTTACTGTCCAGACTAGGGCCAAACTGTCAGCAATAATAATTGATTTATTCACATGTGGTCTTTATTTATTTAAGCTTGTGAGATGTTTTCGATAAAGTGATTAACGTCTAGCCAAACTCTTTTGATTATAATAGAATATCAGTCATATCCCCCCATTGTGATTGATAGCTTTAAACTTGTTCAGCTGAAATTTAACAACAACTAAATTCGATTATTACAGCAACTTCATCTAATCAGTCAACTGAAAGTTTGACTCCAAATGTTTTAAAATTCACCTCCGCAATCTACAGTGATTCAAAGAAGGGGGATTCTTTGAAAGATAACATTAAATCTAATACCAAAGTTACATTCACAACCAATGATTTCTTGAAGAGAGACATTTTTGGCAGAGCAGCATTGCATGTGATGGCAATGCAGAATGACCTGAGTAGCTTGAACAAATTTTTGAAACTTATCTCTAAATCTGAAAACTATCATTATATTTTGATAGATGATATTGAAAATCATTGGAACGTTTTACATTATGCTATTTATTACTTTAATTTTAACTTTGTGAAAATTATACTAAATTCTAACAATCCAGTTTTAGCAAAATTACTTACCCATAAAGATAAAAACAAACAGACTCCATGGGATATGCTTACTACATATAATTACTCATTTAAAAATTCTTCAAACCAAGTTTATTCTATTGACATGAATGGTGAATTCAAATCTGATACTTCTATGAATATATCAAATTATTCTTCTTCCCTTTTGATATCAACTTCAAACGGTGATTTTGCTAACATGAGTTTTTTTGAATCTCTATATCCACCACCTTCAAACAATCCGCTTCTCACATTGAAAGTCAAAGAATTAGTGGCTTCCTCTTCACATACTGCTTTCATCACCACTTCTGGTCAATTGTTTCTTTCAAACTTATCACCAACGCTCAATCCCTCATCATTTTGTCGGATCAAATTTTTTGATGATTTATTAGAACAGGGTGAAAGAGTTGTATATATTGCGGCCACTACTGATCACAACGTTGTAGTGACCAATGCGAATAAGGTTTACGTGTTCGGATCAGATATTCAAAGGATTGAACTATACCAGTCTTCAACTATTGCACCATCTCCTTCTCATTCTCCAGCATCATTATCATATTTTAAAGACTATTCATCTCTTGTACCGTTACAGATCAATATAAAGCATGGCTTATCATCGTCTACTCCTAATGTGAATTCTCTTACAAATAACTTTGCAGCTTTATCGTTGAAGTTTTCAACGTCCGATCATGCTTCTAAAACTGAAAATGATTTTGTTTTGTTGGGTGTAACGTCATCTAATAACCACACAGTGGTTTATTCAAAGCACACATTACATGTTTTTGGGCTCAATGTTGGTCAATTCGGACCACTCACAAATACCATCAAGTCATCAAAGAAAGATTTAACTTCGTCTCATTCAATGACTGCTCACATCAAATGGAAATATACAGAAGATCCTATCAAATTTGTTACAGCACTCGATCTTGCCACCATAGTTGTTACTGAGTCAAGTATGCTTCATATTTACAGCGCAAATTTACACTTTAAAGTTACGATACCTTCTTCGAAAGATGTCAAAGACACATGGAATGTTTTCAGGCCCAGCGTTTTGAGCAGACCACCAAAATTGAATCGTATCATTATTCCGGTAATCAAGGATAGTGCTATTGGGAATCTCAACTCAACCTATTCTGTTTTGCTTATTTTAGATTCAGGTCATGTTGTGGTTTTAACTTTCCCAAGACATGCATCATCCAAAGAGGAGTTTTTTGGGGCATTGAAGTTTACATCCATTTGGAAACCAGCAAGGAAAGATTTGAGATGTGTTGATGCAGCTGTTGGTGAAGTTAAAGATTTTTCCAATTTTTCTAACCTAATCATTTGTACAATAGGTGGAGAAGTTTTCCGAAGGAATAAGTCAAAATGGTTGAAGATTAACGATGTTAATGGAATCAGTAAAGTTGCCATTGGATTTGGGTTCCCGCTGAATAGTAACTATATGAATGACCGAAGTAAGCAAAAGATGATTCTTCTTAGGGAGGAAAGGAGTACTTTGAGACATGAAATATCCATGTCACCAGTTATACAAGATTTAGGTAAGCTCTCACCACTGAGCAAGATATTAAAACAAGAGGTAGAAAAGCCGTTATGCAAAGATATTGATCTTTTCTACAATTGCGAGTTAGGCGTGAATGATGACTTTGGTGAAGATAGCGAAATTCTTAGCTCTGAAATAGATATTCCAATCTTTAGAAGTGTTGGGGAAGCTCCTTACAAATCCAACTTGAACCGATATGAGTGTTTCAGATCAGAAGAGGAATTCTGCACACAGTTGTTACTTGATGAAGATAATAGTTTGGGCAACCAATATATTCGAAACCAACAATTTTATGATTATCCTATTCGTATCAAGAATTTGATTACTAATAATGAAGTTACAATCACTGTTTTCAAATCCTTTTTTTTCAAAAGGCTAGCAATACAGAAATCTTCCTTTGAGTTACATCGTAAGGATTTAGAGTTTATCTTTGATGAAACTGAAGCGCTTATTATTGGTAATGTTGACATTCGTAGTGTTGCATTGTTTATTCATCAAATTTACACGGATGAATCAATTGATATATGGTCATCTTTAGTTTTGGATCTTTCAGTGAAATCTAGTTGGGATAGACTTCAATATACCTTTCCTAGGGTCAATATTCTTGAAACCATTGAAAATGTATTTTCTGATCAAAATGCCGGTGATATAACAGTCAAATTACATGATTGTAATGTGAAATGTTTCAAATCGTTGTTGTATTGTCGATCTGAATATTTTAAATATATGTTTTCTGGATTTTGGGAAGTTCTGTCGGAAGTTAACTTTCAGCATGTCTCTAAGTCAACATGGCAACTGCTCATTTCTTATATGATTGGTAAAAACAACGACAAATTATTCTATGATCTTGTGAAAAAAATGGTTGAAAGCACCATGAATAAAATGTCTACAATTGATGTTAAAAAGAATATGAAAACTGAGCAATTGATTCACCAGTTTAGCGAGAATGAGTATATTACAACAATTTGTGAACTTATTGAACTTGCTAACGAACTTTTACTACCTGAGTTATCACGTCTATGTCAACTTGCACTTAAAGAATGCATAGGATATGACAATTATGATTTGTTGTTAAAATATGCATTTTCTCAACGGTGTGAACAACTGTTTGCTAACTGTGTATGGTACATTTTCAATAATTTGTCCTTATGCTATGTTGATCCCAGGCTAAATGCAAACGTTCTTGGGGAAGAATGTGCTAATCACTTAGAGTCTAAAATTCACGAGCTTGTATGCATTTATCTTCCCGAGAGGAACAAATCAGTTCCGAAAAAACCTTTGAGAAAATCCGAAAGAATTATCCAATTTCAACAAGAAATTCCTTTCAACGACGTTGGCCATTTTGTCTATGATATTGATAATTTCAATGAGTTCTTCCTTCATCCTTATCTTGCTGAAATATATGGTGTTAGTGAATTTGAAAAAGCAAGACAGAATAATTTGATTGCTCCTCGGAGGAGATCATTCAACATGAGATCAAATTCATCAAGCTCGAATATTGATGTTAATGTACAAAAACTGAGATCTGATAGTGTGATTTCTTTAAATGACAATGCTATTGATGATGATGGAGATTCAGATGGGTTCATTGTTGTGAGTAAGGAAAGAAGACAGTCTTCGTCTAATGGTTTCAAATCTTCAGGCGGCACTTGGATGTCTTCGAGGTCATATTCTAATGCGTCTGGACCTTACGAGAATTTAAGGAAAGACATTCAAATTAGATCGAGAAATTCAATGACGGGATCAAGTTCTGACCTGTTTTGCGAACCGCTTACTATTGAATCAAAGGTGAATCTGTCAGCTGGCTCTTCTAGTCCACCAAGTTCTGCTGCAATTGAAGAAGTATTAAATGCACGTGTAAATAAAAAGCCAGCTTTGAAGCTTAAGAGCAAAATTACAGCTCCTATCAAGTTATCCCAAAAGGAGAGGAAAAAAGAAATTGAAAAGAACCAAAAAAAGGAAGAGTCGAGTTCTCCTCAAAAGACAACCAACTCATTATCACCTTGGAATGTACCTAACGCATGGGGAAATAAGACCCCTAAAGTTGTTGATGAACAGCCGGGTGTGTCACAGAATGTTTCATCTATGCCACCGAAAAAGGAGATCAGTATAGCGACGATGATTGCACCGAATAAGATGAACAGCGCTCTTTTCCCTTCATTGTCTGACGTTAAGAACACAAAGAAGAAATCAAAATCTTTGGAGAGGACTCGAATAGACTCAGTTCTTCCCGTATCTACCACCATACCAGTTATTGAAACCAAATCACTTGAAGAAATTCGAGCGGAGCAAGAGTTCGCTCGATGGTGGGAAGAGGAGAGTCGACGTGTGCAACGTGAAATGCAAGCTAGTGTTGATCATGAAAATGGGAAAACTAGAGGTGAAGATCGTGGTAATGAAAGAGGTCGTGGACATGGTCGTGGACGCGGTCGTGGACGTGGCAGAGGTGGTGGTAGTGGACGCGGCAGTGGCAGAGGCAGAGGGCGTAATCAGAATACTTGAATATAATAGTAAAATAAACCAGATGCATATTACATAAAAATACAATCTATAAGAATTTACATGAAGAAAAATTAGTTATTTAGATACTAATTTCTTGAATTTGAAGATGATGGAGCAGTTGTATTTGGTATCGTAGCTTCGAATGATTCTTTATAAGTTTTCGGGAATTTTTTCACTGTCTTATTTGCTGATTTTTCAACATCATTAGCTTCAAGAATTTCGTCATTATCAGATTCGAAATCTTCATCATTATTAAATATTTGTTCTTCATTTAATTTTGTAGAAGGTTCATGTTGAGAATTTTCATTTGAAGAAGTGGTAAAATCACTTAGTGGTATTTGATCTTCTATATCAGGTACCAAATTAAAATCGTCATATTCTGATTGTTTGAGTGGATCTTCTGCCCAAATATTATGATACTGTACTGATTCATAGTCCCATCTGCAAAATTTATCATTTATTGCAAGCATTCCCTTCCATTTAACACAAAGGAAAAATCCTACTGCCAAACAAGAACCTACAACAACATCAATAAAATAATGGTGAGTTAAATACATTGTTGAAAACCATAACCATGTCACATAAAGTGCAAAAATAGGTGAAGCCTTAGGGAATAGATATGATAACCATAATGCGTCCATTGTGGAACAACCTGAATGTAATGAAGGCATAGCACCAAAGATGAGAGGTGAATGAGTAAAACCTGAAGTGTACATATCAACGCCTAACAATTTATCGATTCTTCCTAAACCACCTGGTGAACCTTCCATTTTATAATTAGCCTTATCCAAACCATGTAAAACTTTATACCAAGGAGGAGCACAAGAGAAAATTAAATTTTGGATGACAACACCTGTTAAATTCATAAATCCAAAAGACCAACAAAATTGTGGTAAAGTTTGTGGAGGAGCAAAGACAAAGATCAAAAATGCAACAATAAAAGGTAGTGAAAAATGAATGATACCGTAGGGCAACCATGAGAAGATATCGAGGAATGTGTTTGTACGAGATGCTAAAATTTCAGATAAGTTATCACCATAAAACATTGTTTCCAAAGCTGGTAAAACTTTAACTGAAATAGGACGTTTAAGTTCTAAGGGGATATATTTTGATGTGAAAAATAAGAATACCCAACCTAAAATGGGCAGACCATTATTAAAAAATTGTGCTAGTATTGGAGCAAAATTTATGTAAATAAGTACTGATATTAGTATTGATTTAGTCATTATTGATAATGGCATGATTGCTATTGAGAAGAGCATCACAAGTATGATAAGGGAATATTTAAAAATAATAGATTTTGAAGTATTTTGAAGTGTGTTTGGTAATTTTTTCAGTCTTGGGAAGGGATCAAACGAAGTTTCCATTTGTGTTAAAATCACTTTCTTGTCTGTAGCTGTGCAAAAAGATGCCCATACTTTCTTCACTATAGCAAGTGGGGATATCATAGTGGTAAAAAAAGAAAACAAAAGGGGGAAGTTTAAAGACTGTGGCAAGTTGCAGGCCGGCCGCGTACGGTTGCAAATGTTCCTTTACCAAGTGTAAGGTACTCCTAAACCGTTAGTGTTTACATATTAACATTGGTAACTGATTTGAAAAAGCCATATATTTCAGTTGACTGGCAACCCGTGCACCGTGAAGAAAAAAAAAATTAATAAACTTGTATAACAATTCAAAGTTGATCTGAATTTGTGGCTGGTGAGGCAACCGTTGACTTGTGGCTGGTGCGCGGGCTTGAAGACGTGTCAAGCTTTTAGTTATTTGAAGTTAGGTGGAGAAGAGAAGAGAAGAGAAGAGAAGAAAAGTGTTGTATACGGTGAACTTTCTTGATTTTCTAGTGCACGATGAACAACAACGGATATCCTATGACTCATAATCACTCACAGAATGTGTCTAATCTTTCTGCGGGATTGCGTAATATCCATTTAACTCAAGATGACCAACATCTTAATCAAAATGACCAATTTTACAATAATAGTTTACAAAATAGACAATTTGCACAAAATTATCAACAAAATCAACAAAGTGGGGAAGAAAATAATGATAATAGACAAACTAATTTACAATCACAACCAGTTGATGATTCTAGTGAATTAAGGGCATTTTTCAGTAGACCAATGCCAAATGAAGGATTTTCATTAATAACTCATCGATCAGCACCTAATGGTTTTAAAATTGCCATAATTTTATCTGAATTAAATTATAATTATCAAACAATACATTTAGATTTTAATAAAAATGATCATCGTTTATCACAATTTTTACAACTTAATCCTAATGGTCGAGTACCTGCATTAATTGATCATATGAGTAATAATAATCCAGCTGATAATAAAAATAATAAAAGTATATCACTTTGGGAGAGTGGTAGTATAATAGTTTATTTAGTTAATAAAAAATGGAAAAATGAAGGTATTTGTCCAGAATTATGGTCAGAAGATTTAATTGAACAAAGTCAAATATTATCATGGTTATTTTTTCAAACATCAGGTCATGCACCAATGATTGGACAAGCATTACATTTCCGTTATTTTCATACAGTTAATGTACCATCAGCAATTGATCGTTATACGGATGAGGTAAGGCGAGTTTATGGAGTTTTAGAAATGGCATTAAGTGAAAGACGTGAAGCACTTATAATGGAATTAGATTCTGAAAATGCACAATCTTATTCGATGGGATTAACGCCCATGAGTCAATCACGTTATTTTGATTCACCTGTTTGGTTAGTTGGTGAACGTTGTACAATTGCAGATTTATGTTTTGTACCCTGGAATTATGTTGTTGATAAGATTGGAATTGATTTAAAAGCTGAATTTCCTGAAGTTTATAAATGGACAAAACGTATGATGCATCGTCCAGCAGTTTTAAGAGCGTTAACTGAATAATAATTGGTTTTTTTTTATAAAGAAAAAAAATAATAACTATATACAAAATTAATTTTTACCTTTATCATTACAATCACAATTATAAGATGATAATAATTTGATAATACGTTTATCACCATTAAAATCTCTAACCCATTCACTATTATTTTTTTTAGCAGTTTCAAGCCAAGAACTTGGCCAATCATTTTCTTCATCAATACCAACATTTAATTTATCAATTGTGAAAGGACACCATTGATTTTTAATAACATCAATTAATCTTTCATTATATTCAATTAATTGATAACGTTTATTATAAAATCTCCAAATTCTTTCAAATTGTTTTGTAAAACCTGCAACATTATAATTACGTAATTCAAGTATTGGTTGAGTGAAAAAATAAGGTAAACCAGTTTTAGGATCTCTTAAATTTTGTAATTTTTCATTAACTTCTGATTCATTTTCCCAATTTAATGTATCAAGACCAAATTCTTTTGCAGGTATAAGTTTATCATAATCTTTTGATAAAATATAAGGATCAGGTGCATATTTATTTGATTTTTCTTCTTTTTCTTCCTTCTCTACTTCTACTTTTTCCATTTTTACAATTTCTTCCGTTATTGGTTGTTCAATTTTTAGTGGTGGATCAATTGGTCCAAGTAAACCTTCATGAACACCATTAATATATTCTTTAAATGCACCACGACCAATACAAATGATACCACCTGCATTTCTAACATCAGTAACTAAAGAATCTTCATTTTTAACAAGATCAACACGATCTTGGAAATTACCAAATAATTTTTCAACACCTAAAACATCCATTGGTTTATATAATTCAGAAACTTTTTTAATACTTTGAGTTTCATCAATTAATGAATTTTCAATTAAAGTTTCATCTACAAATTGATTATTTTCAATATTTAAAATTTTCCTTCTTAATTCACGAATTTCTTCAGCAACTTTAAAACGAACATCACCTTGCTTTTCTAAAGTAATTAATTCAAAATCTAAACCAGCAGAATTTATAATTGGTTTAACAAAACGACGAAAATATTTTAAACTTTCATCAAGGTAATCATTTGGTGGTGGTGAAACATAAATTCTAAGTTTACGTGGACGTAATAAAGTATCAAAAGGTTTATTATTTGCATTAAATTTTTTCATATATTCATCACGTAATTGACGTTGTTTCCATTTATCGAAAATTATACCACCTGATAAAGTTGTTAAAACAGACCAAAAAATTAACCAATTTCTTGAAGGTAATTTAAATTGTTTTATACCAAGTGCAGTAAATGCAGGATTTGAATAAGATTTTGACATTGTTTAAAGGAAGATAAAAGATTATATATACGTATATTAAACTTATAGATTTGAATAAAGAGTTAATAGTTGATTTGGATCATTTTGAGCGAGGATGAATTTTTCATAATTTTGAAGATAATTATTTTCATCATTAACTAAAACATTTGATTGTTTAATTATTTCAATTGGTTGAATAGTTTTACGACCATTTTTGAAAACTAATCTTGCAATTGAAATAGTTGTAACTCTATTTGATTTATAAATAAATTTTGTATTATTTGAATTATTTGAAATAAGGAATAATGACATAATTAATAAAGAATTATCATTAAATGCGACAATTTTTGATTCAATTGAATAAGATTGAAATGGTTTAATTTCTTTAAGGAAATGATTTGTAATTGTTGCTAATGGTATAAATGCATAATTTTCATTATTTTTAATTTTTTTACGAAAATAATTATTTAATGAATTTAATACAGTTTCAGTACGAGCTAAATCAAGTTCAGTAAAATAAGTTGAATTATTTTTATGTAAACCGAAAAAATCACATTCTAATGGAGCACAATAAGAATTTCTAGTTAATGATAATGATAATAAATTTGATGAATTTTTAATTTTTTTAAAATATAAATATTTAATTGAAATAAATGCAAATCTTAAAGTATAAGAACCTGGTAAATATTTATAAGAAGTTAAAATAAATAATGTAATTATGGTTGTTAAAATTTTTAAAATCATAAAATTGGATCGTTATCTATAAATTGTATAAAAAGGAAGTAAATAAGGAATAAAGTAAATTTGGTATTGGTATGGTATATATTATAATATTTGGTCTGCGCGGGTTGAGCTTGAATTTATTGTAATTTGTTTATTAATTTTGGACAAGAATTATTTTCTATATGATTTGACATCCAATCTTGAACATTTGAAAATTTTTGTTTACATTCACGACAATGACCTTGAACATTTAATCTATCAGATTTTAAAGTATTTGGAGGGTATTTAAAATGGATTGCCTTTAAATGATTTTTAAAAGTATCACAACGAGTAAAATAACCAGTATGATGACAAATTTCATCATTATTATTTGAATTAATTGTACCTGGATGGAAAGGACATTGAAATTCCCATTCACCTAATTGAGATAAATGACATTTTTCATGACGTAATAAATCATTAATTCTTTTAAATGGTCTTTGACAAGTATTACAAATAAAAGGTTTACTATCTTTATTATGAATTGCTTTATGAGTTGTTAAATTTGAGAAATAATTTTTACAAATTGGACAACATCTTTTAGGTCTTGGATTTGAAGATTTTGTAATTGATTTTGGTAATCTATTACGTGGTGTTGGTATTGTAGTAGAAGTGGATGAAGGTGTAGTAGTAGGTGATGATTGTTTTAAATTTTGCGTTGGTGTTGGTGGTGGTGGTTTTGATACTTGATTTTGATTTTGATTTTGAGTTTGTGTTTGTGTTTGTGTTTGTTGTGTTTGACCTTGAGGTTGATTTAAACTTTGCATTTGTACATTAAATTGTCTTTGATTTTGTAAATAAGGAGATTGATTTTGTTGTGATTGAACTTGTTGAAGTAGTTCTAATTGATTATGAGAATGAAGATTGTTAAAAGGGAAAGTAGTTTGTTGAATCTGGGGCTGTTGTTGTTGTTGCTGCTGCTGTTGCTGTTGTTGTTGTTGGACATAATTAAATTGAAAATGATTATAAGAAGGATATTGAATTTGTTGATCAGTTAATTTGTAAAGTGGTGGTAATGTACTATGTTGATAGTGAGAATGAGGGTGTGAATGAGAATGAGAATGATTAAACTCATCCGCGGGGTTTGGATTTGGAGGGAGTGGCGGTAGCAAAATTTGAGAGTGCGGGTTTAGTGGAAGATGCTGATGTTGATGTTGAAGCTGTTGCTGATGGTGTTGGTGGTAAAGAGATTTTGGGGAATGAATAGGTGAAATAAGGGTATGAGCAGTTGAAGCGTTAGTTGAAGCGTTAGTTGAAGTTGATGTAGATGATAGACTATGATCTGAATGAAGGGAGGATTGTTGTGGTTGTGGTTGTGGTTGTGGTGGTGGTGGTGGTTGTTGATGTTGGATCTGGCTGTGTTGTAAATTCACAGCATTTGAAAGTGGTATTGCTGAAGATAAGTAAGTGGGCAGCATAGTTTTTAATAATGTAGGACCTGAGAGTGGAAGGAAGGAAGAGAAGAAAGAAAAGTGGGTAGGTAGAGGGGAGAAGAGTAAGTTGAGGATGAATGGCGATAGATATAGGATACAGGAAAGTGAAAAAGAAAGTGAAAGTGAAAGTGAAAGTGAAAGACAAAAAAGAGGGAGAGAAGTATGTGGCTTGATGGGGTGGTAGGATAGGGGTTCAGAGGTTTATCAACAATATCTAGTATATTAGTAAGTGGTAAGTAGTAAGTAGTATACTGATGTGATGAATACCACTCCTCGGGAAGTGAGAGAAATAAATTGTGAAATTCAACGGTATTGGAACTGGGAAGGGAAGGGAAGGGAAAGGGAAGGGGAAGTCAAGGGAAGTCAAGGGAACTTGGAAGGACCCAACTCCCATTGGGAGACTGCTAGCGCCATTTCTTTGGATCGCTGATTTGATCCATCAGCCGCGCAATTAATTTTCGCCTTGCGTCTTTTCGCCAGACTCAGTGTCTTTCCGCCAGTTCGGCGTTTCCGGGCCCGTTTCTGCTGCCCGCGGGCCGGCGTCGGGATTCCCACAAGACTGTTTCAGGGTCAGTTTCGCCGATCATAGTAGAGTACTGGAGGCTCAGGGAGGCTCAGGAAGGCTCAACCCAGTGGCAAGCGGCTCGGGGAGGCTCGGCGCGGCTCGGCCTGACTTTCCCCGCGGAGTTAACCAGATCGGACCCACCCACTGGGGGGGGGGGAAAAAGATGGCATATTTGTAATGCCGTGTGGTCGATCGACCCTTGTCACGTGGGGTGTGGTGGTGGAGTGCGGGGATGGTGTGCTGGTCTCACGTGTTGAGATTATGGTCGATCGACCCCTTCTCTCCTGACCAACAACGTTTTTTTTTTCACAAACAGACAGTACAGTACACGTTTGGATACAGAGTTTGTTGACCAGATCAACGATTTTCACTGGCCTCAGTTTCAACAACTATTGACACTTAATCTTACACTTTCTCTAGCAACACATTCCCCCACTTTTCCTCCTTCCCCCCTCCCCCCCTTCACACACACAAAATGTCATTCACTATCCCTTCTTCATTACCAGATTATATCATCTGGGATAAACCTTCACCCATTCATCCTTTTGGTTTACATTTATGGCCAATTTTTAATCATTTTTTTAATTTATTAATTGGTTACCCTGCTGATGATTTTCAATTCATTCCAAATAAAACTAAACTTGCTAATTTCCCAAATGCAATTTCAATAATTATTGCTTATTATTTAATCATTTTTTCAGGTCAATTTATTATGAAAAAATTAAATTTAAATCCAATTAAATTAAATTTACTTTTCCAATTTCATAATTTAATTTTAACTTTAATTTCTTTAATTTTATTAATTTTAATGATTGAACAAATCTTCCCAATTTGGTATTATCATGGTTTATTTTATGCTGTTTGTTCTCCAAATGCTTTTACTCAAAAATTGGTTTGTCTTTATTATTTGAATTATTTAACTAAATTCTTAGAATTATTCGATACAATTTTCCTTGTTTTAAGAAAAAAGAAACTTTTATTCTTACATACTTATCATCATGGTGCAACAGCTCTTTTATGTTATACTCAAATTGTTGGTCATACTTCTGTTGAATGGGTTGTTATTGCATTAAATTTAGCTGTTCATGTTTTAATGTATTTCTATTATTTCTTATCTTCTTGTGGTATTCGTGTTTGGTGGAAACAATGGGTTACGACTTTCCAAATTATTCAATTCTTAATTGATATTGCTTTCATTTACACTTGTACTTATACTCATTATGCTTATGTTTATGCTGATGGTATTATACCTCATTTAGGTGATTGTCATGGTACTCCTGAAGCCGCATTATATGGTTTTATTATTATTACTTCATATTTATTCTTATTCATCTCATTTTACATCTCAGTTTATCTTAAAAAGGATAATTCTTCAACCTCAAAGGAAAAGATCAAAGAATCATCAATCACAAACACGAAAAAATCAAGAAAAGCTTGATCCTGTGGATATCCCAACCCAATCCAACCCAATCATGAAAAAGTCATCATCAATCGCGTGAAATAAATATTCATTCAATATTATTTTAGTATATAGTATAGTTATTCATTCCTTCTTTCCTTATATAATTTTTATAACTATGGATTTATATACTATTATGAATAGCTCTTCAGAGCTAAATAATGTATCTTTTCATTTGGTTCAATTACCATTTGATTTTGAATTAACTCAATCAAATTCATTACCAATTTTATTACAAAAATATGCATCAAATTCATCACAATTAAATCAATTTAAATCAATATCTTCAATTGATTCACCTTATCTTACAACTCCAAATTCTTCTTATAAATTACGTCAACAAAATCATTCAAATTGTATAATGCTTTTCCATGAACAAACTAGTTTTTTATCATTTAATAATTATCTTATAATGGAAAAATCTAATCATACTTTTATTAATGTTGAAAATAAAACAATTATTAATTCATTACAAGATTTAAATCAATTTAATACTGATCCAAATTCAATACTTACATTAGATTCAGTAATTCAAATTTATTCAGGTTTTAATAAAATAT